>CM032453.1:53866490-53994724 GCA_019049505.1 Pachyrhynchus sulphureomaculatus
TCTCCAGTGATACGCGCACTAATGGATAGGTAGACAGACAGACAGACAGATAGGCATATATATATATATATATATATATATATATATATATATATATATATATAAAATGTATATATATATATATATATATATATATATATATATATATAATATATATATATATATATATATATATATATATATATATATATATATATATATATATATATATATATATAATATTGACGCCAAGAAAGATAATGCTAGATGTTTCGTGGGACTGGAAATGAATCGTGCACCGTGAGCTGCTGCAGCCTAGGCAAACGATTGATTCTATACTCAGCAATTGATTGAAGACTGAAGTAAGCGATTAAAAAAAAATCAGCCTCAACTAGTCAACAGAAAAAATGTCGTCTTCCACCATGACAACTCCAGACTAGATACATCTTTGATGACTCGCAGAAATTGAGAGAGCTTGGCTGGAAAGTTTTAATACATCCATCGTATAGCCCGGACTTTGTACCATCTGGCCACTACTTGTTTCGGTCTCTGCAGAATTCCCTGAATGGTGTTAAGTTCATTTCAAAAGAGGTTTGTGAAAACCGCTTGTTACGATTTTTTGCCGAAAAAACTACAGAAGAGAAGGGATTATAGTGTTGCCAAAAAATATCAGATCGCAATATTTCGTTTAGTAAAGTTCTTTCAAAATACAAACACAAATTGTCTCAATTTAGGCTGTTAAACTTTTTCAACAATCGTATATATATATATATATATATATATATATATATATATATATATATATATATATATATATATATACATAAGTTCTTAGAATTCTTAAAAAGATGCATCTGCAGGCTGAAACTGAAAACAATTTTTAAAATAAAAGTGCTCATAAAATAACATATTGTAAAAGATCGATGAAGCTAAGGTGCATCATATTCAATAAGACTATTACTATACATATTCGATGAATGTAATTATTTTGTAATCTAAATAATAATCTTCATTTTTTAATTATTCCCAATTTTTTGTTTAAATGATAGCTAATACCATCAAATTTTTTGGAGGGTTATAAAATACGGTCGCAAAAATAAATCTATAAAAATTTAAACTATATGAAATATTTCCTACGTTCCTCAATACCTCATAAAAGCACTTTCTAAATAACTAAAGCTTGTTTATGGGCCAGCAGGAAGTAGTGATAATATGCAAAATGTTAAGCGCATACAGAAACATTCTTAATCCAATATTTTGACCTATATCTACAAATAGACCTATAGGACTATTTAGTGTTGTACACTCTTAAATAATTAACTTTTTCGTGTATCTAATAACAGATCACGTTACAATTTCATTAGCTGAAATTAAATTAACCATAATCAAAGCACGCAATAGTGGGGTTATTTATTTATTAAAAGTAGTTATTCAAACACGTATATTTTTTCTTACTATATAACATTTTATCGTGCTTTGTCAATACAGTTACTAAGTACCCAAATTAAAGATATACTTTGTAAATCACTGAACCAGTGGAGTAAACTATATACTTACAATAATATTCGTTACAGAATATAAAAACATAAACATTTACACTACAACATGTATTTTTCTTCTTTTTCCCTTCAACGGTCCTTCACAACAATAAAGTTCATGGAACCATGAAACGCAAACTTTTACGGCTTTAGTAGACGAAAAATCGTCTTTTTTTGGCTTCTACGAAGCACATGGCGCCTTCAGATATCTATATATATATATATATATATATATATATATATATATATATATATATATATATATATAATACCAAGGATTTTCTATAACTGACGCTGTCTTCCTTCTCTCAGCCTTTGATTCCATCCGTTTCTATCTTTCCAGTCTCCATCTATTAGACCCCGTCCTCCATAGCCTCGTCCAAATCGTCTCTCCACGATCGTCTGGGTGTTCCTCTTTTCCTTCTCCCTATAGGGCTCCACTCCGTTATTTTCTTTATCCACCTATTATCTTCGCTCCGTCTTATGTGTCCATGCCATTTTAATAGTTTTTCTTCAATGGTGTTTATCGCGTTCTGTTTGATGTTCATTCTGCTTCTTATTTCTTCATTTGGTATTCTCTCCATACGTGACACTCTACAGCATCTTCTCCAATACTCCATCTCTACCGCGTTAATTCTAGATTTATTTCTTTTGTTGATCGTCCATGTTTCTGACCCGTATGTCATTATGCTTTGTATTACTGATTTGTATATGCGTGTTTTGTTTCACATTGTAATGTGTTTGTCCAAGAGGATCGAATTTAATTGTCTTATGCATGTCCGCGTTTGTCCTAATCTAGCTTTGATCTCTTCTTCTGATGTTGCGTTTTTTGAAATGATGGTTCCTAAATATTTAAATCTATCGGTTCCTTTGATTGTTGTTTCGTTATCGACTTCTAGATTCTCCACATTTCCCTCCTTTGTTGTTAGATAATCCGGTTTTATCAAAGTTTATTGCTAATCCTGCTTTAGTGTATCCTTCTTTTAGTTTTCTTACCATATAACTGAGGTCTTCCTCATCTTGCGCTATGATTACTTGGTCGCCTGCGAAACTTAGAGTACATAAGTAATCTTCTCATATTGGGACTCCCATTCCACTACATTTTTGCTTCTATTTTTTTTAATGTTTGTTCGAGGTATATTTTGAATAGTGTTGGGGATGTAGAGCATCCTTGTAATAGGCCTTTTGATGTTTGGAGTCTCTTCCCTATTTTAGTTCTTATTTTTTATGTTCACTATGTTGTTTTCGTAGAGAGCTTTTACTGCGTATATTAGTTCGTTGTCAATGCCTATTTCTTTCATTGCGTTCCATAATATTTGTCTTTGTATTGAGTCATAGGCCTTTCTTATGTCTATGAAGGCTAGATGAACTTTTTTTTTTCCATTGTTTGTTTTTATAGTGTATATGTGGTATATACATGATTTTCCGGCCGTAAAGCCTGCTTGGTCTTCTCCAATTTTTCTTTTTATATTTTCCTCTATGATATTTTTAATAATTTTTCCATACAAACGCCCCATACTCAATATTATGCTTAGGCCTCTATTTTCTACGGTCTCCCTTTTTAAATATAGATACTATATAGGTTTTTGACCATTCCTTTGGTATTTTTTCTCCATTTATCGCTCTGTAGAACATGTTTCTCAGAATTCGATGTAATTTATTAGACCCATACTTAATCATTTCAGATATTTACCATGAATAAAGCACTGAACAAGTCTGAAGAAGCCAGTATTTATATCTGAATAGTCATCGTCGAACCGTGACCCAGTGAAATAATTGGTTTTTACAAGTTATGCAGATTGTACCACGTATCTTTAGTAATGTTGTTGGGGTGTTTGTAAATTTCGATTTTTCGTTTATACAAACGGGAGACTGAAGCAAGACCTTTGGTTTCTCTTCAAATGTTGGGATATCCTCTAGAATATTAATGTGCAGATGCAATTGATTGTGTAATATGTTTTTTAATACGTCTTTCAAGTTCCTTCATTTTCGTAGATCTTGCTGTTCTAGTTTGTACCACATACATCGTACAATGCGAATAGGTAATTTTATAAACAACACTAGTTAGTATTTTTGTAATCTCAAACATTTTACTAATTTTCAGTTGTGTTGAAAATTATACAAATATTAAATTGGTTAGACAAGTTGGCTATTCTTTCCATAGTAGTATGTTTAGAGAAAAAGAATATCTGGGAATTGTGTTTTCAAAGTAGTTATAATTACGTCTAAGCTTTAATGTAATATCCATTGTTTGTAGAACACTTGTCGGTTTTTTGTTTCTGACGAATTACCCAATATTGAGGACGTTCACGTGTTAGTCCTTAAATTTGACATAATTTTTATCAAAAGTAACAAGGCTAACAATTTGCATATAAAAAATTTGTTATCGTTTTATTTTAAACTATTGTAGATTCAATTATTATTACATAAATTAATATTATGAGACAGGTGTCATAACATTAAAAGCCATGAAATGTCCAAACATAATCCTAATATAATATTTTGTGCACTGAAGAAAAATATGCATTCTGGAAAAAACCGAAACAAAGGGTTAATCTGTGTTTAAAACTATAGACAGCTTAACGTAACCGTAGTTACTGCTATGTGTGCGAAATTATTGTACACGGGAACGTTTCTATTTTAACCATCTAACCCACGAATTTTTTTAAAAATTAGCAGATTGGTGACTTTTTATAGCTTCGTCAAATAACCTGTTTCTATTATACCTATATAGGAGCATAAGATAAAGTAATCTTATGAATGAGACATAATTTTATAACATGAAATTTATCGATATTTGTTCTAGCAATAAAATACAAGTTGTATCTCTTGATGATGTCAACACAATATTAAAAAACATACCAGTCATCTACTAAAAGCCGTTTATTTAAAAACCACGACTGAACGAGAACAATGAGGATGATTTCTAGCACAGTCAAATCAACACCTCTCTAGTGGCTACCAACTCTGTCAAACATTCCCCATCCTTCATTACGAAGGCATGCTGCCTTAAAAAGGGAGTGGCAAAAGGGTTGTAATGATCCTCTTCCAATTCAGTAAGACGGCACCAACCAACTTATCCAGAGACTGTAGTCCCGAAAACCTTCAAGGAAGTTAGGAGAATTTTAAATTGCGTGGAGTGATAATTGCTTAGGATCAAATCTTGACTCTCTAAATCTAGTAACAAACCCTACAACCCAACCTGCAGGATTCGGTCCTCATTAAACCAAGTCCATACTAACCATAGTAGGTGCGCTTATATGAAACACGAGTGGGGAATTCTCGAAAAATCCGATTGTTATTTCGTCACCCTAACCAGACGACCACATATAATGTGATCGACTGCCCAATAAGAAAATTCAACGACACTACCCAGAATTTGCACGAAGCCGATCAAAACGCGATTACACGGCTGTCAAAACTCGATATCCAATTATTACGCTAATGAAATTCTATAACTAGTAGTAGATTTAAAGGCTTCAAACGTTTGTAACTAAACTCCTGGACAAAATTAACGCAAGAATCTGAAAATTAATTTATCTTTTTCTTATGTCAGTTTTAAAGTTTATCGAGTATTTGAATAGTAGGCATATTTTGTTTCGTTGTTCATGACAGAAATCAAAACAATTCGTTTAGATTTACAGTTTTAAAGAATTTTTTAGAAGGTAAACAATTTTCTGTAATAATACGACAGATTTTTTTTAAAAGTAAGCTTATAAATTGTTCCCTTTTTCAAAGTAATATGTTTTTGTGCTGGACTGTTTTATTTTTGACTCCGAAGAATTAGAAAAATGAATCAACAAGGAATTTAACTGAACACGAGGTAGTGCGAGCCTCAGTTTTATTGGACGAGGAATATTGTCAGTTATGTTGCCAATTTGTTAGGCAAACATCGTTCCACAATAAGTCGTATGGTAAGACGCTTGAATGAAGTAGGAACTTATTCTAGAAGGCTAGGGCAAGGGCGAAAACGATGCACTAGCGACCTAGATGAACGTTTATAAGACAATATGCTTTAAGAAACAGGACTTTCACTAGTTCTATAATAAGAAACGAACTCGAAGCTGTTCGCAATGTCACAATTTCTTCTAAAACAGTTAGAAGACGGTTAAATGAAGCTGGATTAAACAGTAGGAGACCAGCCACTGCGCCCTTGCTTACTAGAGAGAACAGAGTTGCCAGGTTACGTTTTGCTCGAAATCACGAAAACTGGTCTGTGGATGATTGGAAACAAGTTTTCTTCACCGATGAAACTAGGGTTAGTCTAAAACATCCAGATGATCGTGAGCGAGTATGGCGAAGACCAGGAGAGAGGTTTGCTCCTTGCAATATCTCTGCAAGGATTCCATTCGGCGGTGGCTCTGTTATGTTCTGGGGTGGCATCTGCTTTGATGTTGGCACAGAGTTAGTTCCTGTCCGTACGAGATCCATGAATGCTGACTACTATCTTGAGAATATTGTAATAGAACATGTGATGCCTTTCGGTCATTTTGTGGGGCCCAATTTCCTGTTTATGCAAGACAACGCTCCACCTCATGTGGCTAGGGAGGTACTCGATTATCTTAATCAAGTTGATATACCGATTATGCAATGGTCACCAAAAAGCCCGGATCTGAATCCGATAGAACATGTATGGGATCACCTTAAGAAAAATGTGAAACGGCATATACCTGCACCTAGAAACTTGAGGGAACTTGAAAATGCAGTTATCACAGAATGGGAGCAAATTCCTCAAGATTTTATCCAAAATTTAATTAGAAGCATGCCTAGGCGCATAAACGCTGTCATCCGAAGTAGAGGAGGCAACACACGCTACTAGTGTCCCAGTTACACCATTAATTTTGCTACTAGTGTCCCAGTTTATTTTTTTCATTATTACATAATTTCAACGATTTTGTTATTAGGTCTTAAGAATAATTTAAATTCAAATCTTATAGACAAATTTGGTAGCTAATTCACTTTTAAAGTATCCGAATAAGTTTTTTCTAACTTTTAGTGTAACCAATCTTCATAAAAAATTATTAAAATTAATTCATTATAGAGATTTGTATGATTTAATATATTGTTGCGTTAATTTTGTCCAGGAGTGTATTTTAGTTTTTTTTTTGCTTTATTTACATGTTTCATCCGTACTATTATTGTGAATGTATTTTATTTCTACACCATAATTTTGTAAATTTATTGTATCTCTGTGTTTGCCATTCAAAATATAAATATATGAATATATTTAAAAACTAGGGATTGGTGAGAAATAATTGCTTCAAGTACATGAACCGTGTTAACCCCCCGACCAGCAAATAAAAACAATTAATAACTACAAAAAGTAAATAAAGTCCATCCCGGAACATCTCGGAATACTCGTCTCGAAAACATGGACTTCATTCAATTTTGTTAAGTCAAAAATTATTTTTATTAACATTTTTATTGCTTAGCGGTTATTTTAGAAAATTTTACTTCGATCTGTTGCTTGTGACTCAACAACTTGCTCTCTTCTTGGTTGGTCCAAGCTTGATTAGAGTACTCATTAAACCAAATGCGCATTTATATGATTCGACAGATGGGATAGCATTAAATAATAATTGCTGAAATTTGGTCTTTGCTCAATTTTTGCAGTTATTAATTATTGTTACTTATATTTAAAAATTGAACATTTCTATAACAAAATTAGTTTGCCGTACAGATTCAAGAAACATTCGCCTATATTATCGACTAATAACGAATCGACTTCCAAAATTTTAAAGATTTCTTGGTTTTAGTACCATTCATATCAATAAAATTCTAATCTAAGGAAGACCATAGCTTTCGCTCATAGGAAAGAAAGTAAATAACATTACATTTATAATTAACAGCTGTATATTTTCAAAATTTATATTATAAAAACTTATATATATCCACATACCGGTGGCAACACCGGTATGTAATTAAGGCTAGATTTTACTACAAAACAATCGACGACCGGCGACAATTCAGTTTTCTTAGCGGTTTTAAAGTAAGGAACTTCCTGAGACATGGTTGCAATTTACTCCATTATTATACTTATCCTTACCACATCCATTCAAATTTTAAGTGAGTGACTGATTTGGGTGGAAGCGATGTCATGAATAACATCGTTTGTCTCTCTTAGGTTATAAAATGTTTTTGTTAAATACCCACGATCAACAGCGCTATGTTGTAAAAGCACTTTATAATATGATTTGTGGATAATTCAACAGAAGATCTCTGTATTTTGGAGATGGATGTAAAATATCTGTGTATCTATGTACAAGTACTGACTGTCCGTAAATTATATGAATTGCACCTACAAGTATACGTTTATGTGTGGATTTATTTATTCGATAGATATAGAAAAGTGTTTTAGCGTCCATGAATTAACAAAAAGGTAGGGAACTTAGTGGACGGAGAATGTAAGTCACGTTCTTTATCAAATGTATGGGGTTATAAAAGTAACAGACTTAACGCGGGCGTGCTTATTAACCAAGTCCTAATCTAGGACCAAAATAATCGATATATCGGATCTCATCAGTAGATGCAGGCCAGGCAGGGAGTTCTGCAGCAATAACACGAAAACACAGAAGTCGTATGTTCTAAGATAATAATACTTATTCTACTTGTGTTGCTTCATTACATGGTATTTAAGTCAATTTTTATGTCTCTTATCTATAATATATATGAAATGCAACGTTTCTCTGTCTGTCTGTCTGTCCGTTAGTGCGCTTATCTCTGGAGAACCACTTATCCGATTTACGTACTTTTTTTTTTAAAACATACATATGTTCTCTGGCCAGGTTATAGGCTATATTTTATTACGATAGGTACCGTAAGGAATGAGCAGTGACGATAATAGTTATTGAAGTCGGAAAAAAGTTTGCCGTTAGCGCATTCTCTTGCAATACACGGCCTAAATCAATAAATATGGAACAATTTTATATAGCAGAGAATATCTATAATCTATAATATATATAAAATGCAATGTTTCTCTGTCTGTCTGTCTGTCTGTCTGTCTGTCCATTAGTGCGTTTATCACGCGAGAACCACTTATCCGATTTACGTGTCTTTTTTTAAATTCATACACATATTCTTTGGCCAGGTTATATAATAATAATAATCTATATCTATAATATATAGAATGCAGCGTCTCTCTGTCTGTCTGTCTGTCCGTTAGTGAGCTTATCACTGGAGGACCACTTATCCGATTTACGTGCTTTTTTTTTAACCATACATATGTTCTCTGGCCAGGTGATCTATCTATAATATATATAAAATGCAACATCCCTCTGTCTGTCTGTCCGTTAGTGCGTTACGTGCTTTTTTTTTTAAACATACATATGTTCTCTGGCCAGGTTATAGGATATATTTTAGGTAACATAAAGAATAAGCAGTGACGATAATAGTGAAGCAAGTCGGAAAAAAGGTTATCGTTAACGCGTTCCCTTGCAACACACTGCCTAAACCATTAATTATGGAACAATATCATGTTGCAAAGAATATAATATATATAAAATTCAACGTCTCTCTGGCTGTCTGTCTGCCCGTTAGTGCGCTTATCACTTAAGAACCACTTATCCGATTTACGTCTTTTTATAAATTTATACATATGTTCTATATAATTCGATATAAGCCTAGATAATGGGAGATAAGGTGAGATAAGTATAAATAATGAGAGATAAGGCGAAATAATGGGAGAAAAGCAGAGATAAGTCTAGATAATGGGAGTTATTTTGAGATAATGGGAGGTAAGGAGAAATAATGGGAGATAAGGAGAAATATTGCGAGATAAGCCTAGATAATGGGAGATAAGGTGAGATAATGGGAGAAATAATGGGAGATAAGGAGAAATAATGGGAGATGAGCAGAGATAAGCCTAGATAATGGAAATTATGTAGAGAAAATGGGAAATAAGGAGAAATAATGGGAGGTAAGGGAAAATAATGGCAGATATTCTATTACGTTAGGGAACATAAGGAATAAGCAGTGACGATAGTAGTGAATCAAGTACACGCGAGCGGAGCCGCGGGCACGGCTAGTCATCTGATGAAGCAAGGTCTCTATTTTAGCTGTAATTGATATAATTTTTTTACCATATTGAAAATGTGCTCAGTTCTCCAGAGTTGCATTGTTGCGAAAGGAATGGAGAGGTTGACTTGCGTTCGCTGACGTCATATGACGTCTTAGAATATAAGACTTTCGAGTTGCTGTGGCATTGCTACGAAACGCTCAATACTTCCTACATCCAGCTGATGAAATACAATAGATGGAAACATGTCCTAGATTGGCACTTGGCATGTAAGCGTGCCCGGGAGGGGATCATTATTTTTGGCGACCCCGTACTTTTAATGCAGTAGAAAAGGTTAGTAACAATCGTCATCCACTAAGCCACTTGTTTATCTCCTAAAAATGTTAATTTTGAAATAGAATTAGCTAGATCTATAGAAAATATTATCATCTACAGTCGAATTTTTGTTTGGTTCCCTCCATCTTACACAGCTTCAATAGATTAACATTTCTATCTAATCATGTTTAATTATTTACCCCTTCGACTGGTATACGAGAAGTGTACTGACACAGTAAAGCAATTAACACTTGTAATCGTGTAGCAGTTGATTAATGTTAACTCACAGATAACGTATACTTTTATTAAAGTGCTATATTCATACATTAAAGAATTCGTATATTTTTAAGTAATTGGCAAACTTGAGCAACCGATCTTTAGCTCTGAGACTTTGCCAGATAGTCTAGCTCGTAATATTTTAAAAATTTTTGCGCTTTCTTAAGATATTTATCAGCGGAGTTAATGATGCATATTTTCAAATAATTTTTTTTTTGTTATACCCTCTGGCAAATACTATGATATATTTGTTTTTATTCTGTTCAAATATTTTTTTAATAACATAAGTGGAAGGCGTCAAATGCTACACAGACAAAGTTTTGTTATTCATTTATTGTTTAATGTGGTAAAAGCTTCCCACAAAAATAGTTTTATAAAATAAATTGTATTACAGATATTATAAACACACTTGATATTACTTTATACGTTTTATTTTGTTGGTGATATTTTTTTTAAATGAGAAAAAAACAGGTCAAATGCGGCTATTCTACTATCTGCTGTCCACAGAGCGTAAAATTAAACTGCGGCGGAAACAATAATCTAAAACATAATTTATATCGGTATATTAGATTGCCTATGTGGAAAATGTGCTTTATTATTTGTAAAGCCGATTATAAGTCTAGAAAATCTTATTATCCCTTTATTGTTTTACGTCACAAAAACTCCCAACAAAAATAGTCGCACAAAAAATACGTTTTCTTGGCATCGTCTTGAACAACAATGTTATTATTACTGATGTCGCATTTTTTATTTTGCTAAGAATATTTTCTTAACAGGATGGGAGAAAAAACATAGTTGATGTAACTACATTAGATGTGCATATGAAAAATGTCCTCTATTGTTTGTAAAGTTGATTATATGCTTCAAAAATATTCTAGGTTTTTATTTATTTTTATTTCCCTTCTGGTTTCATATCGAACAAGGTTCTTCCTTTATTGTTTTATCTCACAAGAAATTCGCAACAAAAGTAGTTTCATATAAAAATACGTTTTTTGTGCCAATAGTAAGAACATATTTTTCAATATTTTCATATATTTTTTTTATTTTATATATATATATATATATATATATATATATATATATATATATATATATATATATATATATATATATATATATATACTCCTGGACAAAATTAACGCAACAACATATGAAATCATACAAATCTCTATAATGAATTAATTTTAAGAATTTTTTATGAACATTGGTTACACTAAAAGTTAGAAAAAACTTATTCGGATACTTTAAAAGTGAATTAGCTACCAAATTTCTTTATAAGATTCGAATTAAAATTATTCTTAAGACCTAATAACAAAATCGTTGAAATGATGTAATAATGAAAAAAATAAACTGGGACACTAGTAGCAAAATTAATGGTGTAACTGGAACATTAGTAGCATGTGTTGCCTCCTCTACTTCGGATGACAGCGTTTATGCGCCTAGGCATGCTTCTAATTAAATTTTGGACAAAATCTTGAGGAATTTGCCCCCATTCTGTGATAACTGCATTTTCAAGTTCCCTCAGGTTTCTAGGTGCAGGTATATGACGTTTCATATTTTTTTTAAGATGATTCCAAACATGTTCTATCGGATTCAGATCCGGGCTTTTTGGTGGCCATTGCATAATCGGTATATCAACTTGATTAAGATAATCGAGTACCTCCCTAGCCACGTGAGGTCGAGCGTTATCTTGCATAAACAGGAAATTGGGCCCCACAAAATGACCGAAAGGCATCACATGTTCTATTACAATATTTTCAAGATAGTAGTCAGCATTCATGGATCTCGTACGGACAGGAACTAACCCTGTGCGAGCATCAAAGCAGATGCCACCCCAGAACATAACAGAGCCACCGCCGAATGGAATCCTTGCAGAGATATTGCAAGGAGCAAACCTCTCTCTTGGTCTTCGCCATACTCGCTCACGACCATCTGGATGTTTTAGACTAACCCTAGTTTTCATCTGTGAAGAAAACTTGTTTCCAATCATCCACAGACTAGTTTTCGTGATTTCGAGCAAAACGTAACCTGGCAATCTGTTCTCTCTAGTAAGCAAGGGCGCAGTGGCTGGTTTCCTAGTATTTAATCCAGCTTCATTTAACCGTCTTCTAACTGTTTTAGAAGAAATTGTGACATTGCGAACAGCTTCGAATTCGTTTCTTATTATAGAACTAGTGACAGTCCTGTTTCTTAAAGCATATTGTCTTATAAAACGTTCATCTAGGTCGCTAGTGCATCGTTTTCACCCTTGCCCTAGCCTTCTAGAATAAGTTCCTACTTCATTCAAGCGTCTTACCATACGACTTATTGTGGAACGATGTTTGCCTAACAAATTGGCAACATAATTCTGACAATATCCCTCGTACAATAAAACTGAGGTTCGCACTACCTCGTGTTCAGTTAAATTCCTTGTTCGATTCATTTTTCTAATTCTTCGGGGTCTAAAATAAAACAGTCTACCACAAAAACGTATTACTTTGAAAAAGGGAACAATTTATAAGCTTACTTTCGCATTATTACAGACAATTGTTTATCTCCAAAAAAATTCTTTAAAACTGTAAATCTAAACGAATTGTTTTGATTTCTGTCATGAACAATGAAACAAAATATGCATAGCCTACTATTCAAATACTCGATAACTTTAAAACTGACATAAGAAAAAGATAAATTAATTTTCAGATTGTTGCGTTATATATATATATATATATATATATATATATATATATATATATATATATATATATATATACAGGGAAGCGCTACAGGAGGGACATATGTGCTTAAAAAGCGATTCACGTTGTTCTTGAATCGCTGTAAATTATACTCGGTAGGAAACACAGTCCTGGGCAAATTATTCCAAAGGGATGATGATCTCCATATAAAAGACTGCTTGAAAAGAGTTGTACGAGGAGTAACAAGCTGAACCTCATACGGATGTGAAGTATTAGAGCGACGTGTATTTCTAACATGCACCGCTCTAGGAGGAATTAAGCGGGCTACGTCCTTCCGAATACTTTCCATGAAAATACTTGTAGAATAGACTCAAGTCACCAACCGTTCTTCGATGCTCCAGAGAATCAAAGCCGCCGGTCAGTTCCGGGTCTCCAATCAGACGCACAGCTCTTCTCTGAATAGAATCCAACAAATGCAGTGTATGTTTGGGAGCGGAGCCACAAACATGGGAGCAGTATTCCATAGTTGGTCGAATTTGAGCTTTGTAAAGAATTAACAGTTGTTGTAGGGTGTAAAGCTTTCTGGTTCGAAATAATATTCCCAACTTTTATACATATATATATACACATTGGACGACCATTTTAAACTATTTGAAGAAAATTGTAATATTCAAAAAAATAAGTTTCTTGATACTATTAAGTATTTATATGATAATACGTTTTTCTCTTTCGATGGTAAATTTTATAGACAGAAGACGGGTTTGCCAATGGAGGGCGCGATCTCACTTATCATTGCAGAGATAATTATGAATAAATTACTTTATTATGTTGTGGATAATGTTAAGTTTAAATTTCCGTTTGTCTTTCAGTATGTCGATGATTTGATACTCTCAATCCTTTGAGGAGAGGTACGCAATATACTTAACATTTTCAACTCTGTTAATGAAAATTTAGTTTTTTTTAGTGGAGGAAGAGAAGGATAATTCTATCCCTTCCTGGACACGTTGGTAGAGAGATCCGTTGATAACATTATTAAATTAGATTGGTATAGAAAAACAAGTTCTGGAAGATATATTCCGTTTTATTCTTACCATTCGTTTAAACAAAAAATCAATACCATCATAGCTTTAAAACTTAGAACAACTAAAATTTGCCTTCCGTCTCTTATAGAGAAGAACGTGGAGTTGTTGAAAAGTGTTTTAGTGGAGAATAGTGACCCTGTTAACATCTTGATAAAGATTCTTAATAACAATGACAGACCATCCATTTATAGGCGCAGTGGTGATTTGGGACCTGCAGATTTAAAATATGGGAAAATACAAAACATTACAGGACTCTCTGAGCCAATTTCGTCACTATTTAAGAAAAGTAACATAAAGATTGCCAATTATGTTGCAAAAAAGTTGAATAATTTTTTACTCTAACATCAAAGATGAAACTGATAAATTAAATAAATCTGATATAGTTTATGGAATACAGTATGCGTGCGGTCAAATATTCATAGGCCAAACATCTCAAAGAATCTCTTTACATAAAAGTGACTGTAAATATATGCCAAATTCGACTAGCCTTAGCTCACATGTAAATGAAAAAAGACCACCGAGTCCAATATCAAGAAAGTTTGATTCTTGACTTTGAAAGAAAATCAATCATAAAAAGGATGTAGAAGGTTTAAGTTCAATTTATACGTATCTGCTGTCCCAAAAATTCACTAAAACAATAAAAACCAATGAAGCTTACATAAGGAATAACTGACCCTGTAATTGGTATAAATAACTCAGGGTTGGTTTTCTGGTTAGTAAGTAGGTGTCTGTCAATTTGGTTTAATCTGACCTTATTTGCCTAAATATCCTATTTCCTTTATGTTGTAGGGCGTCTATAGGTTATGTTGGATTTTAGATTTGTCATGTCAAAAAAGAAAAAGAGTAATAAGGTAATTTTTGAAAGCGTTAAATTTTTAATTTATGAGCGATATTACTTCATTGTTGTTAAATTGATTAAGTTGAAAAGACAATTGTTGTTGTGAATTTAAGTTTGTGATTGATGGGATGAATAAAAAAGCCCAAAATTCTTCTCGAGGTTTGCTACATACTGTAACTATCCAGTAAGTATGTTGTTGATTATTTGAACGTTAATACTAACTAACCCTTGTGTTTGTTTTTTTTGATTTGTAGGTCTCCTGATGAAGTCTATAACAATAGACGAAAGCAAGATTTTAAGAATAAAAATACAGTAAGATAACAGAGAACCCTACATATTTTTTTCTCTCGCCTATAATTTTAGGGTATACGTTTTACACGTTGTTTGGTAGTCTGCTATTATCCCCGTTATTGTTTCTTCCGATTATATATACATATATATATATATATATATATATATATATATATATATATATATATATATATATATATATATATATATATATGTAGAGTTAGCTTCGAGCAACAGCAGCAACAACAACACGGTATCGAGTAGCAGCAGCAGCAAGAGCACTTGAATATGCCAAATGAGATTTCGACCAAACGTCGTGCAAATTTATTTTTAGACGAACGGATTGAAACCCGAAATTTTAATGTACTTCATTCCACCATCCGTGAAAACCTCTATTGTAACACACACACATGTATATATATATATATATATATATATATATATATATATATATATATATATATATATATATATATATATATATATATATACAGTCCCTGGCCAAATTATTAGACGCACTGTATTTTTTTTAGTAATTTTATGTTTCTTAAGAGTTTTTATGCAATAATGGTATATTTAAACTACAATATTATTGATTTTTTATTTAAAAGAATTGTTGTAGACTACATATTTGTATTTATTTTTAACATAAGGTAACACTGTGTTGACAAAGTGATACATGAACGTAAATAAGTACAAACCTGTATCAGTCGCGATCGGAATCGAGTCAGGTACGGACGTGTTTCTGTGGCTTTATGGACTGTGATTGTTTATTTAATAGTTTTATACTACTCAGTTATTAGTTTATTTTGTATGCAGTGTTTTAAAAAAGTAATTGGACTATTTTCATTATGGGTAGAAAAGGTGATCTTTCACCACGTAAAAAAGCTGAAGTGAAGGCCCTTGTGATTGCGAAAACATTTACAAACCGAGAAATATCACGAAGATTGGAGGTTTCTTAAGCTAGTGTACGACGCGTAAAAAAGAAAATTGAGTCAGGGAAGGAATTAAGCCCGAAAAGAAAGAACAGATGCGGTAGAAAACCAATTTTCACTCCACGGTCAGAGAGATGTTTTGAAGAAAATTTGTGTAGAAAACAGATTTGCTACCACAAAGGTAATAAAATCACAACTCCAGGATGCTAGCGTAAATGCTTCTGAGCGCACTGTTCGAAGAAAATTGAAAGAATTAGATTTTAAGGCCTGTCGCCCCGCCAGGAAGCCCAAGTTAACAGCTGCAATGAAAGCAAAGCGCCTGAAGTGGGCCAAACAATGGCAAGACAAAGATGTGGACTTTTGGAGATCGGTAAGATACAGCAATTTAATCAATAATTGATACATTATTATCATTTTCAGTTAAATAAAGCAAATAAACATGGAAGTTTATATATTTTTTTCCTATTTTTGACAGGTCTGCTTCAGTGACGAAAGCACATTCGAAATTTTGCAGAATAAAGCTCAGTATGTGCGTCGTCGTCATGGAGAAAAGTTTCATCCTGATTGTGTCGTCCCGACGGTTTAAACATCCCACCAAAGTGATGATTTGGTCAGTCATCAGCGGCAAGGGCACTGGACGTCTGTACGTCGTCAAAGGAATAATGAGGCAAGATCAGTACAAAGAAGTATTACAAAATCGGTTGATTCCGCAGCTCAGAGAATGGTTTCCAAATGGGGAACCATTCACTTTCATGCAAGATGGAGCTCCCTGCCACACTGCTCGGTCTGTTAAAGCTTTTTTGGCAGAAAAAAATATCCGTCTGTTGGATTGGCCGGGTAATAGCCCTGATATGAACCCCGTGGGAGCTGATGAAAAGAGAAGTGGCTAAAGATGTGATTACCAACAAAACCCAGCTCCTAGAAAAGATTATTCATGTGTGGAATCATCATCCTCAAATGCAGGAGACAGTACAATCTTGCATTGATAGCATGCCGCGCAGAATTAAAGCTTTGATAGCGGCTAAAGGTGGCTCAACTAAATATTGACTTTTACTAACATTAATTTCACTTTTCTTTAAAACTTAATAAACTTATGCTTTTCTAAATTAATGCTGTTTTATTTATATCAAATAAATAGGTAATTGATTGGATAATATAAAAATAAAAAACAAATCAATTTAAAATAATAAAACGGTACAATATCACTCGGTAATTAATATTTTACATGAAATCTTGCAGTGCGTCTAATAATTTGGCCAGGGACTGTATATATATATATATATATATATATATATATATATATATATATATATATATATATATATATATATATATATATATTTATATATATATATATATATATATATATATATATATATATATAATATATATATATTTATATATATATATATATATATATATATATATATATATATATATATATATATATATATATATATAATAAAACATAAAATGTATTAAATAAGGTCTTTTGAGATAAGACTTGTAATAATAACACAGAGAGCCTTCCATAACCTTAATACAGACTTATTTACTCTAGAAAAAAATCCGTTATGAAAATTCTTCTACTACCGTAGGTTGCCAAATTATTAACACCATCCAAAAAATAGCTAAAAATAAATATTTCTCCTGTTTTGGATTAGGATTCGCAGATTACCATTTTTTTTTCAGCTATCCGCAGCAATGTAAAATCATGAAGATTTAAAATCTTTATGTAAACCTAAAAGCACCGGGCGCCGAGCAACATTTCGAGAAAACTCAAATGAATTATATATTAGCCTGAAGTATCTTTAAGATCCAGAAGGCGCTTTAAGGAACGTGTATGGATCTTTTTGCTTGCTTTAAAGATTTGAGAGATTATTGGATTTTGATACATCGGAAATGCTAACGAATATTCTAGTAAAACATATCTCGCCGAATTGGTTAAAATAATGGAGAAATGTGTTTTATAGCATGAATTATTGTGAGACAAAAATAAATGTCACTAATACCACTCTAAATTGTGAAATAAGTTTTTTCTTTTAATAGGACCTGAATATTTTTTGCCAATTCATATTTTATTAAAAAAAGTTATTTTGGCTTCTTCGCCACAGTAATAATTTATTTTATATTTAATTATAAGGATGTCAAAAATTTTTATTAGGATTTTTATTTTTAAGAAATTAAAAATTTTAACTTTTGTTACCTAATCTGATACCATTATCAAAAGCAGTAACAAAAATTGAAAAAATAGAAATTATTAAGATTTTTTTTTTAACAAAATAAAAAACAATTGAAATTAATAGTGTGGCGTTTTAATTTCGCCCGCACATTGAGGCGCTATTTTTGTAGTCCCTCCTTTCTATACTTTTTTTTATAATTTCTGAGAATGGATTGAGTGGGTATTAATATTAAAAGAACTAAAGAAATTAAACATACACTAGCTCAGTTTTTCTTGGTAGAGTAATATGGGTAAGAGATAATTTTTGTACGTCTTTTGGAAATAGTCTCTATAGTTGTTTAAAATATTTGGTTGTACAAATTTTGAGCACCATTCATTTTAAAATAAAAAGGATCTAACTTCAGCTAAAAAAAATGAAAAAACACTGAAGGGTTATGTAGTTGTTAAGGAAAATTTTTGATAGGGTACAACCCTTTTGTCCTGAAAAGTAAAATAGGTAGTACAGTGAAACATTAGCCTTAAACAAGAAAAAAGGTTTATTAAAGACTAAATTAAAAGTTCTAACTTTGCGGTTATGTTATTATCCTGTATTACAAAAAAAACTTTGCCTAATAGGTGGTATTGCTAGATAGAGTCCTTAAATCAAGATTTGTTAATTAAAACTTTGCTACACTCGGTGTTGAAGGTTCGTGAAGTTCACTTCATGCGTTATCAGTTCTATACGATGTGAAACGCAAAATAAGTCTACGGATGGATATTCTGATGACTTACGGTTTTCCTACGAGCTTTTAGGCCTATTCTGATGGGATGTTCAAAACACAGATGTCTCCCCCTTGGTTACTTCAGTTCCCTTTGGGCTATTAAACTTTTCTTTGGCCCCTAAAGGTCTGGGAATAAACAGAATATTTCAAAGAAAAAGGCCTTGAATTGAGCACTAAAACCGTTTTCACACTACTCCATCACTAATATCTCTGTACGGCTATTTGATAGTGAAAGCCTACTGGGCGGCTTTCTAAAAAAAGAAGCCCTTACTTTGGCTGAGAAAAAAGAACCTGGCTGCGGCTATACGATGGAAACCGCCTACTACGGCTCCATGATGGAAAAAAGCCCACTCCGGCTATATGTTGGAAAAAGCCCACTACGGCTACATGTTGGAAAAAGCCCTGATCCGTGTCATCCGGACCCTTAAATATTTTTCTCCCTTTCGTATAAATCACGTCTTCAAGATGGCTACTTCCCGGATAGAAATGTCTAGCCAATCGACGCATTAGAAACGAATTAAATAAATCCGTTAGAAAACCCGCAATGCACACTGTAATATAAACGGCTTTTAAATTCGAGTGAACTACACTGCTTAAAAGTTAGTAAACACTGCAATAAATATAAAAATGGAAAAAAATGTGAATTATGAGGAGAAAAACAGTAACATAACATGATCTTAAAATCTAGGAAAAAATGAATGTTAGAATAGAAGTAATTAAATTATGGAATGATTTAAAAAATAGCTCATTATCTCGTCTCTATAGATTCTATTGGCCTTGATCTTCTGTGATTTTCAAGTTGAGTCAATAATTTTTTACTTCTGTGTGTTAGTAGAGTTAATAATAATAGCTCGATTTTAAAATTTTGAATGTCAATTTTAACTTGTTATTTCATTAGGGTTTAAGAAAAGAGAAAGAGAGGAAGAAGAAAAATTGCTGCTGGTATGCCATTGAAATTGTGGTGAAGTAACTGATAATTTAGATATTAGGATTTATCAAATTTTTTGGTAACTTAGATCTATAATATAATTTATTAATTCGTTATATAGCAGTGAAAACGTTATAACATTACTTGATTTTTTGGCGCTGGTATTTTCATTTTACAGTTTTAAGTAATGTCATTTCTGAAATGACATTGTCGCAATAATGGTTAGGCTCAATTAGATTAGATGATTTTTAGGTAGGCAACTTGGTACATGACTTTTTTACATATTATTTGTTAAGATGCGGGTTAGCTCTAGTTTATTTTTATGTTAGCTCTCTGGACGTCTTCTCTAAGAATCAGTAACCAAGTGTAACTAAAATAAAGAGGAGGGTAAGTTACACAGTTTACGTTTCTTAATTATCGACTCGTTAGAATCAGCTTAATGGATTCAGTGATCCTTATCAGAACCACACTTGATTTTTGGAATTCTCTATTTTTAATATAATTTTTGTCTTCTTTTATATATAATGTTTTAGAAGTCATCCACATTCACAAACCTGGAAAAGCAATGCGACCCATTGTTTCATCGGTCGGATCACCCACATATTTAATATCCAAATGGTTATCAAAAGAACTTGAGAAGTTACCGTTAAATACTTTCGCAGTGAAGAATTCGTTAGAATTCATTAATAAAACAAAACATCTAGTTCTTAATGAAGGTGAAGTCTTAATTTCTTTTGATGTTAGTTCCTTGTTCCCAAGTGTGCCAATTCCACAAACTTTACAATATCTCGAAGAATTACTTAGAGTGAATGACTTTGAAGACGAAATTATTCGTGAATACTTAACATTATCTAAAATTTGTATGGAACAAAATTATTTCCAATATAACAATCAATTTTATGTTCAGAAAGAAGGAACAGCTATGGGTAATTGCTTATCACCTTTCATAGCCAATTTATTCATGAGTAAGTTTGAAATCGAAGCCAGTCAAGAATTCGAATATTTCCCAAGGGTATGGTATAGGTATGTGGATGATATTTTCGCGATTTTTGATACAAAGAAAGCAAATATTGATGATTTTGTTTCTAAATTAAATAGCCGGTATAATTCCATTAAATTCACTTACGAAGTTGAGAACAAAGGACAATTGCCTTTTCTAGATATTTTAATTATTAAAAATAATAATAGATTAGAATTTGATATCTATAGGAAGGACACAGTAACAGATAGATATATTCCTAATGATTCATTTCATTGCAAACAACATAAATTAGCCTCATTACATTTTTTAGTTCATCGTTTGGTCACTTTCCCTCTGAATAAAGTAAACTTTAATAAAGAAAGGAATCGTATTAGAAATATAACTAGAGTTAATGGTTATGACGATGACTTGGTAAATAAGCTAATAAATAGATATAAGTTTAGGTTTAATGTTCAGAATTCCACCTTTTTTAGATGCGAAGAAAATAACACCAAGTATGTCTCCATACCATATAATCCGAAATATAGCAAGGGACTCAATAAGGTATTTAATAAGGTAGCCCTCACCTTAGTCTATAAGTCATCAGACAATCTGAGGAATATCTTAGGAAATCCCAAAGATAAAATTCCTAATTGCGAAAAAAGTGGAATTTATGAAATTAGTTGTAATGATTGTGACAAAAAGTATGTTGGGCAAACTAAAAGGTCAATTAAAACAATATTTAAAGAACACTTAGCACACTTAAAATACAATAGAACAGAAAAGTCTAGCATTGCCGAATATGCACTTGAAGCTGATCATACTGTAACATTAGATAATCTAAGATTAATAAAAAATGTATCTGATAGGAGATTGTTGAACGCATACGAAAGTATGGAAATCATAAAATGTAAAAGTAGTTTAAATAAAGACAGAGGGCCTATTCCTTATAGTCTTCTCTACTGGTTACTTGACCGGAACTGATGGCCTTGTCTATGTCATTAGTTCCGCTTGAGTAATTCAAGGGTTAGGCTAAGTATAAATAGGGTAGATTTGTAGTTTAGCTTTAGTCAATCATCGCTCCTGATGAAGCTAACATGGTTAGCGAAACGCGCGTCGAGTGCAAAAATAAAGTGTTTGGTGTAGTGGTAATATATACTGAGTAGTATCATTGTGCCAAAGATTCCACATTCCCAACTTAAGTCATCCAAAACAAAATTTAATGCATTCACAAGGCATTTTTAAAATAACAATTTTTGGTTTTTCATTTTCGTTAAACGGTTTAGTTTATAGTCTATGAGGGAATAACTTTAAAATTTACATGGATCATAAATATTTCAAACGCTTTGGTGTTGAGAGACCAATCTCACTTACGCTACAGTTGGTATGGCGAGCGTGGTTGCACATCTGGAGTTTTTTATATACATAGCATACGTGCTGCAAGGAAAGCCCTAAAGCGCTACAGGAGCGACACGTGTCAGGAACAAGCAATTCACGTTGCTCTTGAATCGCTGAAAATTGTACTCGTTGACAAACAATGTCGCCAGGCCATTTCAAAACTAATATGACCCTCCAAAATCGACGTAAAATTTTCAGAGTTAGAGATTATGTTAACGTAGTTGGCAAACCGCACGTCCATCGTAAAAATAAGGTGTTTGGTATGGTGGTGATAACTGTTCTGTTATGTCAGTGTGCCAAAAATTCCAAAAAAAGTACTACAGAAATTAACAAACAAAAGACTTGTACTAGTAGATCCAAAGAAAACGACAAACTATAAATGCTGGAATAACGTACTTCTTCTTCTTCTTCAGCCCTCCGTCATCCATTGTTGGACATAGGCCTTCCCTGTGTGCCTCCATCGTTCTCTGTTCTGTGCCTCTCTTGCCCAGCAGAGTCCTGCTACCAGTTTCATGTCGTCTCTCCGCCGTGTCTGCGGGCGACCCCTGCCTCTTTTTCCCAACCAGGGTCCCCAGTGTTGAATCCGTTTGTTCCATCTTTCGTCTGCTTGCCTCACTGTGTGCCCCGCCCATCTCCACTTCAGTGAAGCTACTTGTTGTTTCACGTCTATTAATTTAGTTCTCTGACGGATATCTTCATTTCTCACTCTGTATTTTAATTTAATGTTCAAAATTATTCTTTCCATCGCTCTTTGTGTCTTAGCTAGTTTATCCATCAGACCTTTTCTTATAGATCATGTTTATGCGGCATATATAAGGACAGGCAGCACACACACTGGTTAAAAACTGTTCTTCTTAGTTTTAAAGCAATTTTCTGGTCCTTCAAGATGCCACTCTGCCTGCCAAAAGCCCGCCACTCTGATCTTATGTGTCTTTTTATTTCCTCTGACTGGCTTGTCTTCCCGTATCTAAAGCTCTGTCCCAGATAAATGTGCGCTTTATTACAGAGTCCTCGATAATAATTGCCATATTCTCGTTCTGGTTGGTCATGATTCTCCTTGTTTAGCTTCAGTCATATCTTTTCGGACTCTCTTTTCACATACAGCAACATTGATTGCAACTCCTCACAGCTCTTCGCTATCAACATCACGTCATCAGCGTACTTCAAATGATTCAATCTCTTTCCATCTATCATAACTCCTTTGTCGTCCCAAATGAGGTTTAAAAATAGGTCTTGCATCACCGTTATGAACAGCTTAGGGCTCATTGAGTCTCCCTGTCTGACGCCCCGTTGAATGGAATTGCTTGGGTTTTTTCGTGTAGTTGTATCACCATCTCTGCTTTTTCGTATATTGATTGTAATATCTCGGCATATCTATAATCTACTCTACATTTCTGTAGTGCTCGCTGTACTTCCCACCACTCCACGCTATCGAATGCCTTGTCGTAGTCAATAAAGGCCAGGTATAACGGTAAGTTATACTCAGTGGATTTTTCTATTGGCGTTTTTAGTGTTAGTATGTGGTCACACGTGCTGAATCCCTTTCGGAAACCAGCTTGCTGACAATCCTGGAATTGCTCTAATTTATTCTCGATTCTGTTTACTATTATTTTGGTTAGTAGTTTGTAGATCTGTGGTAATAAGGTTATTGGCCGGTAGTTTTCCAGGTTGTTTCTGTCTCCCTTTTTATATATCAAGACTGTTAACGATTTGTACCATTCTTCTGGGATTCTTCTTTCGTGTAGGCAGGCATTTAGAACCACCCTCAGGGGTGTTAATATTGACTCTCCTCCCTCCTTGATAAGTTCTGGGAATATACCATCGATTCCCAGGGCTTTGTTGTTCTTCATGGTTTTGATGTTACTTATTATTTCTCTGTCGGTAATGTCTGGGATGTCCTCTGAGCCCTCGTTCATGACTTTATTCTCTAAGTGCCTTTCAATATTTTCCGGGGCCTTCTGTTTTTGTTTGTATAGATCTTTATAGAATTTCTCAGTTGTTCGTAATATTCTCTCTCTGTCTGCCACCTCAACAAACCAACACCATTCTCATCTTTCACTGTGTTAAGGTAGGCTCTCCCTAGTGACATTCTGACACTTATAACGTACATCATTTGTTATATAATATAAAAGATAACTAAATGAATTTTATTTCTAATCTGCCAACATAAAAACAACGGAATTTTAATCTGCCAATTTAGATATATGCATGTCAAAGATGCTCCTCGCACTGGTCGACCAAAAGTTGTTAGAATTTTTGCAAAAGTTGAGGAAGACCAGCATGTAAGTAGAGACATGATATCGCTAAGAAGCTAGACATTTATCACCAAACAGTTTTCAACCATTTGAAAAAAGCTAGCTACAAAAAGAAGAACGATGTTTGAGTGTCACTTGATTTGAAGCTAAAAAATTTGCTCGGTCGAATATCTATCCGCGAATCTTTACAGAAAAATGGATCACGTGCGATAATAATGTGCGAAAAAGATCGTGATTGAAAAAGGATGGAGTTCCATACACGACAGCCAAACCCGGACTGACGCCAAAAAAAGGTGATGTGTGTTTGGTGAAATTGGAAGGGAATCGTGGCTTATGAACTGCTGCAGCCTGGACAAACGATTGATTCTATGCTCCACTGACAGCAATTGATTGAGTTAAGAGACAAGGTGTCGTCTTCCATCATGACAACACCAGACCTTGGATGACTCGGCAAGAATTGAAAGAGCTGGTCTAAGTTTATTGAAGCTCTTTCAAAATATAAAAAACAATTATATACATATATATATATATATATATATATATATATATATATATATATATATATATATATATATAATATATATATATATATATATATATATATATATATATATATTTATATATATATATATATATATATATATATATATATATATATATATAAATATATATATATATATATATATATATATATATATATATATATATATATATATATATATATATATATATATACTCGACCGTTAAATTAAGATATTAGTAATATACTAGAGCTGTTAATTAACAGATTACTGCAGAATTGAACTGTCTAAACGCAATTTATTTTTTGGATTATTAATCTGTGCGTGATTTATCGTCAATAGAAAAGGCGCTAAAGATAGTGCTTCCATACCTCTAAGGATTAAGAGATTATGAGATTTTGATTCATCTAGAATATTAACAAATATTTCAGTAAAATATATATCAAAGGCAAAAAAGGACAACAGATGAGCCTTACAGAACGAAGTGTTCCTATAAAAATAAACATGAGTAATATCATTTTAAGTTGTTAAAGTATTTTTAAAGTTCAGAAATAAAAATATATAAGACCCGAAATCAGAAGCATTAGTAACATACAATAATGGTTCGCAATTAACAGATTATCGTAAATCTACAGAACGCAAAATTGAGCTGTCTAGAAACAATTTCTTTTTTCCAAGATTTATCATCTAAAAAAAATAAAGAAAAAATACATATATTTATATATATATATATATATATATATATATATATATATATATATATATATATATATATATATATATATATATATATATATATGTATATGTATGTATGTATGTATGTATGTATGTATATATATATATATATATATATATATATATATATATATATATATATATATATATATATATATATATACAGAGAGAGAGAAGGGTAGTCTTGACCGAATAGTTAAACAGCAGTATTATGTTTTTGACACCTTTTTAGAAAAATTCGACATACTCATCTCTGGGAAATATAATAAACTTTTACTTCATTTTGTTAGTATGGTACGAAGAATTGTGTGGTTGTAAAGTGATTTTAATTTATAAAAGATTTTTTTATTATGTTTTCTTGTCATTTTGCTAACAAAACAACTAAACTTTTCAACGAATTACCTAATTTAAAAATAGCTTTTAAACACAAAAAAAACTATCAACAATGTTTTCACTTGTCTAAAAGACAAAGATGAAATCACAAAAGTTTTCAGAAATAGTTTACAGCATCCCTTGCTCTCAATGTGAAAAAATCTATATAGCACACACATCTAGAGTCCTAAAAGACAGAATCACTTCCCACAAAAGTAATTGCAGATTAAAGAAGAACTCTTGTGCGCTTGCCCAGCATAGTAGCCAATTTTCAAATGAATTTAATTTTGCTGAAACCAAAATCCTATGTAAAGAGAGAAATCTCGGCAAAAGAATCTTTAGAGAGATAGTGGAAATCCACCTTGAACCGAACTTGATCAATAAAAAAACTAACATTGAAGATCTGAGTTTAATTTTCTCCAATCTGTTAAATAGACAGCCAAAATGAAAACTCTTACAACATATCTGACATATCTCTTTGATAATAATCCCACTGATTTTCACTAACTTTTCAACCTTAAAACGATTAAACAAAATGTCAACGTCATTCTACTTTCAAATATAAATTAACCATAACTTAACTAAGAGATAGAAACACACTGCCCTTAGCAAAATGACAAGAAAACATAACAAAAAAATCCTTTATAAATTAAAATCACTTTACAACCACACAATTCTTCGTACCATCCTAACAAAATGAAGTAAAAGTTTATTATATTTCCCAGAGATGAGTATGTCGAGTTTTTCTCATGTTTTTTGATGATGAATAAGTGTAATATAGCGCCCCTAGAAAGAACAATTTTTCAACACACCACTTAGCAGTAAGTACTTTAATGTTACATTTAAAATAGGGTTTTTCTTTACTTTTAATCTCAAAAATACTGATAATCTACTATAATTGTAGCCCTGATGAAGAAAATGAAATATTTTCGAAAGCTTGGCGTAGCTAAAAAGGTGTCAAAAACTTTTTAGTTCTTTTCCAAAGACGGCTTACCCCAAGAACATAATACTGCTATATATATATATATATATATATATATATATACATACATATATATATGTATATATATATATATATATATATATATATATATATATATATATATATATATATATGTATATATATATATATATATATATATATATATATATATAAATATATATATATATATATATATATATATATATATATATATATATATATATATATATATATATATATATATATATATATATATATATAGGTGTGTGTGATCGCTTTAAGGATTTGGGAAATTATTTAGTTTAGGCATGTCCGAAATGTTCAGGAATATTTCAAGAAATAATTTATAGAATTTATAGTTATTAAGCATAAAATGCAATGCAAAGCAAAAAGCATAAATAAATTAGTATATGAAATGAATCTGATTTTTTTACAAATATTTTATATAAATATTATTCAATATCTACAACTTGAAAAACTAAATTGAATATACTTTTATATAATCAGGTAGATTTCCAATAAAATTGCTTTGTAATAACATAATCAATAATGTTTTTGAGCTTAAAATTCCAATACAGTTTAAAGCAGTTGGTATAATTTGCATTTTAACAATTACACCTCAAACTGAAAAAATGAATGATTCGTTTATTCTGATTCCGCTGCACCAAGTTGATCCATTTTTAAATAACGACCTAACTTTAACAGTTTAATCGAATATTGAACTTGAACTTGAAGGAAAAACATCGACCAAGAAGATAAATATCATGAGCTAATTGCATTATCAAAAAGAAAATAAATGAAGCCATAGAAAAACGGACTACAGAATAATGTGAAGACGTAGAAAGAATTCATACAGTGTACGATTTATTTTAGCATCATAAGAAGATAAGAGACATCATTGGATAGTTTAGAGGAACATGATGACCATTAATAAGAGGGAAGATCTATTTCAGGTACCAGAGAGTTAAAAGAAACTTAAGAGTACTCAATTGGAATACTGTTAAGTGATCAATATATAGCAAACCCCATTAATACCACAGAAAATATGATCAATCCAAAAATTCAAGAATTGAAACTTTTTAAAATTCACTAGCAAAACGAAACCAAAGAAATTCTGATTTCTTTTGATGTCTGACGCACCAATACCACAAGCCTTGCAATACCTCCTGGAGTTGCTTAAAATGAATAACTTCGAAGAAGAAATCATATATGAATACTTAATTTCGGCCAGACTTATCATGAAACAAAATTATTTTCAATATAACAATCAATTTCTGTTCAAATAGAAGGCACAACAATGGGTAAGTTTGAAACTGAGTCCAGTCAAGAATCTGAGTGCTTTCCTAGGGTGTGATATAGGTATGTAGATCCAAAGTACATCAGAGAAGTTAATAGAGTATTTAATAAGGTAGGTCTCACGTCAATCTTTAAGTCAACAGACAACTTAAAAAATATCTTAGAAAGTCCGAAGGATAAAATCCACGTATATAAAATAAGTGGATTGTAATAAAGAGAATGTTAAGCAAACAAGAAAGTCAATTCAATTAAGATTTAAAGAACACTTACTCATTTGAGGTACGGTAGATCAAAAAAATCAAGCATTGCCGGAGATGCCCGTGAACATAATCATATAATTTTGGGTTAATTAAGAATATACACAACAGGAAATTATTAGACGCATCCGAAATTGTAACATATAAAAATAGTCTAAATAAAGACATTCTCTCTACTGGTTACTCGATCAGAACTAAGCCGCTGTCTGCGATTAATCGGTTGCTCTCAGGTAAATCACAATTTTAGTATCAATTTTTTTTTTTAATCTTAGACTAAGTCAATTTTCGCTCCTTATGATGCCAACATGGTTAACAAAACAAGCATCGAGTATAGGGTATTTAGCGTAGCGTAATAACTCTTGTATAACGTATAGCAGGGGTGCTCAAACGGTCGATCGCGATCGACAAGTCGATTGCGAGTGCTTTTTGAGTCGATCTCGAGAAAAAAATTCCGATATAGAACTATTCACAGATTTTGTTTTAGGTAACTAAAACAAAATGTAATGAATAAACTACTAAAATTTATTCGATCCACAATTAGGCCAGAATAATCCCCTCATCACTTTCTTTTATCGTAATAACCCCCTGCTAGCGGCAAAAGGCGGCTTTATCAAAGGAACGCGCGGTACTTGTCAAAAAAAAAGCCGCGTTTTTGATTCCCGCCGATTTTTCTAGAAACTTCAGGCGGCGTGTTTGACGGGAACATTCGAGACTTCGTTCGGAGTCAGTCTGAGTTGTAACTTGAAGGCGATACATCGATACAAAGTTTATTAATAAATAGTCCAAAATGAGTGCGGCGAAGAAAAGTAAAACTTATCATTTTAATAACGATTAAGAGGAAGAATTTTTCTTTTGTATGGTAAAGGATAAGTGCATTTGTCTCATTTGCCGTGCGTCAGTTGCAATACCTAAGCGTGGGAACTTAGAGAGGCATCATAAAACGGTTCATAAAAACTATGAAAAGGATTTTCCGTCACAGAGTGAATTAAGAAAACGAAAAATACGTGATTTGATAACTTGTTTGAAAAAAGAACAAACCATGTTCACAAGACCAGCCAAACAATCAAAAGCTGCAACGATCGCGTCATTTAAAATATCTCATATATTGGCGAAACACAAGAAACCATTTGATGATGGATTGGTTGTGAAGGAAGCATTTATTGAAGCGGGTGAGACTTTATTTGGAGATTTTAAAAATAAAACAGAGATTATGTCTGCTATTAGAGAACTTCGGTTATCTCGTCCGACTGTCACAAGGCTTGTTGAAGTCATGAGTCAGGACATGGCAGATAAACTAAAACATGATATCACGGAATGTACATACTTTTCTTTACAATTCGACGAATCCACCGATATGACAGAAACTGCCCAGCTGTGTATTTTTATTCGAATGGTATTCAATGACATGTCGGCTAAGGAAGAGTTTTTGACAATGATTCCTCTGAAAGGAAAGATCCGTGGCGAAGATATATATGACGTTTTCTTCAATTTTGTAACAAACTACAAGCTATCAATATATAAACTAGTGTGCATTACAACCGATGGAGCACCAGCAATGACTGGAAACAAAAACGGTTTTGTGGCATTGTGTCGAGCTAATGATGATTTCCCTTCATTTTTCTCCTTCCATTGCATTATACATCAACAAGTTTTGTGTTCAAAAGTTCTAAACATGGAGGAGATTATGGGCATTGCAATAAAAATTGTGAATTCTATCCGTGCACGTAGCTTGCAACGACGGCTCTTTAAATTGCAGTTGGAAGATAGTGAATCAGCTGAACACACTGATTTAGTTCTTCACACGGACGTCAGGTGGTTGAGTCGCGGAAAATTCCTAGAAAGGTTTCAAGAATTATTGCCCGAAATAACAGCTTTTGTGGACGAAAGAGGTGATGACACTCAGATGCTGAAAAACGGAAAATGCCTGACTGATTTGGCATTTTTGACAGACATCACAATGCATTTAAACACCATTAATTTGGAGTTTCAAGGTAAAGGAAAAAACTATTATTGAGATGATTAACGCAATAAACGCATTCAAAAGTAGATTGCAACTTATGATAGATCAACTGAAAAGAAAGGATCTGAAAAATTTTCCGTCTTTGAAAGCAAGGATTCCTCAGTTGAATTATGATATTTAGGAGGCAGAATTATCAAATATTTTGGGCCAATTCGAAATACGTTTTTATGATTTCAGTAAATTGGCAAATATCGCATCATTTATGAGTTATCCTTTTTCGTGTAAAAACATTGAGGAGTTAGCTACTGAAATAGCAAGTCAGTTTAACATGGACTCATGTTCTGTTGAAAATAAGTTAGTGCAGATTATATCAGATATACATGTCAAAGCCACAGCATCTGATACAAAATTCTAGTGTTTTATATCTGAAGATAAATATCCGAATCTAAGGCAAATCGCCCTTCAACTGACGATGACGGCAATGTTTGGGTCAACTTACTTGTGCGAGTCTGCATTTTCTGGAATGAAGATAATTAACTCAAAATATCGCAATCGACTAACTGACGAACATATGTCATCATGCTTGCTATTAGCACTCGGTAATTACGTACCATCTTATGAAAAGTATGCTGAGGACATGTAGTGCCACGCTTCAACATCCGAAGTCACTGTTTAGTTAAGTTTAGACACTAGAACTCGTTTGTTTTGTAAGAACCAATAAACTCGCAATTTTGAATAATTATGAGTTTTTTCATTGACATTTTAGAGCAGACCTACACTTACCTTGACTAAAAAAATGCATATTGTGCGGAAAACTAATATCTATGCCACGATACACCCTACCTAGACGACAATCCTGCATCACACTTACTTGCAGCCTCTCAGAGACGATCGATCGTAGTCTAACAATATTGAGGTAGATCGCCAGCAGTTCAAGTTTGAGCACCCATGACGTATAGTATGAAAAGTAGTACAAGTCTACGTCACGACGATATTTATTAAGAAATTTTAAAATAAGTCGATATACGTTTCTTTAGTTTATAAAGAAACATAAACACTGCGAAAATAAGACGAAACACAATGCGCCTTCATTATGAGACTTGCCGCTATAAATGCTTTTTCTTGCCATGAAATTAGTGGTACAGATAGTATAAGTCAAGATGGACTTACTTGGGTTAACAAATATCTAAGAGCTTTCGACGTCAAATACAAATCTCTGATGAAAAGACTTCAAAATAACGTAACATATGATAAAGACATCAAAATAATTATTTGATGGGGAAGAGTAGTACTTTCATATGCCGCAACAAGTTTTGTGGAGAAAAATTAATTCGTGGTGTATATAATCCCGAATATAGCGATAAACCGTGTTTTGTGCATTTTTAGGTTAGGATATCTCGAAAATCTGATGTGATGGAGCAATTCTGAGGTTGGATTCGGATTCAATGCACCAAAAATCTTCAAAAAATATAGTCTGGACTCAGGGTTTGAAAAATGTTGGCCTGTGTTATAAAAATGCAGTTCCGCCCTTGTCTGTATATATAATGAATATTTTAGACACAATAATGGAATTAAAATTTATCAACAATACAATTAAGAACAAATATTTTTTTATTTTTATATTTTATAAATAACTAGCAGTGCCCGCGGCTCCGCTCGCGTGGATTTGATTTACTACTATCGTCACTGCTTATTCCTTATGTTACCTAACGTAATAAAAATATCTGCTATTATTTCCCCTTATCTCCCATTATTTATATTTCTCCTTATCTCCCATTATCTGTACATAACTTCCATTATCTAGGCTTATCTCTGCTCATCTCCCATTATTTCTCCTTATCTCCTATTATTTCCCCTTATCTCCCATTATCTAGACTTATCTCGACTTATCTCAACTTATCTCGCAATATGTCTCCTTATCTCCCATTATTTTTCCTTAACTCCCATTATCTCACCATAACTCTCATCATCTAGACTTATCTCTGCTTATCTCCCTTATCACCAGTTTACATTTCGACAAATATGAGCAATACTATTAAAAGCTAAGTCAATGTTTGGACAATATTTCTCCTTATCTCCCATTATCTTACCTTAACTCCCTTTATCTAGGCTTATATCGAATTATATAGAAATTTATAAAAACACGTAAATCGGATAAGTAGTTCTCGAGTGATAAGTGCACTAACGGACAGACAGACAGAGAGGTTGCATTTTATATATATTATATTCTTTGCTACATGATATTATTCCACATTTAATACCTTAGGCAGTGTATTGCAAGAGAACGCGCTAGCGGCAAACTTCTCTCCGACTTGATTCACTATTATCAACACTGCTTATTCCTTATATCACTTAACGTAATAAAATATATCTTATAACCTGGCCAAAGAACATATGTATGTTCAAAAAAAGCACGTAAGTAGGATAAGTGGTTCTCCAGTGATAAGCGCACAAACGGACAAACAGACAGAGAGACGTTGCATTTTATATATTGTAGATATCCTTTGCTACTTGATATTGTTCCATATTTAGTGGGTTAGACAGTGTATTGCAAGAGAACGCGCTAGCGGCAAACTTCTCTCCGACTTGATTCACTATTATCATCACTGCTTATTCCTTATATCACTTAACGTAATAAAATATATCTTATAACCTGGCCAAAGAACATATGTATGTTCAAAAAAAAGCACGTAAGTAGGATAAGTGGTTCTCCAGTGATAAGCGCACAAACGGACAAACAGACAGAGAGACGTTGCGTTTTATATATTATAGATATCCTTTGCTACCTGATATTGTTTCATATTTAGTGGGTTAGACAGTGTATTACAAGAGAACGCGCTAGCGGCAAACTTTTTTTCGATTTGATTCACTATTATCGTCACTGCTTATTTCTCATGTTACCTAACGTTATAAAATATAGCCTATAACCTGATCAGAGAACATATGTATGTTTTAAAAAAAAAGCACGTAAATCCGATAAATGGTTCTCCAGTGATAAGCGCACTAACGGACAGACAGACAGACCGACAGAGAGACGTTGCATTTTATATATATTATAAATATAGATTATTATTATTATATAACCTGGCCAAAGAATATATGTATCAATTTAAAAAAAAAATCCCGTAAATCCGATAAGTGGTTCTTGCGTGATAAACGCACTAATGGACAGACAGACAGACAGAGAGACATTGCATTTTATATATATTATAGATTATAGATATTCTCTGCTACATAATATTGTTCCACATTTAATGGTTTAGGCTCTGTATTACAAGAGAACGCGCTAGCGACAAACTTTTTTCTGACTTTATTCACTATTACCGTCACTGCTCATTCCTTATGCTACCTATCGTAATAAAATATAGCCTATAACCTGGCCCGAGAACATATGTATGTTTAAAAAAAAAGTACGTAAATCGGATAAGTGATTCTTCAGTGATAAGCGCACTAACGGACAGACAGACAGAGAGGCGTTGCATATTATATATATTATAGATTATAGACGTCACACAAACCAATAATTTCGCACATGTACATTAAAAAAATTGTACAAAAATCAGCGGTTTTCATAACTTTATGCCTATGCCTCGTCTTGTATTCTCATTTATAGATAGTAGCATACGCAGTTATAGTCATAATTTAACTAGGGAGTGTTAAAATGCAGAAACATGAATTTAAATTGTTTCCTGAATTTGCCTATATAACCTTTCTTTATTACCTTTAATTTTCGTACTGCTGTTTGTAGAGATACGAAGTGTTTTTCTTTAGTGTTAAAAATTATTCTTTTCAAAATAATATGGTTAAAATACTTAATATTACATAAAGATAAAGAAATAAGTATGCCCATAAAATAAATTACACTGAAACTATGTTAACTAAAAAAATCAATAGAAAATAATTTCCAGTTCAACATACCATAAAGTAATTGCTGCCGAAGACACACCCATTTAGCCTTCGAAAAACAGCTTCTAACAATGTTTTATGTGACATAAAGCAATTATAGGATAATACGGTAGTGCAGACATAACGCAGATAATAAAAGGGCTCGTTTTCCGTATAATGCGCTCAATAGGTGCAGGGTAAATTACTTTGAGGTGTTCGTTGTTTTTGTGATAACTTAATTAACCCTACCGTTGGTAGTAGATAATATAGTTGGCAACGTGCAGAATAAAAAAAAAAATAACCGGCAAAGTGCAAGTCGGACTTGCGTAATTAGTGTTTCGTATGTTGACATCTTTTAAATTAAAAATTTTTGTTACGGAGTTATAAAATGATAAATGACTTCACAAAACACACCCCAAATGAGTTTTCAACAAAGTTTTTTTCCGATCTTTACTGAAAACTGATGATCTTGAAATTTTTATTTTTTTTATATAATAGATAAATTATTAAAGGTAATGCACTCGTAATAATTTTCGTTCATTCTACACCCTGTGGAGCATATTCCAGAATTTTTTCAAAATTTTTTGATCATTACTTTTCGAGACAAGGGGGGCAAGTATTACATTATATATATTTTTGAACTCGTGTTTTTACAAGCTTTCATTTGACACCCCCCTCAATGACCTGGTAAAAATGTTTTTTTCGCTTCCGATTTCACCCCCTAAAACTAACCCCTTAAGTCGAAATTTATCTTTCAAAACTACACCGCTCTAATAAGGCCATCAATTCCTATATTAGTGCCAAATTTCTATGTCAAATAGTTTCGGAGAAAATCGGATGTGACAGACGGACAAACAGACACCGATCCACCGTTCTGTATGGAACACTAAAAAACTGGGCAAGAAACATTTCCAATATATCAGTATTCTTCTTTCCACCACGATAGTTGTTTATAGTAAACGAATGATTATCCAAAAAAACTAGGACCCGAAAAAACCAATTTACACGGTCATAGACAGGGGTTTCAAATGAAAGTTTGCTGAAACACGAGTTCAAAAATATATATGGTGTAATACTCGCGCAAATTTTTCTTTATATTATTTTTAAAAATGGCCAAAAATCGCTGTCCCCCCGCCTTATCTCTAAGAGTACTGATCAAGAAATTCTGGAGTATTCTCCATAAGGTGCAGATTGAGCGAAAATTATCACGAGTGCATTTCGTTTGATAATCTATCTGGTATAAAAAAAAACTATTTGGCTTAACAATATGGTGGAGATTTTTTTCGTGGAAAGATGTGATTTTAACTGGGACTAAAAGCAACTAAATATCAATACGTATTCGGTGCAATCAGTAATATACTCAAGTATTTGTTCAGTACATTTTTACTTTAAGCATTTGGCCAATCACAGATAATATAAATTTCCATGATGACTACTGACCAATGGATAGGTACCGAGACAAAATAATTTTGTTTTATTTGTTTATAATTAAAGAAATATTTAGATAGTAAATATATGTTTTAAATTTTTACTATAAAGATGTATCGCTTTTTATATATTCTTGGTAATTCTTATGTTGAAGATCAATGTTTGACTGAATTTCATAGGATACAAATTTGGCAATGTACCCACTATTTCACACTCAAAACATTCCTACGTTACATTGGGACTACTATAACCACGCATCTAGGAAAAACAACAATTCCTTTTTACGTGGCCTTCACTGTCCTGTCGATTAGTAAAGGCGCCCTGATAGAACCCAGTGAAGTAAAACGAGTTTCCCTGTGTCTGTATTTTATACTTGACCTAATAATAATTTAGAGAAATATTCTCATCAGATGTAACATTATTATATATTGTTTCAATACCTCTCTATAGGCATTTATAATTAAGATAAATACTAGTTTACAACACTGTAAACAAATGAGGGCAGCAAACATGTTTATAGCTACCAGAATTTGGCGGCGTTAACAATAGCAATCAAAACACACAATTAATCCCGCTACATTCCATTCTTTGTTTTGATTAGTATTGTTAATACCGTCAAATTTTGATTGCTATAAACATCTTCCCCGGACTCTTTTCTTTTACAGTGTTGTAAAATGGCGTTTTTCTTAATTAAAAATGCCCATACAGGTGTTTGTCACATTTCTTAATTATTTCGTTTATATATTATAAATACATCAGTATTTTGTGGCTAATGACTAAATTTGTAAGGCTAATATTTCGAAGAGAATATAATAGTCTCAAATAATTTAATTTTTACCGAGAATACATTACATATATTTAAAATGAACTCCTGGTTAGTGTAACCAATACGTTGATATACAAGGTGTCCCAAAAGAGATAGAATTTAATAATATTTATAATAAAATATATATACTCGTATATATATATATATATATATATATATATATATATATATATATATATATATATATATATATATATATATATATATATATATATATATATATATATATATATATATATATATATATATATGTGTGTGTGTGTGTGTGTGTGTGTATTATGGTGACAAACTAAAATTTTTTTTGATTTTCTTTGGTCCTACCCCCGCAAAAATGTTCAATCCTATGAGAAAATAAAGGCCCTAAATTTTTAGAAAAAAATATTAATATTTAGAGGTCGCATTCATATTTGAAAATATATTTTTTCTTCTCAGTCGTTTTTTCCCCTTCAACATGAAGGTATTTCCTTGTACATTTTTTGATACTGAGTCCGTTCCCGAGGGCCGCTTCCCCATAAAATCCTTCAATTTTCCGCAATGCTCTTGTTAAGTGCGCATTAACGGTGAAAAAATGCGTTTTCCTTTCAAAAAAGTTTTGAAAAATTAACAGGAAGCATGATGCAAAATCATAGGCATGATACAGATCTTTGAAAAATGTTCATGGCGCACGAGAAATACTGGACAAAGACTCACTGCGAAGCGCTTTGTTGGAAAAAAGATTGGCACACCTAAAAAAAATGTTAGAGAATATATAAACAAATAAAATGGTAATGTGGAAAATATATTCTATATAAAGTTATCAAGTGAAGCATGTTACTAGGAAAGTTTATGCTGCATGAGGGGGGGGCGAGGCAAGGACTGTAAATACATGCTCGACGGAAGAAAAACAACAAAATATTGGCTTGTCACTCGATTTTTTTACCTTAGTTATTAGCTTTTAACACGGATATAATTCTTTTCAGGTGCCACATTTTATTGCAGTTCCAATGGGGCCCAATCAGGCCCAATCAACATTCAATGTTTACTCGGATATAAAATTTTCGCTGAATTCAAATATGTATTAAAGATTTCTATTTAAATTTTTAATTTTGGGACTCATAAAGTCCCAACAGAGCTTTGGACCTAAAATCTAATAGACCCACTCAAATCGCAGGGAAAAATGATAAAAACTGTAGTCCGAAACATTTTTTTTCTGAAGTTGCCTTCTTGTCGAGTTTTTTTAGGTGTGTCAATCTTTTTTCCAACAAAGCGCTTCGTTCTCGCTGTCTTTGTCCAATGAAAATTTCAATTTTCAAATATCTGTATCATATCTATGATTTTGCATCATAAAACTTGATCTACAATGCTTCCCGTTAATTTTTCAAAAGGAAAACGTATTTTTCACCCTTAATGCGCACTGAGCATTGCAAAACATTGAAGGATTTTAGGGGGAAGCGGCCCTCGGGAACGGCCTCAGCATCAAAAAAAGTACAAGGAAATACTTTCATAATTCTTAAATTCAATTCAGAAACGAGGGGATGTTGAAGGGGGAAAAAACGATTGAGAAGAAAAAATATATTTTCAATCGATAGATGCCATATCTAAATATTATTTTTTTTTCTAAAAATTTAGGGGCTTTCATAGGATTGAACATTTTGCGGGGGTAGGACCAAAGAAAACAAAAAAAAATTTTTTTAGCTTGTCACCCCATATATATATATATATATATATATATATATATATATATATATATATATATATATATATATATATATATATATATATATACCAGGTGTACAAGTATGAAATGCGAATTTCAGACAACAGATGGTGCACCAATGCAGTTTGTGCTAAAAAGATTTGATACTGCGCCATTTTGTTATGTCATCAATAAGTGTCAGACGCGCACGAGTGATAAATTGGAAAAGTGTGTGCATAGTGTTGTGTTGTTGTGTTCAATATGTCGAAATTTATACTGAACAAAGAGCATTCGCGGACAGCATTAATTTTTTGTTTTCATTTGAAGAATACTGCTGTTGAATCATACCGAGTACTTCGAGAAGCTTATGGTGAACATGCTCCATCGCAAGATACGTGTGAACGATGGTTTCGGCGTTTCAAAAGTGGTGACTTCGATGTTGCAGGAAAACCGCCAAAAAAATACGAAGATGTGGAATTGCAAGCATTGTTGGACGAAGATGATTCGCAAACACAAAAACAACTGGCGGAGAAATTGGGCGTTAGTCAACAAGCTGTTTCCAATCGGCTACGAGAGATGGGAAAGATTCAAAAGACCGGTACATGAGTTGAACGACAGGCAAATGGAAAAGGGCAAAAACACGTGTGACATTTTGCTCGCTCGGTACAAAAGGAAGTCGTTTTTGCATCGTATATTTACAGGGGATGAAAAGCAGACTTATTTTAAGAATCCTAAGCGCAAAAAATCATGGGTAGACCCAGGCGCACCATCCACATCGACCGCAAGACCGAATCGCTTTGGCAGAAAGACGATGCTCTGTGTTTGGTGGAATCAGAGGGGCGTGGTCTATTATGAGCTATTAAAACTTGGGAAAACGGTTAATACTAAACGTTACCAACAACAATTGACCGATTTGAATCGTTCGCTGCTTGAAAAAAGGCCAGAATACCGAAAGAGGCAACACAAAGTCATTTTTCTTCATGACAATGCTCCATCGCATACGGCAAAACCAGTTCACGATACGTTGGAAGCACTCAGCGGGAAAGTTCTACCCATGCGGCTTACCCACCAGACTTGGCTCCTTCCGATTACCACTTGTTTGCATCGATGAGTCACGCACTTGCTGAGCAGCGCTTTGTTTCGTACGAAGATGTGAAAAAAAATGGCTCGATGAATGGTTCACAGCAAAAGGGGAAGATTTTTACTGGCCTGGTATTCACAAATGGCCCGAAAGATGGGAAAAATGTATAACAAGCGATGAAGCATACTTTGAATAAAGCACTTTTTATCATTCTCTCGAATTTAACATGTTTTTTTAGTAAAATAAATCCACATTTCATACTTGCACACCTGGTATATATATATATATATATATATATATATATATATATATATATATATATATATATATATATATATGTGTCCCAAAAATAACGTATTCCCTTCGAGGCCAGCTTATAACTCACCAGAATATATAAATGTGACCTTAGTCAAAAGTTGTTAGATGTCGAGATATTGACATTTTTATGAATTTCGTGAAACTCTACACCTTGCATTAGTTTATCGAGTACTACAACTACAAATTTCCGTGTTCTACGGTTCTAGTTATTGTTACGTAATCCCGAATAACCTCACTGTTGATCACAGTTCAAAATAAAAGTAATTGTGCTAAGCCAGTGGGGAAAAACATTTTTGCCAATATCACGAGTAAAAACATTTTAATTAGCTAATTTTGACTCTTTGACCCTAAAAAAAATGTACCAAGTTAATTTTGCCAGTTATTTAAAAAAAAATACTAATTAAGTGTAGTTTCTAAAATAGTATTACATTTACTATGTTTTACTTTAGAAAAAAAGATGTTGCTATTTTAGTGCAAAAGGAGTTCATTAAGTAATTATTAAATTTATTAGCAGATGTACATTTTCACTCTGTCCCAAGCTTGTTCAAGCTTCTGAACGCATTTTTTAATCAGTTTAACACTCATGTCTTCATTTACCCTGTGTGTGATGTTGAAGCCGAGATTTATGCCCAGTCAGAGTCGCACAATTATCTGGTAAAATATATGTAAGCGTCTGTGAAAAATACGCACAAAAATAATGACCTATTGGACAAACAGTGTGAATATCTTTTGCCATTCCATTAAAAGTCCAAGAGGTTCAAAAATATTAATCATTGTTTTTGGAGTAGTTCGAGGGTACAGACTGAAGAAATTCTTCCTCCAGCGGCGTATTCTGCAGATTTGATCATTTCAGATTGCTATCTATTCGAATCCAGATCAAAAAAACCTTTTATGAATTTGCCATCATTTTTTCGCTTTGGAATCCGACAGTTGCCAAAGAAATTGCAAAACTATGTAGAAAGCGAAGGAAATTACTTTAAAGACCGAGTTTGTATTAACTTTTTTATAAATAGGTGTCAAAAGTTCACCATTAAAGGTCGAGATTTAATTTGTATTTTTTATTTTTTATAATAATAATTGCATATTTGTAGGACAAGCATACAGTCTGTCAAGTTAGACCGTGACCGCTCGTATTCTTTAAAAAAATGTGTTTCGAGAACATTTTTTGCCATCAATGTATTCTTTGGTGTGCTAACAATGGTGTAATTATCTTAGTAAGTTGTCCAATCGCCGCACAGTGGGACAAAGCCGCACTGTGCCGCTCAAATTACCCTACAGGTGTTAATTTTGAAGTAATCGGAAAGATTTTTTCTCTTAATTATTCGTTTTTTCATCACCACACGGAATTTTCAGTAGAAGTATTTGTTTTTATGAAAAAACGGCATTTTTCGCGGAAAAATCTCTTTATAGGTCGTAATTTTCACTTCATTTTTTTTTTAAATATTCGTTTTTTTATTGCCGATCGATCGATCAGGCTGGATTTTTGATTTCCCCCCTGTGTTTTTCATAAATTTGAGAAAAAATTTGTATTTCCATGGAAGTGCGGGTTTTCCTCAAATAGCTATTCATAGATGGTTTTCCTTCTATATTCAGGACAGATTTTTCTCAAAAATGAACTCTCTTGATGGACAATCAATCTACCGACCTCGAATAACTATTGTAGCCCAAGGTTTTTCAAAAATTGCAGATATCTTTAGCGTTCCCAAGGGTACACCACATGGAAGTAGGGTCTGCTGACATAAACAGACACACACACACTTTGTGTGTGTGTGTGTGTGTGTCTGTTTATGTGTATGCGCTGTGTGTATGTGAGTGTGTTGTGTGTGAAAAAATTTGTAGTAACGAATTTTAGGATATTTTTTATTTTTTTTTAAGATTACTGGAAAACTATAAACAATGAAGATAAAATTTGATAGAAATGAAAACGTCCTAATCTTGCGAAATCCGCAAAGAACTGCAACGAATTTTGTGGTATGGATAATTTCAAAATCTGCATAAAGATTACAAAATCTAATAACATTATCTTTTTTCATTTCAGACACTTTAATCACTAAATCCATAAAACGAATTGAAATTAAGTAAAATATTAATACAAATAAAGTTGTTCCATATTGACTGCACAAAAAACTTTATGATTTTTTTTTTGAATAAAAAAACAATTTTAAAAATTATAAAATAATCTTGAATTAAATTAATGCGAATTTCAGCGAATTAAAATTCAAATCTACGCAAAATTATTCAACATTCATTGAAATAATTCAAATTTTCACTGGTTAGCAGGACTTGGAACTTTGTTTGAATTAGTAGCTATTAACAAAAATCAGCAAATATTCTTCCAAACTTTGTCTGAATTTAATCAAAACTACTTGAATTTGCTCAGTTGTGCGGAAAATTTTTCTGACAAATTCAAGTAAATTTATTTAATAAGCTAGCGATTTCTTTAAATTGCAAGTTATTTTTTCGACTCAATAATAATGAAATTATTTAGATTTAACGGGATTTTTCTGCGTCAGAACTGTCCTGCAATAAATTGGCGGTAATTTTCGCTGATCTAATACCCAGTATTGTTATTCCTCAACATCCTGACAATGAATATTGTAATAAAAAATTTGAAAAATTCGCATGCGTTCTTTTAAAGTCTAAAACTAAAAACAGCAGTATTCTTTATAGGTACTTGGGTTGGCAAAAATGTTAATCCGAGATCGGTAGATTGATTATCCATTAAAAGAATTGTTTTTTGAGAAAATTCTGTCCTGAATATGGAAGGAAAACCATCTATGAATAGCTATTTACGGAAAAACCGTACTTTCTCAAATTTTTGAAAAACACGAGGGAAAAATCAAAAATCCCGCCCGACTGATCGATTGGCAATAAAGAAACGAATATTAAAAAAAAAATTAAGTGAAAATTACGACCTATAGAATGATTTTCCAGCGAAAAATAAAAATTCATACTTCTTCTGAAAATTCTGGAAAACTGTGGAAAAAAAACCTATAATCTAGCTCGACAGATTGATTGGTCACGAAAAAACGAATAATTAAAAAAAAATTTATTCAATTACTTCAAAATTAAGACCTATAGGGTGATTTGAGTGCGCCTACTGTATCAATAATCTCCTGTCATATTCGAGGCATGCTGTCGATGAAATTTTCTGCATACTCGGGCAATGAGCTCCAGTTTTTTTGAATCTTCCGAGTCAGCAAAGGTTTTTAACGTGCTTCGGAATTTGACATCATGAGCACGAAGATGTTGTCGAATGGTCTCATGGGACACATTCATACTCGATTTTCTTAATTCAATTTCGAGTCCCGTGAAAACAAAGACACGATTCGTTTTTCGACTTTCGGAGTGACTTCGACTACCGAGTCACCTTTTGGCAAGTCGTCGACATTTTAGGCAGTCACTTAAGCCAAAAAAGAGGGTCAACCTCGGAATGAGAGATAATAAGCTGTAAACTTGTATAAACTTTTATTTTGGCATTCTAAAAGTTGTCTCAAAAGTCTCATAAAATCTCGTGCCTGCGTCTTAAGATATTCGAGGTCAAAGATCACAAAAATTGGTTTTCCGCAAATATCTCGCTTCCTGTGGTTTCAATGATATTTGTATCTATTATGAAAATTGTAAAGCATAAAATTCTCTACAAATTTTTTTCTAAACATTTTTTTATAAGCTTAATCGTTTTTGAGCTCAGGCATAAATAGCATAATGCAAGGTCAACCGTGAGTCCCGGTAAATAATACGTCGTATAAAGTTAATTAATCACTAAAAAATCCATAATTATGAATAATTTGCATTATTTATTAATTAATACATTATATTTAATAATATTTTTCACTTATCAAATATATTCGTTTAATAATACTTACCTACTTCGTGTAATTAAAAAATTGTTAAGTGAAATACTTTAAGTATATTTTAATTATATTCTAATATATCTTAATTATATTTTAAGTAGAAAAAGTACTTTTTCTTTAAAATGTGTAAACTTTTAAATACTTATATTACTATTAAGATTATATCTGGGAATACGGACCCCTATAATACGACCTTTTCTATTTATAGTCAGTTGGGACACATGTTTCATTGTATAGTTAAGACCGATTTCTTTTTGAAGGGACCACTTTCTACTAACCAAGTTTATTCGTTAGTTTTAAATTGTATCTTGGCAACGATGGACGTACAATTTTAAGAGTTATGGCTGATTTGTGTTTTATATGTGATAAGTCATTTTCAGAAGGTGATTCTTTTAATGTAGTGCGCGGCTTACAAACTTTAAAAACTACAAGTATTAAAAGAAATGACGGTCACATAAACTATTTAAATACCTTAACCTCTGTGAATGTGCATGTCCAGTGTCGAAAAGTGTATATCAGTAAAAATTCTATTGCAGCATCGAAACGACGCCTAGAAGAAGGTGAACCTTCACCATCATCAAGTGCACCTCGTAAAAAAAGAAATGAAGTGTTTGATTTCAAAAAACTATGCTTATTTTGTGGCCAAGCAGCTGATGAAGCAGCAGAGATGAAAAAAAAAAGAGAAGTACAGACGCATGATTAGTAAAGTAAGTACTCTTGAATTCAAAGACAATGTCATCAAAAAAGCAAAAGAACGAAGCGATTCCTTAGGAGAATTAGTAAAAGACCGTATATTTTATAAGTATGACTTGATCGCTGCTGAAGCTATACTAATTTCTTAAGTCGAGCACCATCTACTGATAAGAAGCCTCGCGAAGATAATCAAGTCACACAAGCAATAAAAGAGATTTTTTGTTTTATAGAAAATCATGAAGACTCACAATTTACATTGAAAGAGCTTAAAGATGTCCTTACGGAGTATGTACCAGGTGGTAAGGCTATCATTACAAGACTTCAACAAAAATATTTCACTGACATAATAATTACGAGAAAGGTAGAATCATTCACTATCATATCTTTTCGTGATACACAACCTAATATATTATCAAAAGCTTGGTACAACAATAAAAAAAAGGATCCCGAAGAAGAACCGTTACGGACTGTAGAAGCTGCAGCAGCTATTGTTAGGGAAGATAGTCGATCATCTGTAGTCGAAACAAACTCTTATCCAGCTCCGAGTAAAATGTTAGATGATATTAACGAAGAAATACCAAAAACTTTATTGCATTTTTTACAAGAAGTCATAATAAAAAATAGGAAAGGAAAAATTCTACTTAACAATTTTTTAATTACACGAAGTAGGTAAGTATTATTAAACGAATATATATAATAAATGAAAAATATTATTACATATAATGAATTAATTAATAAATAATGCAAATTATTCATAATTATGGATTTTTTAGTGATTAATTAACTTTATACAACGTATTATTTACCGGGACTCACGGTTGACCTTTCATTATGCTATGTATGGCTGAGCGCTGCGCGCTCTTCGCGCTCTATCTCAAAAACGATTAAGCGTATAAAAATAGTTTAGAACAAAATTTGTAGAGAATTTTATGCTCTACAATTTTCATAATAGCTGCAAATATCATTGAAACCATAGGAAGCGAGATGTTTGCGAAAAACCGATTTTTGTGACCTTTGACCTTGAATATCTTAAGACTCGGACACGAGATTTTATGAAACTTTTGAGACAACTTTAAGAATGCCAAAATAAAGGTTTATACAAGTTTACAGCTTATTATCTCTCATTCCGAGGTGAAACCCCTAATGTGACTGGACAAATTGTTCGTCTCGTTAAAAACGATTTACCCTCTTCTTCACAAACTACATCGACTTTTTAATATATTTAGCGACAGAGGAATGTGTCATTTTCGGCCCCGATGGAAGGGAACCGACGCTGAAACAAGTGGCTCATTTTGGATTTTACGTGATTTCGACGAAAGTTTGGAATCTACTGATACATAAAATGCGTCGTAGACAAAGGTTCCCTCTATAGATTTTTTGTTGAATCGCTAGAATCGCATCTACCAAAAATGAATTATCGCGGACACGTTCTTACTTGACAGACTGTAGTATTTAAGAGGAACTAGTATCCACTATTACTACTCATCATGTAATATATAATGGGCCTCGATTTTTGAATATTATATTTCCTTACCTGCAATGTTTTGTTCTAGAGCTGGTAACTTCTATATGACAAAGATGACAAGTACCACCCTCGATTACGTGAGCGTGTTTTACTCTATCAAGTTGCGGTAATGGCACAATTTCTCTTTGACGCAAAGCCTCTTCGGCTGGATCAATCAGAGCAGCGGCTAAGTGAGTGGCCAGATGAATCTGAAACATAAAACAACAATGAATGAATGAAATCATAATGATTGTAATCATGTAATTACCAGTAATCACAATAATCAAAATTTATAACGGTCTTTTTATATGCCTTCTATCCAAAAAGAAATCAAACTTTCCGAAAATAGAAGAAAACAACAGCGCATCTGTTGCTTTATTGCATTTGTTTCATTACCAGCGTAGTTATAGTGGTAAGAACGACAGTATGTGTGCGAACAGTCGAAAATGAATTTCAAAGTGCTGCGTTTGACCTTTGTGAGGTACACTTGGTAACAGAAATACATCAAATGGGTACGGTGATCTCTGCTCACTCGATACTCAAATTTACGAAAACTTCAAGCGATTTAAAACTTAATAAAAATCACATTATAATTTCTAATATTATATTTTAAATTTGAAAATTCTCCACATAAAATATTAAATTAGCTCTATATTTTTTGTAGCCTCCACTATTTTTTTAAAATAAAACACTGTACGAGGGTGGATTGAAAAGTCTTGTGCAAAAAAATAATTAGCTTATTCTTCATTGAGCTCAATACATTTGGTCCAACGAGATTAAGATTTTTTTATTCCCTCAGCAAAACAAAAAATTGTTTCGGACTTATAGCACAGATAACCTCTTGATTAGAATAAAATTTCTTCCCCCAAACGAATTTTTCAAATTAGAAAACAAAAAAAAAATCAGTTGGGGCCAAACGTGGAGAATAGGGTCGGTACGAACCTATTTCAAAGCCGAGCTCGTGCACTTTTGTCAGTGCAACAGCACTTTTTTGCGCTTTGGTTGCTTCTGCTTCCACTCCCTATGCAAATAGTCTAATAACCAGTCATTATTCTACCCTTTTCCGAATCGTTAATCATGATGATACACTGCGTATTCCAAAAAATAGATGCCATCACTTTCCGCGCCGATAAAACTGTCTTCGCTTTGTTTGGTGCACTGTCACCGTTGCCAAGCCACAATTTTGACCGCCATTTTGTCTCCGGGGTGTTGGATTCGCCCTCGAATATGTATGTTGTTTAAAAACAAATACGTAATGAAAATAACAATGGCTACTAAAAATAAAATTAACCTGAACTAAATTTAAAGTTAACTACAAGATTATTCACGTATATTACTGTATAATAAACAAGGTTAGTCAATAAGTTTTGAAAGCGAAACCTATGGAGCATCACTTGAACTAAATATTGAACACCATTTTGAAACTTCATCTGTCATATAAACATACCCTAAATTTTAAGTCGATCCGTCAAGTCATTCATTGTCTATCAGCTGGTTAAAGTAAAGGTATTTTTTTTTAAAAATGGAAAAAAATCGAATATCGTGATTAAATTCTTTGTTATGGAAGATTTATCGGCAACTGAAATCCAGGCAAAGTTAGTGAAAGTGTTAAAAGAGTCTGCACCTTCATTTCTAACTGTTCATAGATGAACTCTAGAGTTTAAACGTGGTCGTACAAGCGTCCATGATAATCTACTTCCAGGACATCCGAAAACTGCAACAATTGAAGAAACTGTTGTGCAAGTACAAGATATGGTAATGGAAGACCGTCGATTAACCGTGGATGATTTAGCTAAGGCTATAGGCATTTTACATGGATCAGTACATGAGATCTTAACTAATGTTTTGTGTATGAGAAAGCTATTCACAAGATGGCTGCCGCATTTGCTAACATCGGAACAAAAACGCACTCGAAAGAAACTTTCTAAACAATATTTGGCTCGTTTCAGAATAAAACTGATTTTGTGCGTCGATTTGTAACTATGGATGAGACTGGGGTTTACTAGTACGATCTTGAACTGCGACAACAAACCGCACGGTGAACTGAGCCCGGCTGTTCAGCTCCAAAGCAGCCAAAGTGGTCACAGTACAAAAGGAATTTTGCACTGTAACTGTTGGATGAGAAAATTCGTAAGAAAAGGCCCACCACCACCAAAGCACCACCACGAACTGAAAGTGATCGTTCCCATTGTTTATACGCTAACGCTATGCATGTACGTTAGAAACTAATAATTGTTAATACAATTTCAAATAAGTATATTTAATTTTACCATAAAAATAATAATTGGATTATTAAATAGATTCGTTAAAATTAACAGTTTTCATATCAATGCTTATATAATTTAAAATCTAAAATTACATGAACATTGTTATAACTTTTTTGTATAATTTGAAATACATTTAAAAACAGTGGAGGTATATGGAAGGAAAAAAAATATAACAAATAACAAATAAAAAAGGTTTTTATTTGTTTACTACCCTTGGCCAGCAAATTTGTTTGCCGTTTTTAGGCGCATCCATCACCCTACTGACAAGCCGATTAATTTGCTCAGGAAAGTAAGATTTGTAACCCGGATAATGTGTAGCCTCTATCTGTCTAACTTGTTTTCAAACATTGTGTTAAAATTTTTTCAGTTCTTTGCACGTGATACCCTCCAAACAACATTTTTAATACGTTTAAACCCGTAGATTGAGGTCAATGCATTATGTCAGAATAGGGGACGAAGGCTGAACCCGTTCGCCATAGACAGCACAAATATGTGTTTTCACGTGTTCGGAAAGTAGGACCAAGCGTACATAAATCTTCCGTTTCAAACATTTATGCATTTTCTTCTTTTGAATTATTTTTGCTTAAGATTAGGTACGAAAAAAAAGCTGAGAAAATGATTAAAATACGAACAAACCTTTATTTTGGACTTATGTAAGACATAAATTGTGCCTTACAGGCACGTTCTGATGGTTAATTGAACATCTTCTTCGAGGATCGGCGAGAAAAACATAGAATAGGGGACTGGATTTGAAAATGCGCACTCAATGAATAGACCGTTTAGGAAATGCTGGTCTAATTTTTTATGAACTATTATAGAAAAATAATTTGTAAAATCTCTTTAATATTTAAGGTAATATTGTACTCATGAAGTATTAAGACACACTTTTCATTAACTTTAATTAAGCCTCTAGTATAATTGACTATTTTCCAAAGAGTTTTATTTTTGTCTGTCTGTTTGTCCGCCACTCCCGATTTTCTCCGAAACTATTTTACACAGAAAGTTCAAATTTGTCAGAAATATAGGAATTGATGGACCCGATCAGAGCCGTGTAGTTAAACTTTGACCTAAGGGGTTAATTTTCGGGGTGAAATCGGAAGTGAAAAAAAAATTTTTTTGCACGGTCATCGAGTGGGATGTCAAATGAAAGCTTGTGAAAACACGAGTTCAAAAATATATATGATATAATACTCGCGCAAACTTTCCTTTATATTATTGTTAACAAAAATTGCTATCCCCCCTGTATCTTCAAAAGTACTAATCAAAAAATTTCGAAAAAATTCTGAAATATTCTGCATAAGGTGTAGATTGAATAAAAATTATTACGAGTTTACCTTACTTTTGATAATTTTGAACAACTCAAATGAATACTTTGGAGAATCTCGAGCGGTTGCACTGAATATATCCAAGGCATTCGACCGCGTTTGCCGTGACAGATTGTTGGCTCAGCTACGCTCTTACGGTATATCTGAACAGGCTGCTTATGGCCCTCGTGTTTCCTCGAAAAACGTTCTTTACTAGTGACAATTGACGGATTTCTTTTTAATACTATGACTATCAACGCCGGTGTACCCCAAGACTCCATACTGTCACCTACTCTCTCTCTCATTTACATTCAGGATCCAGAAGAACCAGAAATCCTATTTACAGTTTTGCAGATGACAGTACGCCTATTTCTTCATTTTCTTTGCACGCTCGAACACCCTGCAAACATCGGCAGACAGTAAAAAGTCGTTCAACTTAACAAAGATCTGTAAAAAATTCTGTCTGAGAGTGACCAAATAGAATTTAACGCTTAAAAAACCCAGCCGCAGTTTGTTTTAAAAAAATTAACATTGCTGAACCTGACGTAGTTATGTCGGGGCACTCCATTCCTGGGAATATGATTTCGAATTAGAAAGCTTTATACTCCATAATAACTGTTCATTCTGTACAAAGCTCAAATTCAACCAACGGTGGTCCAACCTTTGGGCCCCAAACACACACTGCATTTGTTGGATTCTCTTCAAAAGAGAGCCATTCGCCTTATTGATTGCTTGGAACATCGGAAAACGGTTAGCGACTTGAGTCTATTCTACCATTATTTTCATGGATGTAGCCCACTAAATCTTCCCAGAGTGTATGCTAGGAATACACGTTCCGCTAATACTTCACATTCGTATGAGGTTCAGCTTGTCACTCCTCGTACGACGCTTTTTAAGCTGTCTTTTATATGGAGTACCTTGTCTCTTTGGAATAATTTTTCCAGAACTGTGTTTCCCATCCAGTACAATTTACAGCGATTCAAGACCAATGTGAATAGCCTTTTTCGTACACGCGTCGCTGCTGTAACACTTTAAGGATAAAAAGAAAAAGGTCATGTGTGCACAATATTACATACTTAAGCATTGAATTGATAATTTCCTTTTTTTAAAAGTCAACTCTCGAAGCACTACAAATAATGTCCGATTTTACGTGAAAGTAAAGTTGCCGCGATATGTTTGAAGTACTCATACATAACTTTTTAACTATAACACTAGTTTACAAGGTTTTTGTTCATGAAACGAAACATATATGTTTTGTTTATTTTCAGTGGCCTCAACTTAGAAAAAATATTTAAAAATATTCAGGTCAAACTTTTAAGATATTTAATAAGAAATATTTTACAAAAAAAATATTTAAAGTGCAAACAAACATTTAAAATTGACGAGTTTTAGCTCTTTTTTCGTAAATACTTGTACTTTTATCTCTTACAACAGACCAACAGTAGTCTCCTAGCATGGTCTGGTCCGAAAAAACTTTGATAATTTTGCTCAAATAATTTTAGGTCCTGATGAAACCGTTCGCCATGCTCATCACTCATACTTCCAAGGTTTTCCGGAAAAAAATCCAGATGGGAATGCAAAAAATGAATTTTGAGGGATATATTCACACCCATCTCTTGATAATTGTCATTTTTTCTATTACCTAAAAAATCTTGAGCGAAAACTTTGAAGGAATTCCAGGCAACATTTTCAACGTCCATCAAATGGCTCTCAAATGTTTGATCATTCAAAATTTCCCTGATTTGAGGACTTACAGTCCCTGGCCAAATTATTAGACGCACTGCAAGATTTCATGTAAAATATTAATTACCAGTGATATTGTACCGTTTTATTATTTTAAATTGATTTGTTTTTTATTTTTATATTATCCAATCAATTACCTATTTATTTGACATAAATAAAACAGCATTAATTTAGAAAAGCATAAGTTTATTAAGTTTTAAAGAAAAGTGAAATTAATGTTAGTAAAAGTCAATATTTAGTTGAGCCACCTTTAGCCGCTGTCAAAGGTTTAATTCTGCGCGGCATGCTATCAATGCAAGATTGTACTGTCTCCTGCATTTGAGGATGATGATTCCACACATGAATAATCCTTTCTAGGAGCTGGGTTTTGTTGGTAATCACATCTTTAGCCACTTCTCTTTTCATCAGCTCCCACACATTTTCAATGGGTTCATATCAGGGCTATTACCCGGCCAATCCAACAGAGGGATATTTTTTTCTGCCAAAAAAGCTTTAACAGACCGAGCAGTGTGGCAGGGAGCTCCATCTTGCATGAAAGTGAATGGTTCCCCATTTGGAAACCATTCTCTGAGCTGCGGAATCAACCGATTTTGTAATACTTCTTTGTACTGATCTTGCCTCATTATTCCTTTGACGACGTACATACGTCCAGTGCCCTTGCCGCTGATGACTGACCAAATCATCACTTTGGTGGGATGTTTAACCGTCGGGACGACACAATCAGGATGAAACTTTTCTCCATGACGACGACGCACAGCTTTATTCTGCAAAAATTTCGAATGTGCTTTCGTCACTGAAACAGACCTGTCAAAAATAGGAAAAATATATAAACTTCCATGTTTATTTGCTTTATTTAACTGAAAATGATAATAATGTATCAATTATTGATTAAATTGCTGTATCTTACCGATCTCCAGAAGTCCACATCTTTGTCTTGCCATTGTTTGGCCCACTTCAGGCGCTTTGCTTTCATTGCAGCTATTAACTTGGGCTTCCTGGCGGGGCGACAGGCCTTAAAATCTAATTCTTTCAATTTTCTTCGAACAGTGCGCTCAGAAGCATTTACGCTAGCATCCTGGAGTTGTGATTTTATTACCTTTGTGGTAGCAAATCTGTTTTCTACACAAATTTTCTTCAAACATCTCTCTGACCGTGGAGTGAAAATTGGTTTTCTACCGCATCTTTTCTTTCTTTTCGGGCTTAATTCCTTCCCTGAATCAATTTTCTTTTTATGCGTCGTACACTAGCTTCAGAAACCTCCAATCTTCGTGATATTTCTCGGTTTGTAAATGTTTTCGCAATCACAAGGGCTTTCACTTCAGCTTTTTTTCGTGGTGAAAGATCGCCTTTTCTACCCATAATGAAAATAGTCCAATTACTTTTTTAAAACACTGCATACAAAATAAACTAATAACTGAGTAGTATAAAACTGTTAAACAAACAATCACAGTCTATAAAGCCACAGAAACACGTCCATACCTGACTCGATTCCGATCGCGACTGATACAGATTTGTACTTGTTTACGTTCATGTATCACTTTGTCAACACAGTGTTGCGATATGTTAAAAATAAATACAAATATGTAGTCTACAACAATTCTTTTAAATAAAAATCAATAATATTGTAGTTTAAATATACCATTATTGCATAAAAACTTTTAAGAAACATAAAATTACTAAAAAAAATACAGTGCGTCTAATAATTTGGCCAGGGACTGTATAAATATTCCTTCTTTTAGTTTAGCCTCAGAAGGATTCGTGAATACACTGCATAAGTACAGAAACGCTGGCCCTGTCTTATTCAAAGCGTTGACAAAATTTTTAATTAAGCCTAACTTAATGTGAAGCGGTGGTAATATAATTTTTTTTGGGTTAACCAAACATGTATTTTTAATGTTCATTTTACCTGGAACATATTCGATTCTAATAGGCCAAAATTTCTTTTTATAGTGATCCTTCTTTGCCCTCGAGTCCCATAAGCACAAGAAACAACAGTACTTTGTGTAGCCGCCTTGCAAACCCAAAAGCATACCGATGACTTTTAGGTCACCACAGATATACCAATTATGACATTCATATTTGATCAATTTAATTAATATGGACATTATTTCATAGGTTTCTTTACAATTCACTGCATGACCTATTGGGATAGAAGGCTTTTCATTTCCGGTATACAAAAGAACAGCTTTGAGGCTTGCCTTCGAGGAATCGATAAAAACGCGCCATTTTTCTGGGTTGTATGGTTGTTTCAATTCTTCGAACAATCCATCAACCTCAAGACAATAACAAATCCAAGACGTGCCATTACTGAAAGCTGTAGCTTCACCACGTCACAACATCTACCCTATAGTTCTGATTTAACACCCTGCGACATCAGGAGAAAGATTTCAGAACCCGCAAATTTAACCACCAGAAGAACTTTTGTTGTATGGGATAAAACAACTCGAAAAAATGCTGAACTACGTTAGTTACGTAGGAAAATATTTTTTTATGCTCTTCATAGCCAGCTAGATAACTTAAAACGACATCCTCGCAAATTAATTAATTTAGTATTTTAATATTTTATTATTTCCCAGTGATGTGATATTCCATCACCGAGTTCCAAGAATTTTTTAAATTCTTTTTTCAAATTAGCGTTTCAGATTTTAGTTTTATAGAGTTACAGTTTCAAAAACTGTTCCTATTAACTAAGTTTTACGTAAAAATAAAAATGCATCAACAGCAGAATTACTGACTTTTCAATAATACTTAATTAAACAAAATTATCAAATTAAATTAATCTATATCAAACTAGAACAATAACACAAATGTTATTAAACATTAAGTTAAAATTTATATTCACACGCAAACCAAAATTATATTTATGCTCTTTTGGCTTTTAATACGATTAGATTTAAGTAGCCAGAAGTAACAAGGTTATTGTTATGTTCTAACCACGTTTCTGCTTACACTGGGCAACTATTAAAAACTGTTTTGTTGTAATGAGTTTTCATTCAAGTCCACTGACCTCAGTTGTGTAATTAGCGAGCATCGAGAGTGAAGTAATAATTTACCAAATGCGAATGAAAAAGTGAGGAATTCTTAGCCTAAACTTATTTTGACCTTAGATATAAATCTTTATTCTGATAAAGGGAATAAAACAAAGCCGAAAACGTAATAAACTATAACCACATGAATACATGTATATATATATATATATATATATATATATATATATATATATATATATATATATATATATATATATATCTAGGGTGACAAACTAAAAATTTTTTTTTGATTTGTCTCACCCCCGCAAAATGTTCAATCCTAAATTTTTAGAAAAAAATATTAATGTTTAGAGGTCGCATCCATCGATTGATTTGAAGATTTGATTTTCAATCGTTTTTTTTCCCTTTCAACAGCCCACCAGTAGACATCTGATTTGAATTTAAGGGTTCTGAAGGTGTTTCCTTGAACAATTTTCCGCAATGCTCATATTAAGTGCGCATTAAGAGTGAAAAAATACGTTTTCTTTTAAAAAAAGCTCAGCAAAGTTTACGGGAAACCTTGTAGATCAAGTTTTGTGATGCAAAATCATAGATATGACATGGATCTTTGAGAAATTTTCATGGCGCACAAGTAATATGCGACGAAGACAGCAAGAACGAAGCACTTTGTTAGAAAAAAGATTGACACACCTTAAAAAAATGTCAAAGAATATGTAAATAAATAACAATGGTAATGTGGAAAATGTATTCTCTATAAAGTTTTCAAGTAAAGCATGTTACTACGATAGTTTGACCCTGCATGAGGGAGGGAGACAAGGACTCCTATGAATACATGCTCGACGGAAGAAAAACAACAAAATATTGGCTTGCCAATCGATTTTTTTACCTTAGTTATTAGCTTTTAACTCGGATATAATTCTTTTCAAGTGCCGCCTTTTATTGTAGTTCCAATCAGGCCCAATCAACATTCAATGTTTACTCGGACTTAAAATTCTCGCTAAATTCAAATATGTATTAAAGGTTTTCATTTAAATTTTCAATTTTGGGACTCGTAGAGTTGGGTTCAAAATCTAATAAACCCACTCAATTCCCAGGTTAAAACTTTTATCTGAAACATTTTTTCTGAAGTTGCCTTCTTGTCGAGTTTTTTAGGTGTGTCAATCTTTCTTTCAACAAAGCGCTTCGTTCTCGCTGTCTTTGTCCAATAATACTGGTGCACAATGAAAAGTTCTCAAAGATGTGTGTCATATCTATGATTTTGCATCATAAAACTTGATCTGCAATGCTTCCTGTAAATTTTGCGAAACTTTTTTAAAAAGAAAAACGTATTTTTTCACCCTTAATGCGCGCTTAATATGAGCATTGCGAAAAATTAAAGGATTTTAGGAGGAAAGGCCCTTGGGAACGGATTCAGCATCAAAAAATATTCGAGAAGACATCTTCATAATCCTTAAATTCAAATCAGAAGTCTAACGGGGGGCTGTTGAAGGCCAAAAAACCATTGAGAAGAAAAAATATATTTTCAGTCGATGGATGCGACCTCTGAATATTAATATTTTTTTCTAAAAATTGAGGTGCTTTATTTTTTCATAGGATTGAACATTTTGCGGGGGTAGGACCAAAGAAAATCGAATATATATATATATATATATATATATATATATATATATATATATATATATATATATATATATATATATATAAAGATAATTGATTATTTGGTCATTTGTACAATACTAATTACCAAATAAAGAAAATGAAAATTAAAAAGTTAAAAAAGAACGTATAATCGCTGTTATTAAAAAAAAAACAAATAACTAATTATAATATCATTAATATAACTCACATTTTCCGGACTAATCCGTGTATCCAAGAACTTAGTTTTCCGATGAAAATATTAATATACCGCAAGCAGTTTAACAACAATTTTTTTCCCCTGGAGAGGGGATATCTGTCGGAAATAGCCCTAGTCACATAAGTAACAAAAACAGTATCGGCAAAGTAAAGGGTGTCCCAAAATTCACGCAAGATTTGAATTTGGCGCCATTTGTATGGCACAGCGTGACAGCTCACAGTTCACAGACTACACGCAAGAACTACGTATTTTCATTGTTGAGCAATATTTTAAAAATAATGAAAGTTTGGCAGCTACAGTTCGGAATTTTCGTACAAAATATGGTCGGAATAGTGATGTAACCTCATCAACTGTGAAGAGATTAATTGAAAAATTGAGGAAGACTGGATCAATCAGTGATCTCAAACGCTCTGGCCGTTCTGCAACAAGTTGTTCGACACAAAACATTGAAGCAGTTCGTGAGAGTTGCTGAGACTCCAGGAATATCAATTCGGCACCGTGGTCAAGAATTGGACATTTCGAGAAGCTCTCTACAGCGTATTCTCACGAAAGATTTGCCTCTTCATGCTTACAAAATTTAATTGACTCGAGAACTGAAACCTACTGATTTTTCGAAGAAAATAATCTTCAGCGATAAGGCTCATTGGCTTCGTTAATCGTCGAAATTGTCGCATTTGGGGTTGGCCAGGCAATAACAGGTAATGGCGATCGTTATCACGATAAGATAATCCAGTTTTTTGTGCCTAAATTACAAGATATGGATATGGACGACATGTGGTTTCAACAAGACGGTGCCACATGCCATAAAGCCCGAGGAACAATTCAATTACTGCATGAGTCATTTCTTGGTCGTATAATGTCCCGTTTTGGTGATCAGAATTAGCCGCCCAGATCATGCGATTTAACGCCGTTGGACTTTTTTCTTTGGGGCTTTTTTAAAGTCTAAGGTTTATGCCAACAAGCCCACGACCACCCACGACTTGAAGGAGGAAATTAAGCGCTGTATCAACAAAATTCAGCCACATTTATGCAAAACGGTCATGGGAAATTTCGACAAAAGAGTGCGTATACATAACCCTATACTGTATACTTTATGAATCAATAAAAAAATTATAATTTTCAATTAAAAACCTGTGTTTTCTATCAAAATTACTTCTTGCGTGAATTTTGGGACACCCTTTATAACGCGCGCACTGTTGCTTGCACATTTTTTTGAATAATATTATTAAGATTATTTGCTTAATACAAGCATATAAAAAAAAACAAGTGGATGGTAATAACAAAGAAAAATCTATCATCAGAATCTCTCGAAATCAGGGACAACCCATTTAAATATTTGGGAACCAATATAAATGACAAGTGGGACCCAAAAAAGGAAATTTATTCCCAAATTGAACAGGCAACGTACATGAATATGAAAAAAAAATTTCATCGTACAAGTCTCAGTCTCGAACTCCGAATGAGAATGGTGAGAGCGAATGTATTCTCCGTGCTATCGTATGGATGTGAGTGCTAGATCCAGGGTTCAGGGTCCAGCACTCACATCCTTACAGAGAAACGACTGGAATCTTTTGAAATGTACATTTATAGACACCTTCTTCGCATCTCCTGAGTACAGAAAATAAAAAAAAAAACACAGAAGTACTAGAAAGAATGAACAAACCGAAGGAATTACTAACAAGCATAAAAATAAGAAAAACTCAATATTTCGGACATATAATGAGGAGTCCAAAGTCTAATTACTGAAGGTAAAAAAAAGGACAAACGATCGATCGAACGACGACAGAATTCAATAGCTGAAGAACATGAAAAGGTAGTTTGGATGTGCTTCGAGTGATATTTCTCGAACAACAGTTTCTAAAGTTCGTTTAGCTATGTAGATCGCTATCCTTCGTGAGGAGACGACGTTGTAAGAAGAAGCGACATAGTCATGAAGGTTTATTTTCCAAGAAAATCGGCTAGTATTCCATAGGGCCATTACTTTCAAAATAAAATTTTTTGTTTGGTATAAAATTATCAGTGACTTCACAAAACACACCCCAACTGAGTTTTCAACAAAGTTTATTTCCGATTTTTGTTTTTATGTACCAGTTAAATTATCAAAGGTAATGCACTCGTGATAATTTTCATTCAATCTACACCTTATAGAGAATATTCCAGAATTGTTCCGAAATTTTCTGATTAGTACTCTCAGAGAAAGGATGGGAGAACAGCGATTTTCGGCAATTTTTTTTAAACAACAAAAAGAAAAATTTGAACTCTTCTTTTCACAATTATTCATTTGATACCACACTCGATAACCATGAAAAAAAAAATTCAATTTCGATTTCACCCCGATAATCTCTTAAATCAAAATTTGACTTTCAATACTATACTGCTCGGATTGGGCCATCAATTCCTATATTTGTGCCAAATTTCAACTTTCTATGCCAAATAGTTTCGGGGAAAATCGGGTGTGACAGACAGTTGGACACCGAAATGATCCCATAAGTGTTCCGTACGGAACACTAAAAACTATTTCGAAGTTAAAATACATGCAATAAGAAGCACAACAATACAGTACGGTTACGTGACTAAATTACAAAAGAAGAAAGAAAAAGGACTTCTAGTAATAAATACTAACGAACCTTATGCATGCAAATATGAAAGTAATATTAAGGTGAGAAATACGAAAACAAAATATAATAAAACAAGAATAGTAAACTATTTATCATATAAATGAAAAACGTTCTTCCACAGTATAGTATCTTAAATTAATAAGATGTTTAAGTTTCATTTTAAAAATAGCAACCGTTAAAATAAGTAGAAGGTAGTTTTGTAATATTGGCTATTCAATATATCTCTAAATCGTATTTCATAATTTTGCTCACTGATATTTCTTTCAAGCACAGCTAGCTATATAACATATTCCACAAAACAAACATTTTCAAGAAAATATGTAGAGCAATTGCAATTACAAAGAAATGTACGAGTACCTCAAATATATCGTGGCAATTTTACTTTCACGTAAAATCTGATATTATTCGTAGTGCTTATTTTTAACTGACTTTTAAAAAAGGACGTTATCAATCGGGTGTGACAAACAGACGGACGGACGGACACCGAAGTGATCCCATAAAAATTTCGTATGGAACACTGAAAAGTGTGGAGATAATTAACAAGTGTTTACCTTAAGCTAGGTTGTTCTCTTATTCCCAGTCCCATTTTTTTTTAAATTTTAGCCATAGGGAGCAGTACTATTATCTGCAAGAAAATAGTATCGTCTTCATCGACGATTAGCTTTGACTTTCCATTTAAAGTAAGGGTTCCTAGTAAACGGCCATGCTTTAGAAAGTTGGTACCGTAACAAAGTTTGTTTTTTTTAGAAGAAAATGGCATACCTGTATACGCGTGAAGAGCTGCCACAAAAAATTAGCACTGTTCATTGACATTAATTTCTACATATCCAGAAGTAACAAACTCATCACTGTTTCCCCAACTGTTCTGTGTTAATTAGTTTTCATACAAATTCGGCAGCCCCAATTATGTAATCTGTGAGCATCAGGGTTGAATTAGTTTTAGTTTAAATGTGAAACAATCTAATTACAGTGGTTACTAATAAATTCTGAACCTATCTCAAATACCCTTATTAATTAAGAAACCCTATCAAGCAGCTATGTCTGTGTACATTTAGAACAGTTTTGTTTAGTTACAAGTCGTGTTATTAAGACAGTAAATTTATACAAATAGGGGCGAATTTAGAGAGGGGGGGAGTGAAAGCGATATTGCCCTCCCTCTCCGACCATCGAGGCAAGACTGCTTCATTTATATATTTTGTTCTGTTTAATTTTCTAGCTTACGAATATTTTAAAATAAGATATAGTCAAACATCATCATCAGCTTATACTGTCCACTGCTGAACGAATGCCTCCCTCAAGCCTTGCCACTTTTTTCTGTTCTGGGCCGCTTGTACCCAATTTCCAGCCACTCTTTTCAAATCATCAGTCCACCCACTTGGTGGTCTACCTCTACTTCGATTGTAAATCGCCCATCCTTAAACCTAGCAACATGCCCAGCCCATTTCCATTTAAGATGTAGGATGAATTGTACCCTCGTTCTCTTCCTGATAATGTGATTTGGAATGTAATCTCTAAGAGTAACGCTTAACATTGACCTCTCCATCTTACGTTGCCTGACATATTTTATTGATATTTTCTTCGTCATTGTGAGAGTATCGGCTCCCTACGTAAGAACGGGGAGTATGCATCTATCAAATACTTTTCTTTTTAAACACACAGGAAGGTTAGATTTGAATACATAGGCCAGTTTGCCATATGCGGCCCAGGAGAGACCTATTCGCCGCTGAATTTCAAGTGTGTTTGGTTATCTCGTCCTATGCTGAGTTCATGTCCCAGGTATTTATATTGGTGCACTTGCTCTATCTCCACGTTATTCAGTTTTATAGTGTCGCTTAATACAAGATTTGTCATAAACTGGGTCTTGGATAGATTGATTTTTAAACCAACCTTTCCTGAAGCTTGCTGAGTATGTGTAGCATAGTTTGCGCTTCTTGTATTTTGTCTGTTATTAAGACAATGTTGTCGGCGAAACAGAGGTGATTTAACTTTTCACCTTCAATGTTAAGTCCCATTCTTTCCCAGTTTATTGATTGTAGCATACTTTCTAGAAGTGTTACGAAGAGCTTGGGAGAGAGCTTATCACCTTGTCGCACTCCTCTTTCGATTCGAAATTTGCTGGTTGATTGATTAGTTTGTGTTTTAACATGAGCGGTGGCTTTTTCATATATGCATTTAATTACACTGAAATTAAGGGACACTTACGTGTTGGTATAGTCAAAGGATCACTAGAAATTCGTTATAGAAGAGAGGAGCTCGGAGAATCAAACATATTCGGAGAAGTAAAAGATTTGGCACAAAATTGGCAAAGTTGGGAAGTTGCCCCCTCTGGCCATAACATAATCGAGGCAATGATGATGATCCATTTTAATATTTTGTTCTCTTTTATTTTCCATTTACCGGGATTTTAAAATATGTTTTGCTTCAGTATTACAGATTTTTAAATATTTCATTTATCATCTAATTCTTTTACACATAAAAGGGTCGTTCCCGGCTTAACAAAGAAAACGCAAGATCAAAGAGATTTTTTTTTATTTTTCTACATAGTCCCCTTGCAAAGCAGTACATTTAGTCCAACGACTTTCCAATTCCTTAATACCCTCGTTATAATAGGATTTATCCAACTCTGCAAGACAAGCATTTATCTCTGCTGTAACTTCATCTTTCGAAGTGAATCTTTGTCCCGGTTAAATTCACTTTCCACGAAAAAACTCTTCACCATATCGTCAAGTCAAATAGTTTCTTTTTATGCCAGATGAAATTAAACGTAATACACTCGTGATCATTTTAGCTCAATCTACACTTTATGGAGAATATTCCAGAATTTTTTAGAAATTTTTTAATCAGTACTTTGAGAGATAGGATGTACTACATCATATATATTTTTGAACCTTTTTTTATAAGTTTTTAGTTAACACCTCAGATGATGACCTTACAAAAAAAATATTTCATTTCCGATTTCACTCCCCAAAACTAATCCTCTAAGTTAAAATATAACTTTCAAAACTACACGGCTCTGATTAGCCTACCAGTTCCTATATTTGAGCCAAATTTCAACTTTTTATGTCAAATAGTTTCGAGGAAATTCGGGTGTGACAGACAGAGAAACAGAGGGACACCTAAGTGATCCCATAAGTGTTCCGTAAGGCGTTATTATTTACAAGTAATGCCAATGTATTCATCAGTTAACTTATTTAAAAAATAACCGATCAAGTGCAAGTTGGATTTGCGCAATTAGTGTTCCGCACGTTGATTGCTTTTGGAATAAGAATTTTTGTTACGGAAGTATAAAATGATCAGTGACTTCACAAAAACATCCCAAATGTGTTTTCAACAAAGTCTTTTTCCGATCTTTAGTGAAAACTGATAACCTTGAAATTTTGGTTTTTTTCTATATACCAGATAAATTATTAAAGTTAATGCGCTCGAGCCCTATAGAAAATATTTCAGAATTTTTTCAAAATTTTTTGATCAGTACTTTTCGAGATAAGGCGGAACAGCGATTTTTCGTACTCTTTTGAAAATAATGCAAAGAGAGTTGTGCGCAATATATATTTTTGGACTCGTCTTTTTACAAGCATTCATTTGAAACCCCACTCGATGACCTGGTAATTTCTTTTTCACTTTCAATTTCACCCCCCAAAACTAACTCCTTAGGGAAAAATTTAACTTTCAAAACTGCACGGCTCTAATGAGACCATCAAATCCTATATTAGTGCCAAATTTCAACATTTTATGTCAAATGGGTTCGGAGTTTCGGTGTGACAGACGGACAGAGACTGAAGTGATCTTATAAGTGTAATAACAACAAATTAATAGCTTCCTTCAAGTCGGGGAACAAAGCTTAAGGTGGAGTTAAATTTAAAATCGACGTTGTGTTCTCTGTCTGTGTTTAACAGAGCTCGATATTTTATCAGTAAGGTAGTTACTGCAAACAACGGAGTTTTGCGAAGATAAGGGCAGAAATTCGCAGATAAAAAACGGCGATCCTTGGAATTAGACCGTATCAAGTTAAAATGAGTCTTTTCGATGTTTCGTCATACGAAATATTTTCAGGGCTCTTTACTCTTCGAGATTACTGAATTTATCCAGGAAAAGAACAGAAAATACTTTGTGCAATAGTAATTTTTCGAGTCCACAAAGTCTCGGAGCTTTATCTTTACAACGGACCAAACATTTTCAAAACGATTGACCTCCGGTAATTGTGGGGGCCACTCTAGTATCTTATCGTGGGCCCAAGCGAGTCGCATCGCGATGTGATTTTCGCCCAATAAAGATTTCTTCAATGTGTTTCGGAATTTGACATCATAAGCACGAAGATGTTGTCTAATGATCTCATGGGACACATTCAAACCCAATTTTCTTAATTTTGCCGCTCCTTCACGCAGCATTAATTTCGGGTCCCGTGAAAACAAAGATTTTAATCTTTCGGAGTGACTTTGCCTACCGAACCACGTTTTGGCAAGTTGTCCACATTTTTCGTCTCGTTAAAATAATTTGCCCACTTCTTCACAAACGATACCGACTTTTTAATATATTTAGCGGGCGCGGAATGTGTCATTTTAGGCCCCTCTAGATGAGAACAAAGAAAGACTGCCTCGAACCGACGCGCAAACAAGTGATTCATTTTGGATTTTACGCGATTTCGACGAAAGTTCGAAATCTACTGATACTTTTACTAAAATGCGTTGTAGATAAAGGTGCCCTTTACCGATTTTTTGTTAAATCGCTAGAATCGCATCTACCAAAAATGAATTATCGCGGACACATTCTTACTTAACAGAGTGTACAGTCTATAACCTGTAATCGATAAAAGAAATTCCTTTTTTTGGATTATTGTTGGCATCCCTGCAAATTAATTAGTGATCACCAGTATGGCTTTCGTAAACATAGATCAACAGGAGATCTTCTGACTTATGTAACACATGTTTGGAACAACGCAACTGAACACTTTGGAGAATCTCGAGAGGTTGCTCTTGCCATATCCAAGGCATTCGATCGTATTTGGCACGATGGACTGTTGGCTAAGCTCCGCTCTTATGCTATGTCTGGAAGGTTCTGTTTATGGGTCTCATGTTTCCTCAGAGAGCGTTCTTTACGAGTGGCGGTCAACGGATTTCTTTCTAACACCTTCAGTATCAACGCCGATGGGCCCCAAGGCTCCATACTGTCTCCTACTCGCTTTCTCATTTACATTAACGAACTGCTGAAAAAGACCGGGAATCCAATCTACAGCTTTACAGATGACAGTACGCTTATCTCTTCATTCACTTTGAACGCTCGGACATCAGCTGCTCAGGCGAATATCCACAGACAGCAGGAGGTCGTTCAACTTAACAAAGACCTGGAAGAAATTTCATCTTGGGGTGACAGTAACCAAGTGGAATTTAACGCTACAAAAACCCAGGCGGCAGTTTTTTCTAAAAAAGTTAACGTTGCTGAACCCGACATTTGTTGGGCGTTAATTTGGGAGCAAATATGTCCTGGCATGAACATGTCGCGGGCATAGCAAGGAGAGCTTCTCAAAAGTTAGGAATATTATTTCGAACCAACTATGGAATACTGCCCCCATGTTTGGGGCTCCGCTCCCAAACACACACTGCATTTGTTGGATTTTGTCCAGAGAAGAGCTGTTCGTCTGATTGGAGACCCGGAACTGACCGGCGGCCTTGATTCGTTGGAACATCGAAGAACGGTTGGTCTTATATATGGAGAACAACCTCCCTTTGGAATAATTTGCCCAGCGCACAGTGGGGAAAAAAAAAAACGAAAAATCGTGTTTCAAAATTGTCTAGAGCCTTCAATTTTGGTTCGATTTGGACGATTTTTCTTTTAAATTGAAGCTTATTAAATTCCGAACAAAGTTGTCGGAGCCGATTTTTCAATTAAACTTTTGTTTCAAAATGGCGGACGTTGGTTTCTGATTATATTGCGACTGAGACACAGAAAACGCTTACAGTTTCAAACCAAGTTGTGCTAAAATGCGTGTATGTATGTTTTTTTTATGTCGCAGATAATATATCTAATATCACAGTTACAAGATTAATAATAATGAACCCAAAATGGCTGCCATGAACAATAAAAGTATTATAAATATGAATAAACATTATTATTTTATATCCATAACATTTGCATAAATAATTCCTTTAAGGTTGTTAATTATAAATATGTTTCAACAATTGACTTAAAATGACAAATCAAATATAGCGGATGCCAAAATTGAATCGAGCAAGAAAGTTTCTCTGTGGCATTTAGGCTGTGGCAGTTAGATCATTCAAGTTATTCAAGTTTATTTGCGGGATTTAAATTTTCATGCAGTTATTGCTAGAATATTGCTGCTGTAAATTTTAAGTATCGTAGACAATTTTCTAGCAGATACAAAAAACCGCGATACACGCAGAAAAGGACAGCTCACACAGCTAGAAAATGGCTACAACAGCTAAAACGTTTTGTTAAAATAGGGACAGCTAAATATTTTGCTGCACTAGCCACATTGTTTGCTGTTGTAGCAAAAAAGTGGATGCTGTTGCTAACCAGTGGCTAATGCAGCAAAATATTTAACTGTCCCTATTTTAGCATTTCTCTGCGTGTATTTTGTAAGAGTAATAATAATCTTTATTAACGAGAAAACCGTTTAGTACATATACAGAACTACTGAATTATAGGAATAGACTAGAAAAATAAGAAAATAAATACGTCTAATAACTCACTCTTACATAAAATGCATCCGCCATACTTGATTTATCATTTTAAGTCAATTGTTGATACATATTTATAATTAACAATCTTAAAGAAATTATTTATGCAAATGTTATGGATATAAAATAATAATGGTACGTTTATTCATATTTATAATACTTTTATTGTTCATGGCAGCCATTTTGGGTACATTATTATTAATCTTGTAACTGTGATATTAGATATATTATCTGCGACATAAAAAAACATACATACACGCATTTTAGCACAACTTGGTTTGAAACTGTAAGCGTTTTCTGTGTCTCAGTCGCTATATAATCAGAAACCGCCATTTTGAAGACGTCCGCCATTTTGAAACAAAAGTTTAATTACAAAATCGGCTCCGACAACTTTGTTCGGAATTTAATAAGCTTCAATTTAAAAAAAAAATCGTCCAAATCGAACCAAAATTGAAGGCTCTAGACAATTTTGAAACACGATTTTTCGTTTTTCCCCACTGTACAGCGCCGTGTTTCCCACCGATTACAATTTCCACCGATTTCAAAACAACGTGAATTGCTTTTTCCGCACACGTGCCCCGCTCCTGGAGCGCTTTAGGGCCTTCCCTGCAGCACGTGTGCTAGATCTATAAAAAAAATCATCGGTGAAAACGACACTCAGTCAAAAAAAATGTTTATGTTCTACCAGAACATGGTTCGAGGAGAAAAGTCTCGGACGAAAAAATGATTATTAATAACATGTTTTTCTTTGTGTTAAGGGGCATAAAAACTGAAGCAGAAAGGTTTGGATATATCATATGAAACGAATTTTGGGATTACGTTATCACGCCACGAGCCTAGTCAATTTCCCCTAACCGATCGGTTCCACGCGCAGTGAAACACTCTGTGAAGAGCCACGTTTGCGGATGTCTTTCGGAAGAAGCTCTTGGGAGACTCTTCCTAACTTTTACTTACCAATAACAGGACGGAAACCGCAGCAGCTGCAGCAGGTTGTACGTGTAAAGGCAGGGCCGGAATAAGAAAAAGCAGCGCGCCGCCGGCCAGAGCGGCCAGGGTTAGCCAGCCACACAGCTGCAGAGGATGCAGGGGCGGCTGAAGCCCGTGCTGTCTGCGTAGTCGGACTGAGCTGCAACATAAGAAAAAATAAATTTAAAGTAATAGTTATTAGTTATATTAGATAATAAAGGAAGATTTAAAGCCACAACCGAAATTTGATGGTGGTGATGTTGATGAGTTACAGATATACAATTAACTTCCTACTGCGAGATCATAATGTGGTGTCCCTCAGTGGTCATTTGCTTTCAGTTAATATTGCCTGTTGAGTCCTTACACCTACAATGATGCAATATAATTTCTGAATTATGTAAAATAATATTTATTTAAGAAATAACGGAAATAACTGAAAAATATTTGAACGATAGGTACATAGAACTGATAATTTTCAATTTTATTTTAACCAAAAGTTACAGGATGTCATACCCTCATTACAGAAAGGGCACAAAATAGAATAATGATAAAGAGGAATAAGACTAAGATCCGGAAGTGTATGTATTTAGAATAGAGAAACTAGGGGAAAGTGTGGAATTTCGCTACATAGAATGCAAGTATGATACAAAGAACGGGATACTGTGTAAATAAAGAAAGCTGCGACAGAGAACAGGTATTTATTAAGGCTTGCCTGCTCCGAAGAACCAGAAAATTGAGTTTTTTTAGAATATCTAGCAATCGAGATTTTTATTTAAATTTGCCTTCTGTCAGTTTGTAGAAAGCAGAATCTTCTAATGTTAAAGACTATCAATAATAATTTTTCACTAAAAATATTGTAATCAATTCAGGATGTTGTCTAACAAACTCAATTTTCAGCTGGTAAGTAACTTAAATCTAAACAATGTTATAAGTAGATCATAATTGGATCTATTATCTATGTCTAATTAGGAAACTATCTTTTATTTATTTTAACTAAATTATCGCCCAGTTTATGTACGAAAAAAATGTTGAAAAATACAACAAAAATGGTAAACAAAATGTAATTTCAATTTTTCCAGATCTAGAAAAAACATATGCTGTTGTGATATTGAATGTCGAAGTATTTATAAAATAACATATTAGTATTTATTGAAAAAACTTCTGTTCAACAGATTGTTACAGAAATAATGTTTTTTTATCTATAAAATAATGGAACTTTTTTCTTATGTCATTGCGTATACAAATCAACAAAAATATAAACCATAAAATTAACAATTTTTCCAAACGACTTACCCAGATCTGCGCCGACGGCCGCTTGGGCGGCCAAAAGGCGGCTCAAGGGCGACCTGCGAGGCCTCGGGGGGCGGCATCGCAACGACGAGCGGCGGCCATGACGCTGTAATCGGGCGGCATCCGAACGGCGGCGCAGTCACGTGTATACTGGCGTGCAGGCTGTCGGCGCTAAAACAGGGGCGGTTGCTATCGACCGCCACCGGTGAAACACAAAGGCGTAGGGATTGAGGGTTTGGATCGAGGCAGGGGCGTTCAATGTCAATAAGTAATAAATAAATTTGACTGGACTCTGCTCGTTACTAGTTGTGGCGAATATGATGCTTCCAGGCAGCATATACCACAAGCCGGACCAACCCCCACGGAAACTATCGAGGGTATGTTATTAGTAGGGGACCACTTGAATCAAAAAAGACTGGTGATAAAGACAGTATCTTTCTGGTTCTTGAGTGGGATGCATACCTAAAGTCAGACTAGATGGATCAAGATCCGTTATAGACAAAAACATACTCTGCCCCAATGCCATGAAGACGTTCATAGATAGCAGACTATCCCTTTCGAGATTAATGGTCAGCGACAAATGTAAAAAAGACCATAAAACAGCGAACTGAGAGTATAATCTGTTGGTCTTGTGATTTAGATCTCACATAAAGCTAAAGGACCTGTATGGCTGACATTACCCAGACATTAACGGGGGTTAGCATAAAGACCTGTTTGGTCTTTTTTCCTGGGTAAGCCTCACCAACCAGACCATACTATGAATCGGCATCACCTTCGAGGCACTCATAAAGGACCGGAGATGGAGTGGGTGGTGGGATCCCCCCTTCAATTATTATTATGAGCATAATTATTGTCAGACTTTTAAAGAACACCATATTTATGATTTTTTAAATGAAGACTGATTTAACTCGATCTATCTAAACAAAAGCACCTGTGATATTGAATTAGGCATTTTTACTTGACGATGATGAAAAAGCATCTGAAAACTATTAATTTAAAAAAAAAAACCGTCTGATAATTGCATTAATGTCTGTAGATTTATTATAAACACGGCGAAAGCACAGTAAACATAAACACAGAAGCGATGCTCAAGAAAATTTTTAGGACCTGGTTTTTATCACGCATGCATCCCCTATCTTACTAACGACATGGGTGCCAGCGCGGTCGCAGGTTCTTTTATATCTGGATTTCAAGAATAATCTTTTTATAACATGCTCCGAAATTCATTATTAATAATTTTCCAATAAGTAAATGGTTCGTTTGACGTTATAATTGAAAATAATTTAAAAAAAAGTGTGGTTAGTGCTTGCAAAAATATATGTGGTATCTCCAAGGGAGTTAGTTTTTTTAAATTTCCCAAAAATCCTAAAAGGTAATTTATTTTTCATATTAGAGATACATTTTATTTGTACAACAGTTGATGTTTTTTTATTGTTAAGTATTGGTTTATGTTATTCCACTTGTACGTTTTTTATTTTTTTTTCTAAATTCAGGACAGAATTATGTGACCGACCAGGTGTCAATTTGAATATTGAAAAGAAGCGACTGCAAAATGATGCTTATTCAGTCATCATTTTGGGAAATGAAGTTGGAATCCCATTCAATGTTGAAAGTAAGTATATCCACAGATAACAATGACTATTTTACATGATACAATCTGAAGATAATGTCTCTAGATCCCAACGATTAAGCAGTCGTTAAGGTTTCAAACACACCAAATCATCTTCGCAGACTCCTTCGAAACTTTCAAAACTCAATATGGGCATGCAAAAGTAGTAATTTTCCAGCACGAATGAGTTTGAATAAATCAGTGCATGGATTTAATTTTTTTAAATAAGTATATAGGCACGAAATGTCATTAATTGTATGAAAATTATTATATTAGATTTAACTAACAATAAAGTGGAGCAAAAAGTGTGTTCACTTCATTTTTAAGTTCAGAAGAAAGACGATCTCATCTTAAAATGATAATTATAATTATTTTCGATCTCTCCAGATTACTGGGATTCGCTGAAATATAAGGAGCATGATTGTTGACATTATACGCGCAAAGCTGAAGGTCTGCAGAGATATATTCTTAAAATGAACATTTTTCCTCCCAGACAATATCTCTCATAGTTGAGAAACATAAATTCAACAGTGAGATATTGAAATGAATAACGTGCAAAAAGCGATGAAGCCAAATGTATTTTTTCTTTGTATTTTTTGCCTTTTTCCCTGTTTTTTGTGTATCTGTTTTAAAAAGAAGGTGATAAAAAAAATATTTCTAAAAAAACTTTTCTCGTTTTTTTCTTCCTTTCAATCAGCAAAATTCATTTTTATTCTACAGAATAGGATTTTTCTTGAAAGAAGGAATTTGAATATTTCAAAAACTCGCGGGCATCATACCAGCAATATGGCCACAGGTCATGTAATCATTACAAACTCGAACCCCTTGAGATGAAAAGTGCCGAGTCTGAATGTCGCTACTGTATTTTATGATTACTGTGGTGAAAGTGTCTATCGGAACGACTCGAGCCTAGCTCTGTTTCATCCTGTCTCTGTTCTTTGGTTGGTGGTGAAATATTTGGCTAGTAACAAATCAATTGGTTTGTGAATAAAGAAAATAGCATACTTTCGTGTGTTGAAATTGCTGATAAAATTTTCCTATATAATTAAAAATAAAATGTATAGTTGGAACTTTATTTTAAAATTAATTTTGAAATTTAAATTTGTTTAACAAAAGTCAGGTTTAATAAAACTTATAATTTTTCGTTAATATTAGTTTGCTTTCTATTAACATTAAGAATATAATAAAAATGTGATTTATAAACAAAACGTTACGAAAATGGTTTAATATATTTAAATTGGTAAACCTTTGTATCAAGAGGAACTATGGACAAATAGTGATACATTTGCTATTTTATTTTAAAAATTAATGAAATTTTACTTTTTTGCAAGTATCATGTGTAAAAACATTTTAATTAGCTCCCAACATCTTGAAATTTAACGATCTTTCACTAAAGTCATATTTACATATTCTGGTGAGTTATGAGCTGACCTATCAGCTCTTGAAGGAAATACGCTGGTTTTTGGTACACCCTATATATATATATATATATATATATATATATATATATATATATATATATATATATATATATATATATATATATATACATATATATATATATATATATATATATATATATATATATATATATATATATATACATATATATATATATATATATATATATATATATATATATATATATATATATATGTTATTTAATTTAAAACCTGGGACGTCACAATACCTAGCCGCTAAAGCCGAATTCGAACCAACGATACTTAGTAGGTTCTATGCCCACAGCGAAACCGAGGCCAGCTATTATAAATGTTTTAAAATTTAATATTTTACTCGGACCCTTATTGTAAACATTAAGCACAAAAAAATAAAACGATCAAAATTAATTTTTTCCTATAGTCACTGTATTATACTATGTTAATCTTTTAAATGTACATTATTGCAGATATATGTGAAATTTTCCATAGTTCGAAATAATCTGAAACAACAGTTATTTGTCATAAAAAAAACATTTTTAAAAATATTAACTATTTCTTTGTTTTTTGAATCATCAGGAAATAAAACGAAAAACTTATCAATTAAAGCAACTAATACCAGATGTTTGCATTATCAATAATTTAATTATGCAGATAGATTTATTATGTTATTTAAAATTCTGTAAGATTCCTGGACTTTTCCATAATAAATAAAATGAAAATTTTCGGTAATATACGAGAGTAGATTGAAAAGTTAGAAAAAGAGTTGCCATCACTTTTCACGTTGATAAAACTATTTTGACTGTCGTTTTGTTCCGGGGTGGAATGGTGAATCCATGTTTTGTCTACCGTCACAACGCCAGAAATTATTCGGATTACGCTGCAGCTTTACCAAATACGTTTTTGCAAAGTCCTTCCTCATAGGTTTTTTGGTTTGGAGACCACAAACGCGACACCCATGCAGGATATTATGCACCCATGGATATGAAATGCCTACCATCTCAGTAATCTCACGAAGCTTAATGCGATGATCTACGATCACAATGCTATGAATTTTATCGATCATTTCTTCAGAAGAAACTTCAGTGGGGTGCCCTGAACGTGCGGCATCTGCATTGCTTGTTCGATCACGACTAAATTTATTTATCCAGTAATAAATGGTCATACTGCAGAGTCCTCATTAACCTCCTTCAGTTCAGTTTCTGAACCGCAGTCCAGTTTTTTCAATATAAATGTTTTATCACTTCACAATACTCGACTTTTTCCATTTTTACGACACCTGTAATACCGATCACTTACAATCGCTGCCACCAAACAACTATGCGTTTGAAACTGTGAACACAACCGTTATAAAAATCATGCTTACCAACAGTCATGCCGCTTAACAAAATTTCTCGCCATCTCGTTGAAATTTACCAGTCTTATCAATACACCCTCGTACTATGTAATTTTGATGCCGATTTTTAATTAAACTTTTAAAAATTATTCTTAAGGTTACTGTTCTAATATATACCGGGTGTCAGAAAAATAATTTATTATATTTAAGTGGGTGTTTCTCCAAGTAAAGAAACATTCACTCCTCCTTTTCTCAATTCGAATATTTTTTGTTGTTAACATTTTTTCTAAATATGTATATATAACATATATATATATATATATATATATATATATATATATATATATATATATATATATATATATATATATATATATATACATATATATATATATATATATATATATATATATATATATATATATATATATATATATATATACACATATATATGTATATATACATATATATGTTACAATAGAGGTTTTTACAGATGATGGAATGTAATACATTAAAATTCCGGGTTTCAATCCGTTCGTCTAACAATGAATTTGCACGACGTTTCGCCAAAATCTCATTTGGCATTTTCAAGTGCCCCTGCTGCTTCTACTCGATATTGTGATCTTGCCGCTGAAACACCGACTGAAACACCGACGTGCGATCGCCGTCTTTTATAGGTCGGCGTTTACGCGACGTATATATATATATATATATATATATATATATATATATATATATATATATATATATATATATATATATATATATATATATATATATATGAGGCCGATGAAACAAACAAAATTAGAAAAGAATGTTATGTCATATGGAGTGTAAGCGAACGGTGAAATTAACAGTCATTATTCGACAAATCGTTTGCGTATTTACTGCCATTCCTTACTCGATATTTTCGAACGAAGACTCCCGCATCCAATGGGCCAAGACCATCAAGTACCTGGGCATTCAGTTCGACCGACAACTCGTCTGGAAGGACCAGGTCTGCACTGCAACCAATAAGGCGAAGCAACTACTGGGCAAACTCTATCCCATCTTGAACCGCTCCAGTAAGTTGCTGCCACGGACCAAGCTTCTGGTTTACAAAACCGTCGTAAAGGCAGGCCTCACGTACGCCTGCCCCACGTGGTGCCAGCTCTCAAAAACAAGAAGAGCTCAACTTCAAGCAGTGCAGAGCAAGGCCCTGAGGATGATCGCGGGAGCCTCGTGGTTCATGAGGAACCGTCAATTTCATAGGGACCTCGGTAGGCACACATGAGGAACATTCAACAGAAGTTCCTCGAGAAGGCGTCCCAGCACCCCAACCTATGCATCAGGGACGCCTTCCGACTCCCACCTCACGCCAGCCGCCAGTTCCCGAGACCGTCGGACCCGCTGCTCTCGGATGAAGACGATGACCCTCCTGTCCCGCCGTGACAAGAAGTTTAAACTAATCCTAATTTAAGTCATTGTTACGTCCTAGTTTAAGTTAGCGTAAGTCTTAGTCTAAGGTAGTTTTAGTCTTAGTTCTAAGTTCTAGCATTAAAAAACTCATGTATATACTAAACACACTTTCCTAGGTTAAGTTAGTATAGAATTCCTGTTATAAAAACTTAGGTTATGATAGAATAAGTATACATTCATTATATCAAATTTTTTATACTTTCAAAATTGTGAGAAAGAGGCACGGCCTATCTTGATTTCCAATAAAGACAGTGATTTTCGAACGAGGATTGTCACAATAAACCTTAATTTTGAAAAATCCATTGGTGTCAAATCAAGACAACGTAGAGACCAACTTATATTACCCTTTTTGGAATTTATCGGGGGAAATTTATCGAATGACCGGTACACACGTGTTCGAAGTGTGTGGTAATATGTTGTGTCCGAATACTGGTAGAAGGCTGTGCACAGAGGATGATTTTCAGTACTTTATTCGAAACATAGGCCATATTTAAATTTTAGATGTCAAAAAAATGGGTAATGTATATTATACAAAATTCTAAAAATTGCTGGTATCTCCAGCACATTTTGGTACGTACAACGCTTCCTAATTTCAGGTCATACAACTTTTATTTCTAATTAAAAATATAAAATAATTAACTAATGACTTACTTTCTAACGTTACAGATGATCACATTTAAGAATTATGTTTTTACGGAAAATTACCACTAACTTATATCTAATTAGGGCATTTTAATTACTAAAACAATAACAAGCATATAAATATATTCCAAACAATATTTTGTGGTTATCGCTCTTCCTCAAAACTACATGTAGAGCATTTTTCAAATATATTTTACATACTCTCAGCTGAAGCATTTTATTGTGGGTTCATCCATAGCTACAGCAGGTGAGTGCTCAAATTACTTTCTGTACTATATCAACCGGGGGACTTTGGTATTTTTTTATAATCTTTTAGGTTGTCAACTGCTTTTATTTATTTGTATACAACTGTCCATGGAAATTTATCATAGTAATATTTGTCTCATTTTTACGTCGTAGGATGGTAATCCGTACTTATTTGTGTCCCATAAACACCACTTACAACGGTACGAAGCAATAACAGGTAGACTGAAAAATTTTTGGTCTAGTTACTTAAAACACATTTTTTTTTTTTGCAAAATTCGACTTTATTTATCAACATAATCTCCTTCAATAGCGATACAATCAGTCCAACGCTTTTCTAATCTTTCTATACCTCTCTTGTGGAAGGATTTGTCTTTACCTGCAAAATAGGCCTCAATTTTTCATTGGAGCCAAATCTCTTTCCAGCAAGCATTTTTTTGAGGTCTGCGAATAGATAGTAGTCACTGGGGGCCAAATCTGGAGAATACGCTGGATGAGAAAGCGAACTTCAATTCGTGCAATTTTGCCATCGTAACCATTGACTTGTGACACGGTACATTGTCTTGATGAAAGAGCACTTTTTTTCTTGTTCATTTGGGGCCGGTTCTTTACGATTTCTGCCTTCAAACGGACCAATAACTTTATATAATGTTCGCTATTGATGGTTTTTCCCTTCTCAGCATAGTCGATGAAAATTATTCCATGCGCTTCCCAAAATACAGAGGCCAAAACGTTCCCAACCGACTATTGTGTCTTTGGTCGCTTCGGGCGGCTTTCACCGGCTGCTGTTCACTTATCTGACTGCCGATTTGATTCCGGTGTGTAGTGGTGGATCCATGTTTCATCCATTGTCCCATATCGTTTGAAAAAATCCTTTTTATTGCGCTGAAACAGGTCCAAAAAGCGCTCAGAATCATCAACACGTTGTTGTTTTTGGTCCACTGTAAGCAAGCGCGGTACCCATTTCGAACAGAGCTTTCTCGTGCCCAAATGATCATGCAAAATATGACCAGCACGTTCTTTTGATATCTTTAGGGTGTCAGCTATAGCATGCAATTTCACTTTACGGTCATCCAAAATCATTTTTGTGGATTTTTTTATGTTTTCCGGTGTAACAACTTCATTTGGGGGTCCACAGCGTCCAGCATCATTTGTGTCTGTACAACCGCATTTAAATTCACCATACCAGTAAATGATGAGTAATTTTCCAGGGGCAGAGTCCCCGTAACACTTATGAAGCCATTGCTTTGCTTGAACGGTATTTTTTCCCATCAAAAAACAGTGTTCAATTCACACACAAAATTCGATTTTTTCCATTGTTTTGAAAATATCAAGAGTAGCGTCACTGTAACTAGTAAGCTAATAGTCGAAATGTCATGAAATTTTAACACGTATCGTTTGAAGGTGCGACAACTATGTGTCAGACCAAAAACTTTTCAGCCTACGTGTTATACATTGCCTCCAATAGTATCAGATCAACCTAACACTTTTTAGTGTTCCGTATGGAACACTATAAGATCACTTCGGTGTCTGTCTGTACGTCTGTCTGCCCGTCCGTCTGTCTGTCTGTCTGTTACACCGGATTTTATCTGGAATTATTTGACATAGAAAGTTGAAATTTGGCACTCATATAGGAATTATTGACCCCATCCGAGCCGTATAGTTTGAAAGTTAAATTTTGACTTAGTTTTTGGGTGAAATCGGAAGTGGAAAAAAAATTTACCAGATCATCGAGTGGGATTTCAAGTGAAAGCTTGAAAAAAAACAACTTCAAAAATATATATGATGTAATATTTGCGCGCACTTTTCTTTGCATTATTTTTAACAAATTGCCAAAAATCGCTGCACATTTATCAAAAAATTTTTGGAAAAATTCTGGAATATTCTCTCCAAGGTGTAGATGTAGACAATTTCAAGGTCATCAATTTTCAACAAATATCGGAAACAAACTTTATTGAAAACTCGTTTGGGATGTGATTTGTCAAGTTTAAAAAAATATATTTTCAAGACAATCACGTTACAGAACACTAATTGCGCAAGTCCAACTTGCACTTGACCGGTTTTTTTTATTTCTAAAAACTGTTTTTCTCTTTTAGATACAGGTCGACAGTCAGTGAGCGAATCTTTAAATCGATTTAGTGATTTTGCGGAAACAACATGGTCAATGGTCATATTGTTTGTGCTTTTTTTAAAAGTGATTTACCATTGTGTGTTGGAAATCTCTATCAGATGACATTACTTCTCAGAGTAAAAATCGACCAAGTACAAGTCGGACTTGTAAGTGCAATTAGTGTTCCGTGCGTTGATTGCTTTTAAAATAAAATAAAATCCTTACCTAAGCTAAGTTAATTAGATCTCTGACATCTTAAGATCTAATATGTATTTCCATGTTTTTTTTCTTAGTCAATAATATATAACAGCAGTAGCATTTTAGCTAAAAGATAGCCAATTAATCGGTCTAGCTCAATCTAGAATCTAGTAAGTGTAAAACAAATATTTACTGCCTTGTTTAATTATAAACAAATAAAATAAAATTATTGTCTCGGTGGTCGGTACAGGAGCGACACGTTATCAGTAATGTACTGAAAAGTATATTAAAAAAACCTCCATAATATTGTCAAGGCACTTATATTTTTTTATACAGAGTAAATTATCAAACATAATGCACTCGTGATAATTTTCACTCAATCATAACGACTATTCCACATTTTTTTCAAAATTTTTTGATCAGTACAGTGGGGAAACAGCCAATTTTTGGTCATTTTTTTAAAGATAAGTCAGTGAAAAGTATGCGCAAGTAATTACATCATATATATTTTTTAACTCGAGTTTTCACAAACTTTCATTTGACACCCCCCTCGATGGCTTGGTAATTTTTTTTCACTTTCGTTTTCACTCCCCAAAACTAACCCCTAAGTCAAAATTTAGCTTTAAAACTACACGACTCTGATTGGTCCATCAATGCCTATATTTGGATATGACTGAATTTTGCGTATTGAACATATGAAAAAAGGGACCGCAATTAATAAAGAGCGTTACAGAAGGACCATCCAAAACCTGAAAAGCTCATTAGAGAAAAACTTTTCAAATTTAAAGAGACCCCAAGCTGCAGAGTCTACAAGGTTCAGACAGTTTAAGCCACTACTACTACTTTATCCACTCTATAGCCTTCATTTAATACCCTGGGAATTATTTTTGTTTAAAAATACAAAAAAAAATACCTCAGGAGTCGAAAATATTTCTCAGGTATAAGTACTAAATTGCGGCAGCTTCGTATTTTCAAGTGCAAACAAAGATTCTTAGTGTTCCGTACGAAACACTTGTAAGATGACTTCGGTGTCGATCCATCTGTCCATCTGTCTATCCATCTGTCTGTCTATATGTCAGTCCCACCCGATTTTCTCCGAAACTATTGACATAGAAAGTTGAAGTTTGGCATTAATATAAGAATTGATGGCCTTATCAGAGCAGTGTAGTTTTGAAAGTTAAATTTTACCTTAGTGCGTTAGTTTAGGGGTGAAATCGGAAGTGAAAAAAAAATTTACCAGGTCATCGAGTGGGGTGTCAAATGAAAGCTTGTAAAAACACGAGTTCAAGAATATATATAATGTAATACTTGGGCACAGTTTTCTTTCCATTATTTTTTATAAATTACAAAAAATCGTTGTCCCTTCCCCTTATCTCGAAAAGTAAATATTGAAAAAACTCTGGAATATTCTCCACAGAGTGTAGATGGAACTAAAATTATCACGAGTGCATTCTCTCTTTCTCTCTCTCTCTCTCTCTCTCTCTCTCTCTCTCTCTCTCTCTCTCTCTCTCTCTCTCTCTCTTCCCTCTCTCTCCCTCGCATCCTTGCTCAGCTCCGAGCGTCGTGACCTCTATTGCATTGTTACACAGAATTTTCAATAGCCCTTCAGGCTTCTCTATCTTCGACATTTCTCATCATCTCCGGTAATTCCAAGTGCATTGTAGACATGATCTCATCGATGTATCTGTTGGGAGATCTAACTCTTTTTCTTCTACTGTCGACTTTCCCCTGGATCAGCAACTTTTCCATTGCATCCGTCCTTATTATGTGACCAAAAAATGATGCTATTTTTCTCTGAATCCATGGTAACAGTCAATCACTATTTTGGATGTTAAGATCGCTCACAACACGCATTTGTCCTGAGCTGTCCAAGGAATTCTGAGCATCCGCCTGTAGCATGTAGTTTCGAAAGCCTCTATTCTTTTACGGCATGCTGCATTAATAGTTCATGTTTCGGCTCCGTATATGACTATAGGAAATATTAGTGAATTGACAAACCTTTTTTTAGTCATTTTATTTATTCGATGATCTTTCCATACCTTGCTCAGGCGTGTCATTGCAGTTTTGGCCATCGCTATCCTTCTTTTAATTTCTTCTTCGCAGCCCCCCTTGTTAGAAATTCTGGCGCCCAAGTTTATAATATCTGTCTTCAGTGGTATATCGTTGATTTTATTGAGAGGAGGCAAAATTTTAGCTCGATCCACTATGAGAAGAGAACATTTCTTTCGATTTAGTTAAAGGCCGACATTTGCGTTAACCGTTTCGATTCGACGCAGCAGTGCAACCATTTCCTCCTCGGAAGTAGCCATTATTGTAGTATCGTCAGCGTATCTTAAGTTAGAGAACTTTTTGTCTCCTACTGATACCCGTCCATTTACTATATATATTGAAGAGTGGTGGAGAGGATACAACCCCCTTTCCGACTTGGAATGGCTTAGACAGATTTTTCTCAACTCTAACATAAACGATGTTGTTGCTGTATAATTTGTGGATTAAGAAAAAGACTAGGTGGTCTGGTGTCCCTATTTCTTGAAGAATTCTCCATTAGTGATCCTACTGTACTGTGTCGAAGGCCTTTGTATAATCAAGGAAACAGAACACGGTTGGAACTTTATATTAGTAGAACTTGTCTATCATTTGTCTCACACTGATTAGCTGTTCACATATGCCTCTACCGGGTACAAAACCTGCCTGTTTCTTGGGAAATCTGAGCCAAGAGAATTGGTTTCAATCGTTCTTGGATGATGTAGAGCATAATTTTGCTTGCATGACATATAAGATAGTTCGCTAATTTTCATAGACGTCTCTTGGGCCTTTCTTGTGAATCGGTATATATATTTATCGAAGGTGTCCATTCTTTATTGCATATTTCATGGATTAAGTTGCCACCGGTGCATGATCTTTAATAATCTATCTGGCTATATAAAAAGAAACAAAAATTTCAAGGTCATCAGTTTTCAGTAAAGATCGGAAAAAAAGCTTTGTTGAAAACTCATCTGGGGTGTGTTGTGTGAAGTCATTTATCATTTTATACCTCTGTAACAAAAATTTTTATTTCAAAAGTAATCGACGTACGGAACACTAAATGCGCAAGTACGACTTCCCGGTTTTTTTAGAGGGAATGAAAACAACACGAGAAACACTGATTATTCGAGTAGATGGTAAATACGTAGAAAAATATTTTTAAGTAGATAACTAAAATAAACACTCTCGTTTATACGAATCTATAATTAAAGCAAAAGTATTATGAAAATGACAACTAAAAAGAAAAGTCTAAACTTATTATCGAACTTCCGGCATTTCAAATTTCAGAAACTAAAACAACCAATCGGCCAATCAGAACTATAAATATCAATTAAACACTTATTCCTAATCGCAAAAGCACATTTTCAGTTCCACGGTTCTAAGAAGTGGGGAAACATACACTTATAAATACATATCATTTGTCGGCAAAAATTTAATATTACACCTTCGAATGCGCCAACATGATTCGTTCGTTCTTATCGTTGCCGCCGACACTCCACCTCTTTTACAAAAACCTGAATTGAGCGGGAAATTAAGTTCATTAAGAAGAATTTATTTATTATTGAGTTTTAATTATTATTTCAAATTGAAAATAACAAGCGAAGTGAACAAACATTGAAAAATTTGAGTGACCGTTTGTTTCAAAACCATTGTAGATTATCATCGTACAAGCGTGGTAAATTTTCCTCAAAGAAAATTGTGAAAAAGTTGGTGTGTTCTTTTGTTTCCGTTCCGCGCCTTTTTTTTTTTGGTGGAAGAGTGAAAATTAAAAAATTCTTGGCGATCTTAGCGGACTTCCATTGATAATGCTGATGACTTACATTATAGCGGGATTTATTTCCGTAAGTCAGTATTGGCAAGTTTCTTCGAGAAGTTTGAGTTCTAACGTTGATGCTATTCCAATTTCTGGCTATAGGGAGCTGGACTATCGGAACGTGAGAAATCCTGACGCTCATGTGTTGAACAACGTGTTTTCCTTTATTGTAAGTAGCTTTTAAAGTCATTGTTTCGACAGCATATTGTTATTGACCTAAATGCTGAACATATATAATTGATAAATGGTAAATATGTTTAAAAAGTAAAATATGAAAGGTAGCAATACCTGTTTTTCTTTGTAATAGCGACCAAAAGAGACAATTCACTGTTAAAATTTTATTAAGAGGAAAGATCATTCTAATTTTTTAAGTTTGAAAATTATTCAATTAAAACAGATTAGTTTTGAATGTGGAACTGAAATCTTTAAACCAAGGTATCACCCATAATACACTACCTATTTTTTTCCAGTTTACGTACTTCTATTAATTAAACAAATTTAAATGCAGGCCGTCTTTTGTGATACCTCCTTAGAAGAAGTTAAATTAAAAATCGTTGCGAAAAAAGATTTATTCAAATATCCCAATTTTATTTTTTTTACCCCTTAAAATGAATGTCTGCCAGGAACGACTTTAAATTTCGATGTTGAACATGTAAAAAAATTCAAAAAAATCGAGGCCTCCACATCGGATATTTTTTTAGTAAATCCATAGGAACAATAATATTTTATGTTAAACTGGGAGAGATAAAAGAAGAAGTTGAAGATCTAATTATTTATTTACAGAGTGCCTCAGAAATAAGTTCAAATTTGTTTTGCTTATTATCTTGAGACAACGGGGTGGAAGGGAGAGAACACTAGGAAAATTCGTTGCTATGGAGAGTCTCGATGGAACGAAGGGTGTCCATCTGATAGTAGAGAGTGTTCATCTGATAGTAGAGAAGTTTAAAGAAACTGGTTTGACTTTAAGTAAACCTCGAACAGGGCGACCAAGAACAATAAGAAGCGGTGCAAAAGTTCGTAAAAAATCTTAACTTCTCAATAAGCAAACAATCAAGTCCCGTAAAGGTGTCCAGGGATACGACTCTGTAAGCACACTTTTTGACATTCCTTTTCCTGATATCATTCAAGAGAATGTCAAACTTATGAGATTTAACAGAGGCAACAAAGACAAAAAATCTTTATTTTGATATTCCCTTCCCTTATTTTTTTACAGAATCTGAGACCTGGAGTTTATTACAACGCATTGTTGGTAAAGATGTATGTCTGCACTCCTAAAAGATTCAGCTTGCGCAAGTATTACACCCATCTGATACCGAGTAAAAGTTCAACTTCGTTAATTCATTTTTTGAACGGCTTTCAACATTTACATCTTATTTTCGGATGAGTTACATTTTCCGTTTAACCATCATTACTAAACAAAGTTTTTTTTGGATTCTGAGTAAAGCATTAAAAGCCTTTACATTCCCATTACGGTTTAGACTTCAAAGTGGGCATGTAGAATCTTCGGTTTTTACTTCTTTGAGTTTGACAGAGCCAGCATAGTAACTGTTAATTTGAAGAGATATGCCCAACTAATTGAGCAATTTACATTCGAAAGAATCAGAATTCTTCTGGAACAATTAAGAAAATAGATCCGTCAAAAAATGCTAGCGATTAATAATTTCAGCGTTCGCCTACAAGGGTACCAATAAAGGTGTTTTTAATTTATCAATTTCTCTTTTACTGTAAATATTTAAAATTAAATTTTCTTATGGAACATTTTTTATACAACAATTAAAGTAAAAAAAAATCACCCTCCGATGTTTTGAGTTTCAGATTTCAGAGAATCTGTCATGTTCAGAAAAATTTAGTTGCTTATTTCCTTTAGTCTGTCCGTTTGTCTGTCTGTGGATGTTTCTACTATTATGGCTATAACTCCCACACTAGATAAGACATTGGTTTCAATTTATAACTTATAGTTTTTCAGCGACATTGCTTTACGGGAAGAAAGTGAAACAGATTGGTTGTTAAAAAATGGTTTAGGATTTTAACAGCATCTTCCAGAAAAAAATAAAATTAATATAGCGAACTGAGATTCTAAAAGTTTAGATCCTTCCTAACATAGTAAATCCAAAATTAATGAACAAAAAAGAGATTTTTTACAAATCTGAAGCTATTTATACGGAGAACTTACATCCCATTTCAAAATCGATGACTGAGGGAAAAGATTTTTCACAAAAAAGAACCTTTTACCTTTAACCCAATTTAAAAATCGATATATTTCACAAAAAGAATTCTTCCATAAAATGAAACTTTCGCCAATAAAAAAAAGCCTGTTTCTAAGAGGACACTATTTTCTATAAGAGACAACCTCTCGGCAACGCGTAAACCCAATTTAAAAATCGATGACCGGGAGGTGAAGATCTTTTATACATATGAACTCTTTCATACAGTGAAACTGCCTCCAATACAAAAGCATGTTTCTAAGAGAACGATATTTTCGACATTCATGGGGCCTCACCTCTTGGCAAGACTTAAACTCCATTTAAAAATCGATAACTGGTAGGTATTGTATGGTAGAGTTTTCCGAAATGCAAACCCTTCCATACAATAAAACTTCCTCCAATAAAAAAAGCCTGTTTCTAAATGGACGCTATTTTCTACATTCATAGAGGCCCCTCTTTGTAACGCTTAAAACCAGGGAATAAAGATTTTCTTAAAATAAGAACCCTTTCCTAAAATGGAACTCCCTCTAATAAAAAAAAACCGGCCAAGTGCAAGTCGGACTTGCGCAATTAGTGTTCCGTACGTTGATTGTGTTTAAAATAAAAATTTTTGTTACGGAAGAATGAGTTTTCAACAAAGTTTTTTTCGATCTTTACTGAAAACTGATGACCTTGAAATTTTTGTTTTTTATTATATACCATATAAATTATTAAATGATAATTTTCGTTCAATTTGCAACCTATGGAGAATATTCCATTTTGATCAGTACTTTTCGTTATAAGAGAGGCGATTTTCGCAATTTTTAAAAAATAATACAAAGAAAAGCGTGCACAAATATTACATTATATATATTTTTGAACTCATGTTTTACAAGCTTTCATCTGACACCCTACTCGATGACCTGATAAAAAATTGATTTTTCACTTCCGATTTCACCCCCCCAAAACCAACTCCTTAAATCAAAATTTAACTTTCAAAACTAAACGGCTCTGATAAGGCCATCAATTCGTATATGAGAGCCAAATTTCAACTTTCTATGTCAAATAGTTTCAGAGAAAATCAGGTATGACAGACGGACAGGCACCGAAGAGATCTTATAAGTGTTCCGTACGGAACACTAAAAAACCTGTTTTCTTAGAGGACGCTATTTTCTAAATTCATAGGGATAGCCTCTCGGCAAAACCCAATTCCAAAATGAATGACCGGGAGGTGAAAATTTTTCACAAATACGAACCCTTCCCTACAGTAAAGCTTCTTCCAATAAATAAAGCCCGTTTCTAAGAGGTAGCTATTTTCTATATTCATAGGGACCCCCTCTTGGCAACGCTTAAACCCAATTTAAAAATCGATGACCGAGAGGTGAAGATTTTTTCACAAATTCGAATCCTTTCACAGAGTGAAACTTCCTCCAATAAAAAGCCTGGTTCTAAAAGGACTACATTCTACGGTCGTGTAAACCCCCCATGGCACAACACTATTTAAAAACCAATAACAGGGAGATGAAGATTTTCCACAAAAAAGACCGTTCATGCAGTAGAACCTGCTCCAATAAAAAAGCCTTTTTTTAAATGGTGCAAAGGACGTTATTTCCAAGATTTATAAGGACCCTTGATTGAGATGGATTGGATGAGGACAATTTTAACTAAACTTAATCATAGTTTAAAAATCACGATAATGCTGTGCATGCTTTCCTTTTTTGTCAAAGTGAATAATAAATGATAAAATAATAAATGAATGTTGTCAAAATAATTGGAATTAATTTTCCACATCTCGCTACACACTTAAATCTAGCGATAACCCAGCAAATAGTAAGTATTTATTTGTTTGATTTTTGGGTTTGCCAAAATTAATAGTAATGCGGAAATGCATTTTTTTTTTGTTTTTGATATCCTTAAACTGTAGACCATTCAGAAAAAATATCTGTAATTAAAATACACAAACAATAGATTGTTGTTGGCCTTTTTATTAATAAACATATATTGATTATTATATTCATAATCTTTAATAGTTTTATTTGTGGCGAAGTACCTTAACATTTAATACAAAATATATTTACATTAATTAATATTTTGCATGGGCTTGTTTGGCACATTATTAATTTTGATTAAATTATTTTGATCGCAAGTATGTACTCACTAATAATTATGTTAAGTTCTCTTGATTCGAAACACTTTATAATGAACATATGTTGAGAATGTGCAATGACACTACTCAGTATATATTACCTCTTGATTGACTGTCAGTCAGTCAGTGAAGTCAGCCATGGCTCCTGATGAAGCTAACATGTTTAGCGAAACGCGTGCCGAGTGCAAAAATAAAAAAGTGGTGATATATACTGAGTAGTATAATGAACCCGTTAAAAAAATGAAAGCAAAAATGTAGTGGAATGGGAGTCCCAATACGAGAAGATTACTTATATACTCTAAGTTTCGCAGACGACTAAGTAATTATAGCGCAAGATGAGGAAGACCTCAGTTATATGGTAAGAAAATGGAAAGAAGAATATATTAAAACAGGATTAGCAATAAACTTTGATAAAACTGAATATCTAACAACAAAGGAGGGAAATGTGGAAAATCTAGAAATCGATAATGAAACAATAAACAAAGGACCCGATAGATTTAAATATTTAGGAACCATCATTTCAAAAAACGTAACATCAGAAGAAGAGATCAAAGCTAGATTAGGACAAATGCGGACATGCATAAGACAATTAAATTCAATCCTGTGGGACAAACACATTACAAACAGAAACAAAACACGCATATACAAACAATAATACAAAGCATAATGACTTACGGGTCAGAAACATGGACGATCAACAAAAGAATTAAATCTAAAATTAACGCGGCAGAGATGGAGTATTGGAGAACATGCTGTAGAGTGACACGTATGGAGAAAATACCAAGTGAAGAAATAAAAAGCAGAATGAACATCAAAGAGAACGCCATAGGCACCATTGCAAAAAAACGATTAAAATGATATGGACACATAAGACGGAGCGAGGATAATAGGTGGATGAAGAAAATAACGGAGTGGAGCCCTATAGGGAGAAGAAAAAGAGGAAGACCCAGACGATCGGGGAGAGACGATATGGACGAGACTATGGAGGACAGGGGTCTAGTAGATGGAGACTGGAAAGATAGAAACGGATGGAATCAAAGGCTAAGAGAAGGAAGACTGCATCAGCTGTGTATATATATATATATATATATATATATATATATATATATATATATATATATATATATATATAATGAACATGTTTGCCGTAATGTATATTCCATAAGTAGTCTGATAAAAAAAACACAGCAATTAATAGCTCGTGTTGGTTTGGGTTGAACCTCCTACTACTTTTATTTCATGGTTGAATCATGATCTGGGTTTTGGCTTTATTACGTCCCACTATCCTACTTCGACTTATCTAGGCATCATGAATCGAATCAGCTGTTTTTTGCATCACACAAAATTTGCAACCCTTAAAAACTCATTTTTTTTTAATTTTCTACAATTCTGCCCAAATTATCAAAAACAAACAGACTACCCCTATTCATGATAACGTATTTTAAAAATAAGTCCCACGAAACTCAATGTTCAAATTTTTTACAAAAATCGACAATTTGTTTGGGAAGGAAGCGAATAAAATTTACCCTTTAAAGCAAATTAACCCCCAAAAATTTTGGAGTGAGAGGAGGGGAATGTGTGATTGTCACCCTTTATTGGTGTTTTATTTTAACCATAAAATACTGTCATAAAAAAATATAAGGAGATAATTAGTTAACAAGGTTAAAACTTAAATTTATTATTAGCAAATTTGAAATAATCTCAAAATAGCAGATACAATTAAAATATTTGAAAAGTTAAAATTTTAGGCATTTCATTATTGCCAGGAGCATATTCTGAATGTATTGTAAGTACATGTATTTAGTTTTATTGAACTGAATTTCAAATTTAACTTCGTTAAAAAACCCAAATATTTTCACAGTTAAATAAAAAGGCAATAAAGAGCGACAACGATTCCCTCTCATCCTTCCCTCGACAATTTTTTGGGAATAATTTGCATTAAAGGTCAATTTTATTTGCATTCTTTCCATACAAATTGTCGATTTTTTGTAAAAAATTTAAACGTTCAGTTTTGCTCTGGTTATGTTTAGAATTCGGTATCATGAATAAGGGTAGTTCACATCCATAAAAATTTGATTTGAAACTTATACCTATTGTACCCAAGATTTTTCGATAAAACAGCCGTTTGCTTTGGATAATTTGGGGCGGAAGGGTTGCATAAAATTGGAAAAAAAATGAAATAAAAAATACTAGTTTTTAAGGCATTACATTATTTTTTTTTTCGAAATTTTTTCAGCCTTATTTAAATTAGTTAGGTCAGTCAGGTAGTTTTTCGTAATGTTTTAATTTTATTATTGCCGCTTTATATAAGAAAAAACTGTAAGATCTAGGTTTTACACTTTATACTTTGGGGCGGGCGTTTTGGGGCTTCGCAGTGTGGATCGGTGGTCAATAACGCTTGTTAGGGATTCGAATCGCATGAGGTTACTAAGCGCTCTGAGGAGTGATTCCTAAAACGACAGTTTAGGCGATTAGAGTAGTTGGTGAACACGTGAGGCCGCGTTTTTTTGTGTCAATTACGTTATCGGACAGGCGGGCTGACAGAAAAGGTTATATCCAAAACCAGTAGCAGTTTCCCGAGGAGTTCCTTTACCAATACCCTTACAATAAGTGAAGTTTTAAGTTAAATTTAGTCATAACGACAGAGATATATTCATTCAGGAGGGCAACTATCGCCTAGAGCGAGACTACGTGCTCTCCACGGACAAAGGATACAAACTCGAGATTGTATAACGCACCACCGAAGGGTTGCCGGTGCTCTGTCGAGGAGGATCGGAGCCGGTGAATTGCCCGTAAAGGAGCAGAACCAAAAATTTAATGTACAATAAAATACAATACTTTGAGGGATGAAACTAACCTTCGATCTTGTATTCAGGAAATATGAACGTTATAGTTAAATTTCTATGCCAGAAAACTACAAAAAAATCCCTATCTAAGGCGGCCCATTGGGATACATTACTTGTTAAATCAAAATTTTTCTTGAACATAAGATGGACCATTAGTGCCGTACACCTGGGATATTCTTTTATTAATATCTTCGTTACTCCTCGATGCTCTAAATTACTTTCACTCATTTCCCGAAAGAAAAAAAATCGTAAAAACTGCAAATTACTACGAATTCGTACAAAATTTCGTCAAAGTTCTTAGAGTGGAGACAATAATTTGGCAACGAAGCAATTTTTTAATTGACGTCATATTCATTGCCAGGTAGATAATTTTGCTTTGTGGCGTCACTGACTGAAATTTTTTTAAAGGGGCGCAAGTGGGCCTGTTAGGCCCTGGGGCGATTTGGAGCAGCCATATTCGTAATCAGGGCACTTCTCAATGTAGCAATTCGACGGTTGTTTAAATCCATCGAACATTAACAAATAACTGGTTTAATGTAAAACAACTGAAAACGGACAAGGCCTATAATATTTCAGCAGTCTACCCACGGTTCTCTTATTCGTCAAATCCATCCAGAGACGCGTTTCGCCGTCAGTCGGGCTAGGATCGACAAACAAGAGAACAGAATTTACTAATCCTTATCCCGGTACTTACGGAATATAATACAACGAATTGTTTTAAGTGCGCATCCTAATACTCCATCGAAAATATGGACCTTGTCCGTTTTCAGGTATTTTACACTAAACCACGTATGCCTGAAAGGGATCCCTCGAACACCGCGCTGCCTGCGTTGAAGTGTTGACTTTGTCAACCACTCTGTCGGCTTGTTGCTGTGTCAGCCTCCGATGGAGTGTTAGGTATGCATACTTAGTACAATTCATTGTATTTTACCATTATTAACAAATAATATTTAAATTATTGCTTCCCATGCACATTCTTCAAATTTACAAAAATAATAAATATATGCATAATTTGAAATTTGTGTTTTGAAATTTTAAATAATTACTCATAAAATGGTAATAAATTTATTAATTACGTCTTAAATGAGGATTTCATACTTAACACAAAGAATAATGTATTAAATCCCTTATCTACAATTAGGTTTTTTTCAACAAAGTAATAATATTTGGGCATTAAAGTGTTCTGTTTTATACGCATTTATCAATTCTGACACCTTTTATAAAAATATATCAAAATGTTTATATTGGCATATGAAACTGACCAACTCGATTTGTAATCATTTAGTAAACAGAGATAAATAAATTAAATTTAACGGTTAAAAAACACTAAGTATCATAGACCATCCATCCATCTATAATATATATATATATATATATATATATATATATATATATATATATATATATATATATATATACTCATAAAATGCAACGTCTGTCTGTCTGTCTGTCCGTTAGTGCGCCACTTATCCTATTTACGTACTTATTTTTTAAAACATACATATGTTCTCTGGCCAGGTTATAGGCTATATTTTATTACGATAGGTAGAATAAGGAATGAGCAGTGACCATAATAGTGAATGAAGTCGGAAAAAAGTTTGCCACTAGCGCGCCCTTGCAATACACAGCATAAACCATTAAATATGGAACAATATTATGTAGCAGAGAATATTTATAATCTATAATATATACAAAATGCAATGTCTCTCTGTCTGTCTGTCAATTAGTGCCTTTATCACGCGACAACCACTTATCCGATTTACGTGTCTTTTTTTTTAAATTCATACATATATTCTTTAGCCAGGTCATATAATAATAATAATAATCTATATCTATAACATATATAAAATGCAACGTCTCTCTGTCTGTTTGTCCGTTAGTGCGTTTATCACTTGAGAACCACTTATCCGATTTACGTGTTTTTATAAATTTATACATATGTTCTATATAATTCGATATAAACCTAGATAATGGGAGATAAGGTGAGATAATGGGAGATAAGAATAAATAATGGGAGGTAAGGAGAAATAATGGGAGATAAGCAGAGATAAGTCTAGGTAATGGGCGTTATGATGATATAATGGGAGATAAGGAGAAATAATGGGAGATAAGTCGAGATAAGCCTAGATAACGGGAGATAAGGTGAGATAATGGGAGATAAGGAGAAATAATGGTAAATAAGGAGAAATAATGGGAGATAAGCAGAGATAAGCCTAGATAATGGAAATTATGTAGAGATACTGATAGATAAGGAGAGATAATGGGAAATATTTTATTACGTTAGGTAACATAAGGAATAAGCAGTAACGATAGTAGTGAATCAAGTCCACGCGAGCGAAGCCGCGGGCACGGCTAGTATATATATATATATATATATATATATATATATATATATATATATATATATATATATATACATATGTATATATATATATATATATATATATATATATATATATATATATATATATATATATGTATATATATGTATATATATATACATATATATATATATATATATATATATATATATATATATATATATATATATATATATATATACGAGGCTGGTTTGAAAATCCGTGCAAAAATAAAAACTACTTATGTGTTTGGGGTAAACCTTTTTTATTTTTCGACATAGTCTCCTTTTAGGCTTATACACTTCGTCCAACGATGTTCTAGTTTGTTGATCCCTTCCGAATAATAGGATTTATCCAAGTCTGCAAAATATCCATTAGTGTCTGCAATCACCTCCTCGTTTGAATAAAATCTTTGTCCCGCCAGCCATTTCTTCAAATTGGGGAACAAATAGTAGTCCGAGGGAGCCAAGTCTGGAGAATAGGGAGGATGTGAAACGAGTTGGAATCCTATTTCCATTAATTTTGCGACCACAACTGCTGAGGTGTGTGCTGGTGCGTTGTCGTGATGGAAAAGGACTTTCTTGTGGGCCAATCGCGGGCGTTTTTCTTGCAGCTCGGTTTTCAAACGGTCCAATAACGATGAATAATATTCACCTGTAATAGTTTTACCCTTTTCCAGATAGTCGATGAGGATTATCCCTTGCGAATCCCAAAAGAGAGTCGCCATAACCTTTCCGGCCGAAGGAACAGTCTTCGCCTTTTTTGGTAACCCATTGTTTAGATTGTTGTTTGGTCTCAGGAGTATAGTAATGTATCCATGTTTCATCCACAGTGACGAAACGAGGCTTAAAGTCCTCCAGATTCTTCTGGAACAGCTGCAAACCATCCTTGCAACACTTCACACGATTCCGTTTTTGGTCAAGCGTGAGCAATCGGCACCCATCTTGCGGATAGCTTTCTCATGTCCAAATGTTTATGCAAAATATTATGTACCCGTTCAGTCGAGATGCCCACAGCACTAGCAATCTCACGCACCTTAACTCTTCTGTCATCCATCACCATATCATGGATTTGATCAATGATTTCTGGAGTCGTAACCTCCACAGGCCGTCCAGAACGTTCAGCGTCACTTGTGCCCATATGGCCAGTCCGAAAATTTTGAAACCACTTATAAACTGTTCTAATCGAAGGTGCAGAGTCACCATAATGTTTATCAAGCTTCTCTTTAGTCTCCTGAGGCGTTTTGCCTTTCATAAAGTAATGTTTAATCACCACACGAAATTCTTTTTCGTCCATTTCTTGAAAATCACTCGACTTCCTTGATTCACACGAATGCCAAACACAAAGAAATAGACCAATATGGCTGAAACTTGGTGTGCGTTCATTCAAGAGATGCTACTAACTAAACATGACCTCGATACGCGCCGGTGGTGCCATCTCTCGGACTTTGCACGGCCTTTTCAAACCAGCCTCGTATATATATATATATATATATATATATATATATATATATATATATATATATATATGAATAACAGTTATCAATTTCACAGCTGTGTATTTAAATAAAAATTGTGAGTTTCGCAAGGTTGCAGCCAGATTATAAAGTATTTTCTAGGGCATTCACAAAAAATAATACTTAGTGAAAGCTTTCAGATATATTCAATCCTTCTTCAGTCACTCTACAAAAGGGGACGGTGGTCGTTAAAAAAGGCTTTAAAAAAGAAAAATTATTAAAAAACTTACTGTAACTGAGGTTACAAACATAATTTTTTGAAAAAAGGAAGAATGTTGGAAGAGCCTATTTATGTTTGTAATCTCACTTACAGTAAGTTTTTTTAGTAATTTTTCTTTTTTAAAGCCTTTTTTAACGACCACCGTCCCCTTTTGTAGAGTGTCTGAAGAAGGATTGAATATATCCGAAATCTTTCACTAAGTAAAAAGAGTATTATTTTTTGTGAATGCCCTAGAAAATTCTTTATAATCTGGCTGCAACCCTGCGAAACTCACAATTTATATATATACATATATATATATATATATATATATATATATATATATATATATATATATATATATATATATATATATATATATAACCATCTAGTATCAAGCATTCTCCGTACCAAATTAACTGTCTAGTTTCTATTCTTTCTGCTGTTGTATGTATTCTTCCTCTGCGTCTTCTGATCTCTTTATTTTGGACGTGCTCCTGTCTAGATATCCTACGTGATTTTCTTAAACAATCCATTTCCACCACGTCTATCCTTCGCTTATCTTTTTTTTATCATTTGCCAGCACTCTGATCCATATGTCAGTATCGGCTCTGCAATTGCTCTGTAGATTATCAGTTTTCTTTTTATTGTTATCCGGTTTAAAACCAAATAAAGAGTTTAAAATCCCTACACATTTTTTGTCCTGTTGAGTCCTGTACTTTATGTCGCACTCTGATAATCATTTATTGGAAATTACACTTCCTAAGTAACTCTTCGCACCTTGTTATTTTCCTTAATTTCAAATCTGGTTCTTCTTCCCCATCCTCACCTACCCTAAGATACTCTGTGTTCTTCATGTTTATGTTCACAGACCACGGTTCGTATTCTTCTTCCAACTTTCTCATCATATAATCTAGGTCTTCTTCTTCTTCTTCACCAATCTTGCAGACTTTCTCCTCCATACTTCTAGAGCTTTGTATAAATACATTTTAAAAAGGGTTGGTGATAGACAACATCCCATTTTCAAACCTTTAGTTACTTTAAACAGTAAAGTTTCCAGTCTTATCGCACTTTGTGGATTCTTATAAATATTGTATATTGCTCGACCATATGTATGTACTACTAAGGCCAACTTCCGTTAATACATTAAATAGTTTTTTCAAGGGTACTGAATCGTAGGCTTTTACAAGATCTATGAATGCGAGATGAATCGGTAGATTTTGAGCTTTCTGTTTTTCTAATATTTGTTGAAGAGTAAAGGTATTAGCCATGCAGGATATAACCCAATTAAAAAAGTGATACAGTATTTTAGACTATCTTTGCATCTAAAACTACTCAATATTGTTCTTTTTTGCATATTTTTTACTCACAGACAGTGACAACCTGTTAATTGTGTTTTAAACACTATATTACCTAAATTTTTTTTTTTTTTTTATGGGTCTAGCACACGTGTTACAGGGAAGTCCCTAAAGCGCTACAGAAGCGACACGTGTGCGGAGAAAGCGATTCACGTTGTTCTTGAATCGCTGTAGATTGTACTCGATGGGAAACACAGTCCTGGGTAAACCATTCCAAAGGTATGATGTTCTCCACATAAAAGACTGCTTGAAAAGCGTTGTACGAGGAGTAACAAGCTGAACCTCATACGGATGTGAAGCATTAGCGCGACGTGTACTTCTAATATGCACCGCTCTGGGGGGAATTAAACGGGCCACATCTTTCGAACACTTTCCATGAAAGTACTTGTAGAACAGGCTCAAGTCGCCAACCGTTCTTCGATGTTCCAGCGAATCAAGGCCGTCGGTCAGTTCCGGGTGTCCAATCAGACGAACAGCTCTTCTCTGGATAGAATCCAACAAATGCAGTGTATGTTTGGGAGCGGAGCTCCAAACATGGGAGCAGTATTCCATAGTTGGTCGAATTTGAGCTTTGTAAAGAATTAACAGTTGTTGTGGAGTGTAAAGCTTTCTGGTTCGAAACAATATTCCCAACTTTTGAGAAGCTCTTCTTGCTATGCCTGCAACATGTTCATGCCAGGACATATTTGCTCCCAAATTAACGCCTAACAGATTGAGTGACGATGTTAGAGGGATGGAGTGCCCCGACATAACTATGTCGGGTTCTGCAACGTTAACTTTTTTAGAAAAAACTGCCGCCTGGGTTTTTGTAGCGTTAAATTCCACTTGGTTACTGTCACCCCAAGATAGAATTTCTTCCAGGTCTTTGTTAAGTTGAATGACTTCCCGCTGTCTGCGGATATTCGTCTGAGTAGTCGATGTCCGAGCGTTCAAAGTGAATGAAGAGATAAGTGTACTGTCATCTGCAAAGCTGTAGATTGGATTCTCGGTCTTTTCCAGCAGATCGTTAATATAGATGAGGAAGAGAGTAGGAGACAGTATGGAACCTTGGGGCACACCGGCGTTGATAGTGAAGGTGTTAGAAAGAAATCCGTCAACTGCCACTCGTAAGGAACGCTCTCTGAGGAAACATGAGAGCCACAAACAGAACTTTTCCGACATACCATAAGAACGTAGCTTAGCCAACAGCCCATCGTGCCAAACACGATCAAATGCCTTGGATATGTCAAGAGCAACCGCTCGAGATTCTCCAAAGTGTTAATTGCGTTGTTCCAAACATGTGTTACATAAGTCAGAAGATCTCCTGTTGATCTATTTTTACGAAAGCCATATTGGTGATCACTAATAATGTTAAATCCTTCAAGATATTTTAGAAGATGCCGATTGATAGCCTTTTCCATGACTTTCGACATTATTGAGAGCAGTGCGATTGGTCGGTAGTTATTTGGCAAGGTCTTCTTGCCTTTTTTAGGTATCGGCTGAACTGTGGTACATTTCCAGCAGGAAGGAAATATTCCCTTTCTGTAGGATAAGTTGAAAAGTCTACAGAAAACTGGTGTTAGTTCCCTCGCACAGTTCTTGAGAACTATGGCAGGTATTCCGTCAGCGCCTGAAGCCTTTTTGGTGTCTAGCTTCATCAAAATACGTTTTATGATACGCTGTCTGAAGACAATGTCGGGCATCCTTGACTGCACTATGGGAATAGTAGGTGATGTTTTTCCTTGGAAATCGACAGTAGAATGTGAAGCAAAGAGTTCAGCCAACAAGTTCGCTTTCTCAACAGGTGTCGTTGCAATAGAATTATCTGGCCGTGTGAGTGGTGGTATGATGGATTTGGTGAAATTTTGACTAACTGCCTTAGCGACTGACCAAAAGGACCTGGAATTGCCGGGACAAGCGAGAAGTTTGTTTCTAATCCGTTGATTGTGTACCTCCTTGGTTTCGTCGATAATTTCTTTGCATCTGTTCCTGGCACGAACAAAGATGTTACGATTTATGGTGTTAGGATCTTCACGCCACTGTCGGTATGCAAGATGTTTAGAAGCAACAGTTTCTTTGCATTTTAGGTCAAACCAAGGCTTGCCGTTGGAAGGGCATTTCTTCGAAAAAGGGATGTAAGCATCCATACCGGCCAAAATAACATCGGAAACCTCCCTGGCGCAGTCAGATGGGTCGTCGGATCGAAAACAAACGTCCAACCAAGGGAAAGTTCGAAAATATTCCATGAGATCTTCCCATTTAGCAGATTTGTAGTGCCAAATCTTGCGCGGTTTGGGCGCCTCTCTGTCACTGATTGGTAGAATACTCGATGTCGAAAGTAGTTTATGGTCGGAAGAACCTAACGGTGGATTTACGCTGACCGTGTAAATCTCCGGATTGGTGGTTAAAAACAGATCAAGAAGACTGGCGAACTCTCCGTCTCGATCAGGGATCCGTGTTGGTTCATCAATAAGCTGAGTCAAGCCACAACTGATTGAAAATGATTCGGCTTCACGACCTTGTTCATCGGTAGTATTTGAATATTTAAGCCAGTTGATGTTGTGGACATTAAAGTCGCCCAGGATGGCAATTTCGGCATTTGGATAGTTAATTTGTAAATGATCTATGGTGTCTGCAAGAGAAGCGAAAAGTGTTCTAAAGTTTGTATCACTTGGTGGTCGATAGAGGATACAGACGAACCTTGTGGTTGGTTGAGTCGTTATTTTTAACCACATAACATCAAAGTTTGTGGGCTCCAGAGCCTCTTCTCGTTGGCAAGAGAGGTCGCTTCTGACATAAAGACAGATTCCAAAGTTACGCCTAAATCGGGAATAGAAATCGTACCCAGGATAAAGATAGTTTACTGTGCTGGTCGATGAACTGACCTTAGTTTCACAGAGAGCGAGTACATGAGGTTTATTTGATTGCAGGTGTTGGTGCACTGAATTTATGTTCGAATTTAAACCTCGTATGTTGCAAAAATCCATTTTGAAATTCTGTTCTCTGCATGTCGACGCCCCTGAACCAGCCCCCACCCGGAGATCCGAACGGGGGGGCTATTTTACCTCCGGAATTTTTTGTATCCAGGTGCCTCATCATGCTATTTGGTCCCACAGACCGGGACATCGGCACAGCCACGAAACGTTAAGCAACTTCACGCAGCTTAAGCCGATGCGATGGTATCACACCGGGCGATGCTGGTGGGATCTGGGCATCTACCATCTAGAGTGTTCTTTAAGTCGCCTCCTACGACAGGCAGAACATACCGGGGGAGATATTCTATCCCGCTCCCCCACGGGGTAATTATTTGCTTCACAGTTACTATCGATGCCAAATATTTATTTTAACACAATGTCATAAAACATATTCCTTTAAAAATTTCATGCATCCGTAAGTTAGCTACTCAAGACATTTAAATCAGAAGAAGAGTTACTGTACAACAGTAATTACCAGTTACAATTACATTATACACTGAACAAGACTCTTGCTAATTATATTAGCATCATCAGGAGCGACGCTTAACTAAACCAAGAACTAGACTATTTATACGGAAAATTTAGGTTGCTCAAGTGGAATTTTTTGCCCAACCAATTACAGACGTCGATCTAGTTCCGATCAAGTTACTAGTATAGAGGACGGTAAGGAATAAGTCATCTGTCCTTATTTAAACTATTTTTACATTTTATAGTTTTAGTAGCAATTCTTTCTAACTCGTCTAATAATCTCCGATCAGAGACATTTTAATGAACTTCAAAGTATCAAATTTTAATATATGATTATGTTCACGGGCATGTTCAGCAGTGCTTTCTAATGGGGTTCTTTAAATCTTGCCAAAATCCACCTTCTAGTTTGCTGAACATACTTCTGGTCATAACCATTACAACTTATTTCTTATATTCCAATTTTTGTCAATGTTCCTGGGTTTTTCAAGATTTATGTTAAGTTGTCTGATAACTTATAGATTACTCTGTGGCTAGATGGCGTAGTAACTAGCTTGCGTTTGCAGAAGGTCTCGGGTTCCAATTCCGGCAGGTCGGTATACTTTATTTATTAATTTATTTAAGTATATTTGGCCTCGCCACATACATAGGTAGTAATTTTTTAAAGAAAATGCAATAACGTCCATGGCAGCACTACCGCGTTGTCCCAAAGGTGCTGTGAAATACAAAAATGTATGTTTCGGCACTTATGAGGTCCCCGTCGATATCGGTATAAAAACGGGTAAAATCCCTACTCAGGCGTGGAGGTAAACAATAAAAAAAAACCTTGAGGCCTACCTTATTATTACTTTATTAAATCACCTACTGTATTTTGAGTTATTTGGTATTAAAGCATATTTCGGCCTACTTTGCTCACGTGTAATAAAAGAAGAAATTATGAATATTTAACCTATATTAGGTCTATTTGTTAACTTGTTTATTAAATGTGTGTCATCATTACCGATTCTAGCTATATTTTTAATACGATTCCTTTCATTTTAAAATGTTTCCCCATCTCAAGGGAAAATGAATAAACGACGAACCAAGAAGTGTAATCCAGCAAGTTTATATTGTTTACAATGAAATACATCTTTAATAATATATATATATATATATATATATATATATATATATATATATATATATATATATATATATATACTAGCAGTGCCCTCGGCTCCGCTCGCGTGGACTTGATTCACTACTATCGTCACTGCTTATTCCTTATGTTACCTAAATCTGCCATTATTTTCCCTTATCTCCCATTATTTCTCCTTATCTCCCATTATCTCTACATAATTTCCATTATCTAGGCTTATCTCTCCTCATCTCCCATTATTTCTCCTTATCTCCCATTATTTCCCCTTATCTCCCATTATCTCACCTTATCTCCCATTATCTAGGCTTATCTGGCAATATTTCTCCTTATCTCCCAATTATCTCATCATAACTCCCATTATCTAGACTTGTCTCTGCTTATCTCCCATTATTTCTCCTTATCTCCCATTATTTATACTTATTTCCCATTATCTAGGCTTATATCGAATTATATAGAACATATGTATAAATTCATAAAAACACGGAAATCGGATAAGTGGTTCTCAAGTGATAAGGGCACTAACGGACGGACCGACAGACAGAGAGATGTTGCATTTTACATATATTATATTCTTTGTAACAAGATATTGTTCCATATTTAATGGTTTAGGCAGTGTATTGCAAGAGAACGCGCTAACGGTAACCTTTTTTCCGACTTGATTCACTATTATCGTCACTGCTTATTCTTTACCTAACGCAATAAAATATATCCTATAACCTGGCCAGAGAACATATGTATGTTTAAAAAAAAAGCACGTAACGCACTAACGGACAGACAGACAGGCAGACAGAGAGACGTTGCATTTTATATATATTATAGATAGATAACCTGGCCAGAGAACATATGTATGTTTCAAAAAAAGGCACGTAAATCGGATAAGTGGTTCTCCAGTAATAAGCGCACTAACGGACGGACAGACAGACAGACAGAGATACTTGCATTTTATATATATTATAGATGTAATAAAATATATATCTATAACCTGGTCAGAGAACATATGTATGAATTTAAAAAAATCACGTAAATCGGATAAGTGGATCTCTAGGGATAAGCGCACTAACGGACAGACAGACAGATAGACAGAGAGACGTTGCATTTTATATATATTATAGATACAGATTATTATTATATAACCTGGCCAAAGAATATATGTATGAATTTAAAAAAGATATGTAAATCGGATAAGTGGTTCTCGAGTGATAAACGCACTAATGGACAGACAGACAGAGAGACATTGCATTATATATATATATATATATATATATATATATATATATATATATATATATATATATATATATATATATATATATATATATATATATATATATTATATATTATAGAATATAGATACTCTCTGCTACATAATATTGTTCCATATTTAATGGTTTAGGCTGTGTATTGCGCGTTAGTGGCAAACTTTTTTGCGACTTCATTCACTATTATCGTCACTGCTCATTCCTTATGCTACCTATATAGCCTATAACCTGGCCAGAGAACATATGTATGTTTTAAAAAAAAAAGTACGTAAATCGGATAAATGGTTTTCCAGTGATAAGCGCACTAACGGACAGACAGACAGAGAGACGTTGCATTTTATATATTATATATATATATATATATATATATATATATATATATATATATATATATATATATATATATATGTATATATATATATATATATATATATATATATATATATATATATATATATATATATATATATGTATATATATATATATATATATATATATATATATATATATATAAATATATAAATATATATATATATATATATATATATATATACGAGGCTGGTTTGAAAAGTCCGTGCAAAGTCCGAGAGATGGCACCACCGGCGCGTATCGAGGTCATGTTTACTTAGTAGCATCTCTTGAATGAACGCACACCAAGTTTCAGCCATATTGGTCTATTTCTTTGTGTTTGGCATTCGTGTGAATCAAGGAAGTCGAGTGATTTTCAAGAAATGGACGAAAAAGAATTTCGTGTGGTGATTAAACATTACTTTATGAAAGGCAAAACGCTTCAGGAGACTAAAGAGAAGCTTGATAAACATTATGGTGACTCTGCACCTTCGATTAGAACAGTTTATAAGTGGTTTCAAAATTTTCGGACTGGCCATATGGGCACAAGTGACGCTGAACGTTCTGGACGGCCTGTGGAGGTTACGACTCCAGAAATCATTGATCAAATCAATATTTGCTTTCTTTGTATCAAAAACCGCGAAAATATCATCCACATACCTATACCATACCCTAGGGAAATATTCGAATTCTTGACTTGGTCAATTAAAACACGATTTAAAGAACATTTAGCACACTTAAAATACAATAGAACAGAAAAGTCTAGCATTGCCGAACATGCCCTTGAAGCTGATCACACTGTAACATTAGATAATCTAAGATTAATAAAAAAATGTATCTGATAGGAGATTGTTGAACGCATACGAAAGTATGGAAATCATAAAATGTAAAAGTAGTTTAAATAAAGACAGAGGGCCTATTCCTTATAGTCCCCTCTACTGGTTACTTGACCGGAACTGATGGCCTTGCCTATATCATTAGTTCCGCTTGAGTAATTCAAGGGTTAGGCTAAGTATAAATAGGGTAGATTTGTAGTTTAGCTTTAGTCAATCATAGCTCCTGATGAAGCTAACATGGTTAGCGAAACGCGCGTCGAGCGCAAAAGTAAAGTATTTGGTGGAGTGGTAATATATACTGAGTAGTATCATTGTGCCAAAGATTCCACATTCCCAACTTAGGAGAATATAATGTCAACTTATTGGATCGTTTCAACCATGCTGTGAAAGAAAAACGTCCGCATCAAGTCAATGCATGCGTGCACCCTTGTGTCATCACCATGGAAAAAATTCCATGAGTTAGGATACGAATCACTTCCGCATCCACCATATTTAGCCCCCAGCGATTATTTCCTACTCCCGAATATGACAAAATGGCCCAGTGGAAAAAAAATTGACTCAAACGATGAGGTGATTGTTGAAACAAACGCCTATTTTGAAGAGTTGTAGAAATCGTATTTTGTAGATGGGATACAAAAGATAGAAAAAAGTTGGACTAAGTATATCGAACTAAAAGAAGACTATGTTAAAAAACAAAATATATTTTACACATAAAAATGTTTTTTTCTTGTCAAGGCCAGCCTTATCATAAAACCCTAGTATGTAAAAAAGCTTATATTATCCTAAAGTACAACAAGCATAATTATTTAATTACCTAGCTACTAATGGAGAATAAAAATTCAATGTCTTCGAACCTATATAAAAATTTTCCCTGAGATATCTTTTATTTAATTAACATATTAACAAAGTAGAGAGGTCATATCGGTCGTAAATTAAAAATGAGAGATAAAAATTTATACAAATAATGATACGTGCTTTAATTCACAGAGATATAGACTGCTGGACGCTACAACTATCCACGCTTATCTAATCAATTTGGTAATATAAAATCGTACTAAATATTATTGTTTTTATAAGTAAAAAAATAATGTAATAAATCACAAGTTGATTTATAATGTTTGGTGTTATCTGATGATAATTCGCAGGCAGTAGTGTTCTCCTTAATGATCGGAAATTTCCTGAAAGGGTAATTACATGAAGCAAATAACAACTCTGTGATATATGTAGAAAGAACTTGATTTGAAACTAGAATGTTTGTATATCAACTATTTGAAAAATGAAATACTTAAATTGCCAGTCAATACACCAAAAAAACGGTGAAGTGATGTGCCCAGCACGTCCCTTGTAAACGCTGTTGTGAAATAAATAATTTGTCTTTTTCATACAAAAGAATAATTTCAAGTATTATAACTCAATATGATAAGTGTGTCTTAAATAGGGTGTTTTTGTTTTGTAATATATGCGTACCTATGAATTTCATTATTCTTTTTAACTACCGTTTTCTATTTTCTGTGTTTTATCCCAAATCAGTTTTGTTCTACTTCTATTATTTATTATATTTATTTTGCTCATATTTATGCTCAGCCCTATTTCGTCTATTTTTCTTTTTAGCTCTTTTATCATTTCCGGCAGTTCCAAACGATACTCCGTAATAAGCACTACATCGTCTGCATCTCTTAGTGTATTTCATTTTTATCCTTCAGGGCAATTTTGGTTAAGTGTAGGTTCTTGTTATATTCTAAGTTATTCCCGATAATGTTTCGAATTGATTGTATTTAATCCAGAGTATTATATTGTTTTGTGAATCCCACTTGCTGATATAATTCAAATTTATTTACTAGTCTTGTAGTTATTTTAGTAATGAGTAACGTATATATTTGACATAACCATATTTTGGTACATAAACTCTGCTTTATCTCCTTTCTTATACAGTAATACGGTTACAGTATTGTTCTAGTCCTGAGTAGTATCCCGTCTCATAAGCATTTATTTAGATTATTATGTTTAATATTATTCCGTCTTCCCCTGAAGCACGATTTAACTTATTTTCCCTAATTGTCTTTCTTATTTCGTCTAGTTCGATTTCATTTCTCCCGCCGTTATTTTCTGGATACGGAGTGGATTTCTGCAAATTATTTTTCTGCGATTACTTTGTCCACTGCCTGGATTTGTCTTATATTATCGATCGCTTCTCGGTCTGTCATCCACAGAGGATATCTCGTGATATCCTTTTAAGGTTCGCCAAATACTTCTTCCCGATATTTACAACAGTTTTAACAAGTCGCAACTCTCCAATGGTGTGGTGCTCCAACTGTTTAATCCAACCGCAGCGATACGATTCTCTTTCATACTCCATATTTACCGTATGAGGACTCGGCAAGAAGTGATTTGTTCAATTTATTTCAAAACCTACTTACGTCACGGATAATAAGAAATGCTCGAGTGTCACGGAAAAGTTCTCTCTAGATACTTTTATTAGTGTTCCGTACGCTACACTTATAAGATCACTTCGGTGTTTGCCTGTCCGTCTGTCACACCCGATTTTCTCCGTCACTATTTGACATAAAAAGTTGAAATTTGACACTAATATAGGAATTGATGGCTACACCAGAGACGTGTAGTTTTGAAAGTTAAATTTTGACCTAAAGGGTAAGTTTTGGGGGATGAATCGAAACGAAGAAGAAAAGAAAATTTACCAGGACATCGAGTGGGGTGTCAAATGAAACCTTGTAAAAACATGAGTTCACAAATATATATAACTAGCCGTGTCACTGCTCCGCTCGAGTGGACTTGATTCACTACTATCGTCACTGCTTATTCCTTATGTTACCTAACGTAATAAAATATCTGCCATTATTTCCCCTTATCTCCCGTTATTTCTCCTTATCTCCGATTATCTCTACATAATTTCCATTATCTAGGCTTATCTCTGTTCATCTCCGATTATTTCTCCTTATCTCACCTTATCTCCCATTATCCAGGCTTATCTCGACTTATCTCGCAATATTTCTCCTTCTCTCCCATTATTTATCCTTTTTTCCCATTATCTCACCTTAACTCCCATTATCTAGACTTATCTCTGCTTATCTCCCATTATTTATACTTATCTCCCATTATCTCACCTTATCTCCCATTATCCAAGCTTATATCGAATTATATAGAACATATGTATAAATTTATAACACGTAAATCGGATAAGTGGTCCTCAAGTGATAAGCGCAGTAACGGACAGACAGACAGACAGATATTCTTTGCAACATGCTATTGTTCTCTATTTAATGGTTTAGGCAGTATATTGCAAGAGAACGCGCTAACGGTAACCTTTTTTCCAACTTCATTCACTATTAGCGTCAGTGCTTATTCTTTATGTTACCTAACGCAATAAAATATATCCTATAACCTGGCCAGAGAACATATGTATGTTTTAAAAAAAAGCACGTAACGCACTAATGAACAGACAGACAAACAGAGAGACATTGCATTTTTTGTATATTATAGACAGATAACTTGGCCAGAGAACATATGCATGTTTTAAAAAAAAAAGTACGTAAATCGGATAAATGGTTCTCCAGTGATAAGCGCATTAACGGACAGACAGACAGACAGGCAGAGAGACAGGCAGACAGACAGAGAGACGTTGCATTTTATATATATATTATAGATGTAATAAAATATATATCTATAACCTGGTCAGACAAACTATGTATGAATTTAAAAAATCACGTAAATCAGATAAGCGGTTCTCGAGGGATAAGCGCACTAACGGACAGGCAGGCAGACAAAGAGACGTTGCATTTTGTATATTATATAGATATAGATTATTATTATTATTATTATATAACCTGGCCAAAGAATATATATATATCAATTTTAAAAAAGACACTTAAATCGGATAAGTGGTTCTCGCGTGATAAACGCACTAATGGACAGACAGAGAGACATTGCATTTTATATATATTATAGATTATAGATATTCTCTGCTACATAATATTGTTCCATATTTAATGGTTTAGGCTGTGTATTGCAAGGGAACGCGCTAGCGGCAAACTTTTTTCCGACTTCATTCACTATTATCGTCACTGCTCATTCCTTATGCTACCTATCGTAATAAAAATATAGCCAGTATGTTTTAAAAAAAAAAGTACGTAAATCGGATAAGTGGTTCTCCAGTGATAAGCGCACTAACGGACAGACAGACAGACAGAGAGACGTTGCATTTTATATATATTATAGTTGTAATACTTGTACACACTTTTCTTTGTATTATTTTTAATAAATTGCCAAAAATCGCTTTATCTCGAAAAGTACTGATCAAAAAATTTTGAAAAAATTCTGGAATATTCTTTACAAGGTGTAGATTGAACGAAAATTATCACCTTTAATAATTTATCTGGTATATAAAAAAAACAGCATCAGTTTTTAACAAAGATCGGAAACAACCTTTGTTGAAAACTTATTTGGGATGTATTTTGTGAAGTCATTGATCATTTTATACCTCCCTAAAAAAAATATTTTAAAAGAAATCAACGTACGGAACACAAATTGCAGTACGTCCAACTTGCACTTGGTCGGTTATTTTTAAATAGGGGCAGAATTTATGATAAGAATACATAAGTTCATTCTCCGACGGGAACGCCAAATTTTCTACAAAATTAAAATAAATAATCTGTTCATGGACTAAATCAATTTTTGTATTATTCGTCTTTATATTCTAGAATTACAGAAGCTGTGATGTATTCTCATAAGGTTAAATTTTATCGGTCGAAAAATAATTATTTCACATTTTGACAACAAAATTCTAATATCGGGTATGACTTCACTGGTAATAAATCAAACGTTGTTTTACGAAATCTGTTCTATTTAATTTATATCACACTTTTTTGCGTTTTATCACAAATGACAAAATAATTATTTTAAAGTATTATTATATTTTATGAGAAAAATGATATGCCGAAATTTTTTAGGGGAGATCGTCTACAGTGTACCACTTTCTTAATATATTTGTTGTTATACACTTGGAAATCACACTGACTTTTGTATAATTAGTTATGAAGGGTCCTCCAAATTGAGCGTTTTTTTAAATTCTTGAATAAAACACAGATGGCGTTAATTTCAAAATTGTTTTTACTATATATATAAGAAAAACAATATCCGACAAATGTCCACCTCTTGAAGCTTCACAGATGTCCACTCTTTTATCAAAATTTTCGATAATATTTTGACATAATTGCGGTTCTAACTTACCAATAACGCGAGTAATTTCGTCCTTCAGCTCAGAAATCGATCGTGGGTTATTCTTATAGACCTGGCTTTTCACGTAACCCCAGAGAAAAATAGTCTAACGGAGTCGGATCACATGATCTTGGTGGCCAATTAACATCACTCTTTCTGGAGATTAGACGTCCAGGAAATTTTCTCTACAACAACTCAATGGTTTCACGAGCAGTGTGATAGATTGCGCCGTCCTGATGAAACCAAATGACCTCCAGAGTATTATTATTCAATTCAGGCCACAAAAATTCGGTTATCATCTCACGATATCGAAGACCATAGTTACAGCTTCACCAGCATCATTTTCGTATTGACCAAGGACACCTCCTAACCATAATGCACACCAAACAGTGACTAGTTTAGGCTGTAAAGTTTTCTAGTGAATCAATCGTGGATTTTCCTGGTCCCAATAAAAAAAGTGATCTTTTGGAAGTTTTGAAAGACTATAAATTGAAAAAGAAATATGTTTGTGATAGCATGGCTGAGAAAATGGGACACACTGTTTTGCGGCTTCCTCCGTATTATTGTGTGTTTAATCCAATTGCACATATTTGGCATCAAGTTAAATCAAAAATAAGGGCACAAAATGTTTCTCCTACTTTAAACGTGTCAGTGGTTGAATTAGTAAAAAAAGTTATAAATGATATACCTTGTGAAAGCTGGAAGAATTATATTCAGCACGTTGTTAAAGTTGAAGATTCATATATTTATGTAAATAATATAAAACCACTGATAATTAACTCAGCTAATGACGGTGTTAGTGAAACCGAATTAGGCTTAGGTTCAAATATATTTTTGTTTATACAATATGTCCCCTCTTGTAAACCCCATTCATTCACACTGTATATTTGTACTTCTTATCCATTTGTTTTTACATGCATCTATAAATATCTCCAAACACACTTATAATTTTATTTATTTGCATTAATGAATAAAATTCTTAAGTCCATCTCTGCAACCTATCATAAACAAAAGGTCAGAATTTTTATATTGCCCACTTAAAACGACAAAAATCAGGATCTTATATTTTGGGACAGTCTATATGTCAAATGTAATACAAATGAGGTAGAATAGAAGCGGCTTTCTCCTATATCTTAACAATAAAACAACCATTGTTGATACAGCCTTATCCAACAATTGCTCAAACTGGTATATGTTGTAATTTATTACATAAAATTATTAATTAAATTTAATTACGTAATATTTATTTATACAATATTTTTGTAAAGTAATCGGCCTCCTTGGTAATTTCGGAAGGAAATAAAACATTTCAGGTGGGACAATAGATAAAATTCAGGGGGCCCCATGAATAAGTTTAAATTTTTGGCCTATTGCGCGAACGCAATGGGCGTGAGGGCGAGGCTAGAGCACATGGCGAAATCCCGATCCTTGGGAATTTAGTTCTTATGGAACAACAAGCATTTGTGCGAGAGTCTTACAAAAAAATAATCAGACTATGGTTTGATATGTAATAAGAATTTTTTTTCTACAATCCTAAGAAAAATAAGAATGTTTTTTTGATTAATAATATTTTGTTAATGTATCCATGTCATCAAGAGCAAAATACTTTATTTTACACACAATTCTAAAATTAATAAGATTTATATATGTATTTAAACGACTAACTTTCTCAATTTTTCAATTCTTAAACTTATATAAACTTAACAATTAACCAACATATATTTAGGAAATAGCAAATATTTTTTAAGGTAATGTTATTCGCAAACATTAATTATACAACCATTACATGAACCAATATGTATTCCTGAACTCGTTAGCACAGCACGGTATGTGGAAGCTAAATAATCCTTTATTTTTGAAGTATATCGGACAATATATAAATTTGAAACTTAACAGTTTACAATTTTATTTGAAATTTTAAACTTATTATTGATTAACTCTATATATCCTTTCGCAACAGTTAAAGATTTTCACCTTCCATAGCACTTCAAATCAGATACATCACTCCCTTCATTGGCAAAAAGGGTGACTGACATGCTCCGAAAGCATTGACCACTAAAAGCCTCGGAATTCGATAACTTCAGGTAGTTTGCTATTAGCCTAGGCGTTCCACTGTGGTCTAGATATTTAATTTTTCGTTCAAAACTATTTTTAGGTCTTAATTTCCAACCGATTTGGATAATTTTTTTTAAATACTCGTAACTAAATTTCCAAAAAATCCCTCAAAGCCGATTTTTGAATTATGATTAGTTTTTGGTTATTTTTTTTACCATTTTTGTATAATTTTTTCGAAATTTGCAATATTTGAATGAACAAACCAAAGCAATTTATGTTTCTCGATCCACATAATCTGAAATTTGTTGTTTCAAGACCTAAAGCTCGTAAGGTGAATTAACAGAGCCATTTTTCGGCCATTATTTGAACATATTTTGACCATTAATTATCATGTCTGGCTAAAATGATGATAAAATGTGGTCAAAATATGTCCCAATAATGGCCGAAAAACGGCTATGTTGATTCACCTTGCGACCTTTAGGTTTTGAAACAATAAATTTCAGATTATATGGTTCGACAAACATAAATTGCTTGGTTTGTTCATTCAAATATTGAAAACTTCAAAAAAAATTACTAAAAATTATCCAAAAATGGCTAGAAATTAAGACCTGTAGATAATTTTCAACGAAAAATTAAATTCCTGAACCACAGTGCGTTCCTTCAAATAAATTAATTCCAGAATTTTTTAATTCGATATTTTAAGAACACACGTCGCCTAGTCGTATAGTTTGGCCAAAGAACCTCATCAAGCTCAATAAAGTGTAATTTTGAAACTGTAAAAGTACACTATATGTTAGTTTTTCACAATTAAAATAAAACCTTTGTCTTCTATGTCATCGACATTTATTTTCCAGTATATATAACGGTGTTAAACACCCAAAATATCCATACAGTTGTTCCTTAACACAAAGTGTTTGTGTTAGAATGGAATATACAGACACTTTTCTTGAATTCTTCGAATTGTCGTTTGGAATTGTCTGGTAGAGTCCTAGACATAGAGATTCATAACATCGTTTCCCGCCAAATCGATGATCCATTAGGGCTTCAATGCGTGCGGTAAGGACAATTAGAAGACACTGGATAGAATTTCAACCTGTTCTATAGAAAAAATACCCTCGTATAGGCTTCCGTGCGAGGTCGCTAAAAAGCAGAATGATCGCACGTGGTCTGCTAGTAAAATGGATGCGCAAAGATGTTGGCACTGATATTTGTTAATTTTAATAGTAAGTTGTACGGGGGTTATATATAACTTACTAGTACAAACTTAAAAAACATTTAGCTGTTTATTGTATATACATATTATTTTTGTTTATTTTCTTCCCTATTAGCCAAAATTATGTAAAAATTTAGTTTATTAGATTAGAGTTTTAATAATATTGCGAAAGCATCGACTACTTTAGATAGAAATCACACATTCAACCAAATCGATATTCGTCAGTATTAGGGTCGGTAAAGTCGCTCTAGTTTGAGTCCTTTTTTAATCTTGGACTGAGTTTAAATTTGAACATGCGAAGCCTTGAGTGTAATATTAAAAATGACCAAATTAGCTATATCTGCTATATGTGGTAGTGTACCGCCAAATTTACGACGAAAAGTTTTGTTAAAAATAAGGTAAATAACATTTTTTTCCAAAAAAAAAATATTGCTTAACATAATCTCCACTGAGCTCAATACATTTGGTTCAGCAAGATACTAACTTTTTTATACCCTAAGAAAATAAATTGTTTCGAACTGTGCATAATACTCAGCACAGATAACCTCTTCAACGAAAATTTCTTCCTCCTAAGTCAACTCGGGCCAAATCGGAGGAATAAGCAGTGGAGAAGCGAACAGATACGTTATCCTAGTGAAGGAACACAGGTCGTTTCTGCTTCAATTCCCTATGCAAACGGTCTAATTCTTCTTCAGCCTTCATTTGTCCACTGCTGGACATAAGCCTCCCCTAGCTCTTTCCATGATCCTCTATCCCTGGTTTGCTGCTACCAGTTTCTTCCTGCTATCTCTTTTATATCGTCGACCCATCGTTTCTGAGGTCTTCCAACACTTCTGTTACTTGTCCTTGGTCGCCACTGTATTAAACGTATTGTCCATTCTTCGGGATTTTTCCTTCCCAGGTGTCCCGCCCAGTTCCATTTTAGTCTAGCTATGCGATCTATAACGTCTACTACTCCACTCTTCCTCCTAATATCTGTATTTCTCACCTTATCTCTTTGAGATTAAGAATTTTTCCGCACTCTTTCTAGTAAGTGTTGCGGTTTCCATGCCGTAGGTTAATACTTGCAGAACACACGAATCGTACACTCTTCTCTTCAGAGATATCGGTACATCATTGTTCTTAAGGATGTGTCCCAGACAACCGAAAGCTGCCTAGCTATGTTATACCCTTTTGCCTATTTCCGCGGTTTGGTTAGGTTTCCCGAGCTTGATAAAATCTCGAGCGGTTGCACTGGATATATCCAAGGCATTCGACCGCGTTTGCCGTGACGGATTGTTGGCTCAGCTACGCTCAGGTAGATGTACTCTTCCACTTTTTCGATGATTTCATTACCCACCTTGAATTGTTTTTGACTTCTAGAAATGATTTTAGTTTTTCTTAGATTCATGTTCAGACCTACCTTTCTTGCTGTTAAGTCTAGTTTCGTGAACAAACTTTCTAGTTGGTTTTCATCTGGGCTTATCAGGAAAATATCGTCAGCAAAACGCAAGTCATTTAAAAATTTTCCATCTGTTTTACCCCCTTCTCGTTCCAATCCAATTTTTGAAGATATTTTCCAGAGCTAGTGTGACTAATTTAGCGGATATAGTATCTCTCTGTCTCACTCCTTGTTTCATCGGAATTTTGTTGGTTTTTCTTTTTTTTCGTCTAGTTTCACATGGATTGTGGCATTAAGATATATATTTTCCACTAATTTTGTATAGCATGAGTCGATTCTAGCGTCTCATATCGTCTTCAATATTGCCCACAGCTCCACCGTGTCAAAAGCTTGTTGGAAGTCCATAAAACGCAAATGGAGCGGCTGATTATATTCCTCGCACTTTTCGATGAGTATTTTCATTATTTGGAGGTGATCAATTGTGCGTAACCTCTTCTAAAACTCGCTTGTTCTAACGGCTGAAGTCCAATTTGGCAATCAATCTCCTAGTAGTTATTTTCGTTGGAAATTTATACAGGTCGGATAACAAGCTTATTGGTCTATAGTTTCCAATATCTGCTCGGTCTCCCTTCTTGTGTAAGAGAATGACTTCCGCGTTTTCCCATACCGCCGGTATTCTGCTGTTTTCCATACATTGGTTTAGCAACAACTTTATGAGTTTTATACTGCATTTTACTCCATATTTCAGCATTTCAGTTGTTATTCTATCCTCACCAGGCGCACGTCCATTTTTCATTTTTCTTAGTGCTCGCTCTCCGATATTTCCGGTATCTCTTCCGAGCCCACGTTTATTATAACTATCTCTCTTTCCTCTTGTTCATCTTGTTGTTTCTTGAATGCGTATAATTCTTTGTAATAGTCTTCTATCGTCTTTAGTAACTCATTTTTCTCGGTCATAATCTGGTTCTCTTTATTTTTTATTTCGTTGATTTTTCGGTCCAATAACGTTGCATAATAAGAGCCAGTCTCTGTTTTACCCTTTTCCAAATAGTCAGTCATGATGATACCCTTTGAGTCCCAAAAAGCAGTTGCCATCACTTTTCCCGCCGATAAAACTGTTTTGACGTTTTTCGGTACACTTTCACCATCGCCAACCCAAAATGTTTTGACTGCCGTTTTCTACCCGGGGTGCAATGGGGGATCCACGTTTCATCTACAATCACAAATGATGCCATGGACTGCGCTGCAACTTTTCCAAACTCGATTTTGAAATGTCCTTCCTTGTGCGTTTATGGTCTGGAGTCAGCAAACGCGGCATCCAGCTATTTCCTTTTTAGAACTTCACGTAGGATATTATATATTAGTGCATTTCATGTTTACCATCTCGGCAATCTCGAGAAGCTTAATGCAATGATCTTCTATCATCATACCAGGAATTTTATCGATCATTTCTTCAGGAAAAACCTCAATCAGGCGTCTTGAACGTGCAGCATCTGCAGTACTCGTACTGTCACGTTAAATTCATTTATCCAGTAATAAATAATCACCTTTGTATTATCACTCTGAACGATTTCCATCATTTTAAAATAAAAAATATTTGACACTAAGTTACCTCTGTTGTATAATTAATTAATTCTTGTAATTTTGATATTACAACACAACCGCTGTAGAAAAATTTTATTTGCTACTTATGCGCGAAATCTTTTTCGTTTTTTCGAATGATTTTGAAGTTCTCTTCTTGACCACCATAGCACTATTGTTTTCTACTATAAATATTTTAAAACTAGCTTTATATAAAATTTATTTTACTGATACAATACAAAAATTGAGAAAACGGCTCACTTATGCAATTAACTAGGTGTCTGTCTGTCTGCCTGTCATTTCACTGGCATAATAAAATAATTGTTTCAGGATAATCAAGAAGAACTTCTGGATGTCAGAATCCAAGAATATAATATAAACAGAGTAGACACACAGCCACCACTTGACAACATTATGGATGAACTTGAACAATCTTACCTTCTTGTGAAGACAAGAACTACAAGACGGAGAAGGGGCAAAAGATACATCAGAAATCGTAAGTATTTTAAGTAAGCAACATTCTTAACGTAAAATGAAATAAATATTAGAAAAATCTTAAAGTCTAAATCTTAATCACTCATTAAGACTGGTGAAAGATTAGTGTTTGCTGTGAAGATGGCTTTGGTTTTCCTACCGAACGCTTCACACTCTGATCAGTATGCGAATTGAGTATCATGGATGAGCAAATATATCCAAAATCTTTAAAGACATAGTCAGTTAATACAGTCTGTCATGTAAGAACGTGACCACTCGTATTCTTGAAAACATGTGTTTCGAGAACATTCTTTGTCATCAATGTATTCTTTGGTGTGCTAACAACGGCGCTATTACCTTAGTAAGTTGTCCAAGCGCCTCCTGCATCAATAATCGCCTGGCATCTTCGAAGTCTACTATCGACGAGATTTTCCGCATACTCTGCAAATTTTCCAGATCTCGCGAGACAACTGAGTTAAAGTCCTCTGAGTTTTCTCTTTACAAGGGACCAAACGTTTTCAATAGGGTTGACGTCCGGCGATTGTGAGGACTACTCTACTATCTTATCACTGGCCCAAAAGAGCCGCTTCATGACATGATTTTCATCCAACAGAGGTTTCTTCAACATGCTTCAGAATTTGAGATCATGAGCTCGAGGATGTTGTCGAATGGTCTTATAGGACACATTCAAGCCTGATTTTCCTAATTTTGCCGCTCCTTTTCGGAGTGACTTTGCTTACCGAGCTACGTTTTGGCAAGTCGTCGACATTTTTCGTCTCATTAAAATCAATTACCCACTTCTTCACAAACGATACCGACTTTTTATATATTTAGCTGCCACGGAATGTGTCATTTTAGGCTCCTTTGGATGGGAACAAAGAAAGACTGTCTCGAACCGACACGCAAACCAGTGACTCATTTTGGATTTTACATTCCGAAAGTTCGGAATCAACTGATATTTTTACTAAAATGCGTCGTAGACAAAAGTTCCCTCTACCGATTTTTTGTTGAATCGCTATAATCGCACCTACCGAAAATGAATGATGGCGGACACGTTCTTACTTGACAGACTGTAGTCAATTGCATCACGTTTCTTTTAAACAGAATATAACAGAGTATTCCTTAGTTTGTTAAATCGAACTATCTGGTTGATTCAGGTTAATCCTAAACTCTGTAACTTGAGCCAATCAGATAGTTGAATTTCTCAAGTACCTCTTAGCTATTCACTGTTTAAGAGAAATGTAATGCATTTCACCACATCATCTGGCGGTAGACTATATTTCAGCATAATATTTGGAAAACTATTCATATAAAATAACACGTCTCAATTGTATTAAAGATATCGTTCAACCGCCAGAGTGATCTCCGCGTCAGTTTTTGGCATACTTTCAGAAACCTCCAGGAAACGTTAAAATATGATATATTTACTTATGTTCTCCTAATATCAGACGCATTGCAAGGTTCCAAAGGATGGGGAAAATATGGATACAAAGGGCATTTCTTAAAGGAATAAAGAGAATATTAAAGGCTAAGCTGAATTTAAAAATCGATGAGGGAAGAAGCGAATTTTTTACAAAAAAGAACCCATATTCACACATGCACCGTTCATAAAATATCTGTAAATATCAGTTCATGAGATGTCTCTAATATCGTAGTAACATATGTGTTCGTAAAATGGCAATGTACTATTTGAAATAAAACCTTCTAAAACTACTTTTCAAGAAAAAAATCATGTGCTATTTCTGCCGAGTGCTAGTAATCCACTTTAAGTCAAAATAAAAAAAGGATTTATTTCTCTTACTTGTTCATTTTGCCTTCATGGCCAAGGTAAAAAAATCAGTAACCTTATAGACTAACCTCTAGATAACTTTTATGTCATTTGTTAAGAACTATCAACTATATTTATTTCTTGTTATACCTTGAAGAACGCGACTACAAAGGACGACTCATTCATAATATTAATAAAATTTTATAATTAGTGCGATAATCACTTAATTTAGAACATTAATAAAAAAGAAAATTTTCACACTCTAGAATTCTTAGTAGCAAGGTTGTAAGCAGTGGTGTAGCTAGGTTCAGAGAGCGCAAGGAGCATATGGATACCAAGAGCGCTTCTTTAAGAAACAAGTGAAAAAAATGTTGAGCTGCTTGCTTATAGCATAGGGGGGCGTCGATTGTCAAAGAGAGGGGCGCCAAACGACACCCAGAGGGAGAAACCCCTTCATAAACAAAGACCCTCTTACATTGAAACTCTAAAAGTTCCACCACAGGGTGGAAATTTTTAACAAAAAAAAAACCTAATACAGTGGGACTTATACTTAAATTAAAAATCAATAACTAGGGAGGAAACTTTTCCCAAAAAAAACTGTTATACAGTGGAACTTACACTCCCTTTATAAATCGATAAAAGGAGGAGGGGGGTCACAAAAAAGAAGCCTTACCTGCAGTGGAACTATAAAAACTTGCACTCAATTTAAAAATCGATAACTTGGGAGAGGGGACATTTTTCACGAAAAAAGAATATCCAATAAAAAAAGCTTTGTATCTAGGGGGTGTTATTTTTTACATTCCTAAAGGCGGGGAGACCATAAGCCCCTGGCTTCCCTTGGAGACGCCACAGGTTATAAGTTATTACTAAGGAAACCCAAATATGCAAGTGAAAAACTTTAAAATATGCGCATAAATATGCAAATAATTTTCTCAAAATATGCACATACATGTTGTAAATATGCAGTAAAAAAAATCGAAATAGACTTGAAAAATGTAAATTTATTGTTTCACATTATATGATAGGAGTACTATACAAATGTAGCAATAAAAAACCCATTTTAAATTTTCAACATACAGGGCGAATGAACTAAATCTAAATACAAAGTAAAAAATAAATATAAATAATAATGTATTTTATTACTTTACTTAAAGATGAACATATAATAATAATAATAATGTAGGTACATATTATAAAAATTTATATACGTAGTAAACAGCATAATAAAACATACATTTTAAATTTGATACATACAGGGCGATGCAACTAAGTAAGCGGAAATATGCAAATATTGCAAAAGACAGGGTCGCCGTTAGTTATAAAAACAATAAACTACTAAATGTTTCTCAAAATTCTCCATTAAAAAGTTTTGTCTTCTATCGCTGTATAAAAATTTATAAATTGAGAAACTCCTTTCCACATCGACTGATGTAATAGGGGCGTTTTTAAAATTATTTAATAGCATAGGATCTAAATCAATGGAATCAGTAAAATCCCCCTTTAAAACATTAGCTACTTGGCTGACAAATTGAAACCCACTATTTTTTTCCATAACATTCCGAAATTTTTGAAAAATTTTGCTCCCAATTTTACCTGCGACATTTTCAAAAGCGACCTCACATTGTTTTACTAGTTGAACACTTCGGGTTAATGGCAAATTAGATCCCTCCATTTGAGTTATGGTTTTAGAAACAAAGCTATAATTTGTTTTAAGAAAGGAAAGTTGTTGTTTTATCTCCTTGTTTTTGAATAATCGTTTAAGTTCTGTAAGGGATTGGGAAGATTCATCTGATAATTCTGCAATTAGACCATCTAGTTGACAAAAGTTGTCGCAATAAAAAAATGTTGCTTCCAACCAAGTGCCCCATCTTGTAATAAAAGGCTGAGGTGGAAGAGGAGTATTTGGTAGTTTTTCTTTGTAGAACTGAATCCTTAAAGGTGCTTTAAGGAAGATTTTCTTCATGTTAGAAATAATACAAGTATGCTCTGATGGCCGTCTGGGGTTTACTGACTGGTTTTTACTGACCATAAAATAATAAAATTTATTTGGGAAAAACCACCGGCGCGGCGGCCATTGACCCTTATTCCGAAAAATGAATGAAAACGCCTGCCAAAGACCTACATTATTATAAATTCCTTCAAATATGCACATATATGCTATTTTTAAAGCATTTATGCAAATATTTAGAAAAATGCATATAATATGCAAAATATGCAATATATGCGCTTTGTATATTTGGGTGTCCTTAGTTATTACTAATATTTAGGTGTATTTTGTGTAATTCTTGTTTAAGGGACGGTTTTTATCTGCCATGGGGCTCCTATAAAAACTTATTACAGAGAAGCTCAAAGTTTTTAGTTACGTCCTTGAGACTTTTTATTATTTAATGCAAGACTTCTTGCCTTTAGTTCTTTTTTTCAACGAAATCTCAGGTTGCGAAACACGTGCATATTAATATCTTAATATTTAAATATTCTGATTTAAATTTTACTTACACGTTTAATTTTAAACAAGATATAAAGTAATAAACTTTAAATTATGTATGTGCTGTTTTAAAGGAGAGATAAATTTAAAGGAAACACATTTACAGGTATATACATAGACATATTTAATTATATTTGTGTCAAAATTTAGAATTTTCAATTAGCTCGTTACTTAACAAATCTGATAACTACGTCTAATATTTATTATTGAATTTAAGTATCTATAAGCAATAGCATAATTAAACTACTTTAAAGAATTTAATGCTGCCAAATACAAAAAAAACCCGTCAAGTGCAAGTTGAAATTGTGCAATTAGTGTTCCGTACGTTGATTGCTTTTAAAATAAAAATTTTTGTTATGGAGGTATAAAATGATCAGTGACTTCACAAAACACACCCCAAATGAATTTTGAACAAAGTTTGTTTCCAATCTTTACTGAAAACTGATGACCTTGAAATTTTTGTTATTTTTTTATATATCAAATAAATTATTAAAGGTAATGCACTCGTGATAATTTTCGTTCAATCTACACTCCGTGGAGAAAATTAAAGAATTTTTTCAAAATTTTTTGATCAGTACTTTTCGAGATAAGGGGGGGACAGCGATTTTTCGCGATTTTTTAAAAATAATACAAAGAAAAGTGTGCGCAAGTATTACATTATATAAACTCCTGAACAAAATTAACGCAACAATCTGAAAATTAATTTATCTTTTTCTTATGTCAGTTTTAAAGTTTATCGAGTATTTGAATAGTAGGCTATGCATATTTTGTTTCATTGTTCATGACAGAAATCAAAACAATTCGTTTAGATTTACAGTTTTAAAGAATTTTTTAGAAGATAAACAATTTTCTGTAATAATGCGATAGATTTTCTTTAAAAGTAAGCTTATAAATTGTTCCTTTTTTCAAAGTAATACGTTTTTGTGGTAGATTGTTTTATTTTTGACCCCGAAGAATTAGAAAAATGAATCGAACAAGGAATTTAACTGAACACGAGGTAGTGCGAGCCTCAGTTTTATTGGACGAGGGATATTGTCAGAGTTATGTTGCCAATTTGTTAGGCAAACATCGTTTCACAATAAGTCGTATGGTAAGACACTTGAATGAAGTAGGAACTTATTCTAGAAGACTAGGGCAAGGGCGAAAACGATGCACTAGCGACCTAGATGAACGTTTTATAAGACAATATGCTTTAAGAAACAGGACTGTCACTAGTTCTATAATAAGAAACGAACTCGAAGCTGTTCGCAATGTCACAATTTCTTCTAAAACAGTTAGAAGACGGTTAAATGAAGCTGGATTAAACAGTAGGAGACCAGCCACTGCGCCCTTGCTTACTAGAGAGAACAGAGTTGTCAGGTTACGTTTTGCTCGAAATCACGAAAACTGGTCTGTGGATGATTGGAAACAAGTTTTCTTCACAGATGAAACTAGGGTTAGTCTAAAACATCAGATGGTCGTGAGCGAGTATGGCGAAGACCAGGAGAGAGGTTTGCTCGTTGCAATATCTCTGCAAGGATTCCATTCGGCGGTGGCTCTGTTATGTTCTGGGGTGGCATCTGCTTTGATGCTCGCACAGAGTTAGTTCCTGTCCGTACGAGATCCATGAATGCTGACTACTATCTTGAGAATATTGTAATAGAACATGTGATGCCTTTCGGTCATTTTGTGGGGCCCAATTTCCTGTTTATGCAAGACAACGCTCGACCTCACGTGGCTAGGGAGGTACTCGATTATCTTAATCATGTATGGGATCACCTTAAGAAAAATATGAAACGTCATATACCTGCACCTAGAAACCTGAGGGAACTTGAAAATGCAGTTATCACAGAATGGGAGCAAATTCCTCAAGATTTTATCCAAAATTTAATTAGAAGCATACCTAGGCGCATAAACGCTGTCATCCGAAGTAGAGAAGACAACACACGCTACTGGTGTCCCAGTTACACCATTAATTTTGCTACTAGTGTCCCAGTTTGTTTTTTTTCATTATTACATAATTTCAACGATTTTGTTATTAGGTCTTAAGAATAATTTTAATTCGAATCTTATAGAGAAATTTGGTAGCTAATTCACTTTTAAAGTATCCGAATAAGTTTTTTCTAACTTTTAGTGTAACTAATGTTCATAAAAAATTATTAAAATTAATTCATTATAGAGATTTGTATGACTTCATATATTGTTGCGTTAATTTTGTCCAGGAGTGTATATATTTTTTACTCGTGTTTTCACAAGCTTTTATTTTGACACCACACTGGATGACCTAATAAATTTTTTTTTTCACTTCCGATTTCATCCCCCAAAACTAACCCCTTAAGTCAAAATTTAACTTTCAAAGCTACATGGCTCTGATGAGACCATCAATTCCTATATTATTACCAATTTTCAACTTTCTATGACAAGTAGTTTCGAGAGCTCGGTGTGATAGACGGACAAACACCGAAGTGATCTTATAAGTGTTCCGTACGGAACACTAATAACAACAAAGAAAATCGGGTGTGACAGACGGGCAGACAGATAGACACCGAAGTCATCTTATAAGTGTTCCGTACGGAACACTAATAAGAAAGGTGATATTAACATGTGTCTGGAATAAGGCTTCTAACTGTCAGAACTCGTAGACCCCTAGATCGGAAAGAAACGCCACCATCAGCACACCTTGTTAAGACAGTTTCAATAATAAAGCAGTACTTGACTAATAAAATAATAATTATTAACTGTTACTGCTACTGCTACTAAAAGAAACTCAATTTTTTTTTCATATTTTTTTGTTGTCATCGATTTTTTTAAACCTCAAAAATTCTGGACAAGACTTATTATAATTTGTCACCATATCAACCGATAAATAATTTCGTTCATACATTCCGCAAATTTGTAACTTTAAATAAATAAACCCATATTAAATTAACTGAAAATGTTGAAAAATCTGATCGTACGAATTGTGGATATATTTACTTCAATTTATTTGTCTCCTCGTGAAACCAATCTTCGTCTACATTTTTAACCCAAATAATTCAAAAGCTTTTACAGCATCTTCTTAATAAATTGCACTTTTCAGTTAAAACTCCGGAACCGTTTCAAAAACAGAATTCGCAAAATCATGGTTTTTGTTTAAATATTCAATAGTACTTAACTGTTTAGTTAGTTTAAGTCGTAAAGCTTTCTGTATTCAATTTCGAATTCTTCAAAAAATGCTTGCAATTCTTTATGAGTTTTGGGCTGTTTGAAAATTCAGCATAAATTTTCATAATCCAGTTTTCCACATTAACGTAACGTTAACGTTAATGTTTTCATAGCATTTTAGTTGTGTTGTATAGAACGTAGTAATTGCTATTTATTTTAATAATTTGGGTATTAGGATATTTTGTCACATATGGACTTTATCAATGAATTCCGGAGTGCTAAACTGAACAGGGCGTCCAGAGCCGGCAGCGGAATTTGTGTTCATATTGCCACTCCGAGAAGTCTGAAACCACCACTCACACGGCCAGATAATTCCATTGCAACCACAATATTATCCTGTTGAGAGAGCAAACTTGTTTTCTAAACTCTTTGCTTCACATTCTACTGTCGATTTCCAAGGAAAAACACCACCTACTATTCCCATATTGCAGTCAAAGATGCCCGATGTTGTCTTCAGAGAGCGCATCATAAAGCGTATTTTAATGAAGCTAGACACCAAAAAGGCTTCTGGCGCTGACGGAATACCTGCCATAGTTCTCAAAAACTGTGCAAGGGAACTAACACCAGTTTTCTGTAGAATTTTTAACCTATCCTACAGAAAGGGAATATTTCCTTCCTGCTGGAAATGTGCCACTGTTCAGCCGATACCTAAAAAAGGCAAGAAGACCTAGCCAAATAACTACCGACCAGTGGCACTGCTTTCAATAATATCGAAAGTCATGGAAAAGGTTATCAATGAGCATCTTCTAAAATATCTTGAACGATTCAATATTATTAGCGATCACCAATTTGGTTTTCGTAAACATAGATCAACAGGAGATCTTCTGACTTATGTAACACATGTTTAGAACAACGCAATTGAACATTTTGGAGAATCTCGAACGGTTGCTCTTGACATATCCAAGGCATTCGACCGTGTTTGGCACGATGGACTGTTGGCTAAGTTACGCTCTTATTGTATGTCTGAAAGGTTCTGTTTGTGGCTCTCATGTTTCCTCAGAGAGCGTTCTTTACGAGTGGCAGTCGACGGAATTCTTTCTAACACCTTCACAATCAACGCCGGTGTGCCCCAGGGCTCCATACTGTCTTCTACTCTCTTTCTCATTTACATTAACAATCTGCTGGAAAAGACCGGAAATCCAATCTACAGCTTTGCAGACGACAGTACGCTTGTCTCTTCATTCACCTTGAACGCTCGGACATCGGCTGCTCAAGCGAATATCCGCAGACAGCAGAAGGTCGCTCAACTTAACAAAGACCTGGAAGAAATTCTATCTTGGGGTGACAGTAATCAAGTGGAATTTAACGCTACGAGAATCCAAGCGGCAGTTTTTTCTAAAAAAGTTAACGTTGCTGAACCCAACATAGTTATGTCGGGGCACTCCATTCCCCTAGCATCGTCGCTAAATTTGTTGGGCGTTAGTTTGGGGGCAAATATGTCCTGGCATGAACATGTTGCAGGCATAGCAAGGAGAGCTTCTCAAAAGTTGGGAATATTATTTCGATCCAGAAAGCTTTATACCCCACAACAACTGTTAATTCCTTACGAAGCTCAAATTCGACCAACTATGGAATACTGCTCCCACGTTTGGGGCTCCGCTCCCAAACATACACTGCATTTGTTGGATTCTGTTCAGAGAAGAGCTTTCCGTCTGATTGGAGACCCGGAATTGACCGGCGGCCTTGATTCGCTGGAACATCGAAGAACGGTTTGGCGACTTGAGTCTGTTCTACAAGTATTTTCGTGGAAACTGTTCGAAGGATGCAGCCCGCTTAATTCCTCCCAAAGCGGTGCATGTTAGAAATACACGTTGCGCTGGTGCTTCACATCCGTATGAGGTTGAGCTTGTTACTCTCCGCGTACAACGCTTTTCAAGCAGTCTTTTATATGGAGAAACATCATTCCTTTGGAACGATTTGCCCAGCGCTCTGTTTCCCACCGAGTACAATTTACAGCGATTCAAGAACAACGTCAATTGCTTTTTCCGCATACATGCCGCTCCTGGAGCGCTTTAGGAACTTCCCTGCAGCACATGTGCTAGACCCATAAAAAAAACTATAAACTGTTGTAATCGAAGGTGTAGTTTAACCATAATGTTTGACGAGCTTCTCATTACTTTCGAGGCGATTTATCTTTTATAAGGTAATGTTTGATCAGTACACAAGATCGGTTTATTTCAGGCTGAAATTTGGTATATCTTCTTCTCCAATATGATACCAACTGAAAATGATACTCGATACGGACCAGTATACATCTCTCTGACTTTCCACGGACTTTTCAAATCGCCTTCGTAATCTCTCTCTTTCAATCTCATTTCCCTCCAGGGAATGTAGTGGTCATTTTGTTGCGTTATGGGATATTCTTCTCCAGATTTCTCTATCCTGCGCTTCGTGAACCAGTGTGTGAAGTGGTTTATTGGCAAAGCGGATAACTTAATCCACCCAACGGGACGGAGAGCGTCTTCGAAATCTTCTATGTAGGACTTTTCCTTGAATGATGAGTTTTTCTAAATATTCCTGATCTTTTCTCATGATATGGCCGAAAAATTTAATGATTTTTGTATGGATAAAACTTGAAATACGTTGCTGGACATTGAGCTCTGATATACTATAAATGAATCGCTGGTCCATCGTGCGGTCCACGAGATCTCAAGCATTCTTCGCCAGCAGTACATTTCTGTGACATCTAGTTTTTTTATTTCGAACATTCTCAATATTCAAGACTCACAGCCATATGCCAGAATAGGAAAAACAAGACAATTTACCAGTCTGATTTTCACTTGTTTGGATATGTGGTTGTGTTGCCAGATTTTTCTTGAGCTTTTGCACAGTAACTTTTGCAACAGCACACCTTCGATGAACCTCTCCCTCTACTGTACCAGCATTACTAATTAGGGATCCCAAGTACACATACTCACTACTAACTTCAAGGCGATCAATTTGTCTGGACTGGACATCTGGTCTATTGTTCTTTTGCCTATCGACAATCATAATTTTGGTTTCATTTATTTTCAGTTCACGTACGAGTTCTACGCTTTCTTTTTTTACCTTCTTAAGTATTTGTAGTAAGCCAAAAGAACCGTGTCATCTGCAAATCTCAAATTACTAATCCTTGTCAACCATCCAAAGCCCTTCGCGTGATATATTTATATTAAAAAGTTTGAGAGATAGGATGGAACCTTATCTTAACACCACAGTGAGGTTGAAATTCCGCAGATTTTGTATCACTTATCTTCGTTATAGAAATACATATAATTTGTTTGTTTTCTTGTTTAAATAACTCAGTATTGATATTCAACTTTGCCGATGTTACAAATACCTTTATTTTGTCTAAAATTGTTTTAAATAGTATCATTGATTTACAACGCAAGTAAGAGTAAATGTTTGAATTATTTACGCGAGTTATAAATTCCCTATTATTGAGATGTTCTGTGCACATATAAGATGTGGGAGTCAATACATACGTAATAGTGTCCAAAACAAAGTTATTATTATCGGTTGTGTGCAAACAACCATATGTTTACAACACATGTAAAAATAAAGTATACATGGAAAATGTGTCATTTTCCATACAACTGTTTATTGACAAACCTTTATATGAAATTGTGTCCATATGTTTCAGATCACACGCTCTGTCACTTCAAGATATGCAACATGGGTAGGAAAAGACAACAAGTTTTGTAGAAAAAAGAAAATTACGTCAGCCACTATGGCAAGAGGCGACATATTTTGGAGTTAGTTCTGTTGTTCACCAAAGTTTATTTTTAATGATTAATTGTTTTAATTGGTGAGCGTAACAAGAGTGTCTAGAAGTATTTCGTTTCTAAAGTCAATCTTAGTAATTTTGGCATCCTGAGTGGGAGGTATTTTACCGCCAAATTAATCGCAGTTCTCGACTTCTAATTGGTGAAAATATTCTAAAAAGCAAATAAAATATTACTTCTTACTTACTTCCTTCGATAACAAAAAAAAATCGACCCGGTGCAAGTCGGACTTGCACAATTAGTGTTCCTTATGGTGGCTGCTTTTAAAATGAAAGATTTTGTTACTCTAAATGAGTTTTCAACAAAGTGTATTTCCGATCTTTGTCGAAAACTTACGACCTTGAAATTTTTGTTTTTTTTATATACCAGATAAATTATCAATTTTTGAATCTACTCCTTGTTCCAGAAATTTTTCAAAATTTTTTGATCAGTACTTTTCGAAATAAAGGACAGCGATTATTAGCAATTTTTTAAAAATAATTTAAAGAAAAGTGTGCGCAAGTGTTACATCATATATATTTTTGAACTCGTGTTTTTACAAGCTTTCATTTGACACCCCACTCGATGACTTCGTAATTTTTTTTTCACTTCCGATTTCATCCCCCAAAACTAACCCTTCCATCAAATTTTAACTTTCAAAACTACACGGTTCTGACGGGGCGATCAATTCCTACATTGGTGCCAAATTTCAACTTCCTATGTCAAATAATATCGGAGAAAATCGGGTGTAACAGACGGATAGACAGACACACCGAAGTGATCTTATAAGTGTTTCATAAGGAACACTAAAAACACAGAAAGAAGAGGAAAACATAGTACAAATACTACGGAATTAATTAATAAGATGTAACCTGCAACAGATGTTGTTATATAAGTACCTTATATCATTTGATACAAAAAAAAAAATACCACAACAAGTACCTATTTTTCTATAGTTTATCAGGGTTTAAACTGAAAAGGTAAACAAAGTAAACCTAATGGACATCGTAGGTCAATGATGTAATATTTTTGTACATCATAATCGTAAATAAAACACGACGTCACCCATACTCTTAAACATAATACTTCCTATACAAAACGAGTCTATGAGAAGCTGAACACTAAATATTTTCAAAAAATTTAGGTGCGCCAATATATTCCCGTTAAAGAAAAAAGTTATGTAATTAACTACATTAATAATTTAATTTTCCATAGTCCCGATGATGATCTATTTTTCCCGTTTATTAAGTAACAGTACTTGTTCCCTTGCATCAACCCATGTTTGTTTCATAGATTTTAACATTCTGAATTTTTAGTCCATCAGGAATTTGAAAATAATAAAAATTTGTAGGTGTAAGTACGAATAGACAACAAATATTTTTTTTTTACAAAAATTTTTGTAACTGTAGATAGTATTCCACAGGGATCCTATTTTTTAATAGTCTAGTAAAATAACCGTCTTTTTAATCTTAAAATACTGCGATTACACTTTAATATTCCAATGTACAATTTGCCAAAGGACAATGTGTGTATCATACATTGTAGCATTGGAATCTTGTCAGATTATTCTTCGCCCCCTGTACCAAAAGAAACCGACCTTTTAAGAGAAAATAGAACCCAGGCCAGTTATAACCGTTCAAGGCATCTATTTTGATCAATATACTTTCCCTCAGCCTCAATGCTCCTTTTGGCATCGTTACTTAATTCGCTAAATGAGTTTTCATATCGCTTCTTAGGGAAAAGCTGAAGGTTGTGGTAACTGTCGCTTGGACTTTTTCAACAGTGTCGTATCGCTTTCCAGTCGTCAATACATGAAGTCAAAAAAAGATAAAAAAAACTGCGAGATTGTTCTTGCTCAAAACCATCTCATAATATCCGATCAAGCCACGTTCCGTTACCAAAAACGATCGTTTCAAGAAAGTATAAGCATTTAATAAGTTCTGAGAACCAAGTTTTAACACAAAAAAACCAATCGCATTTAATGAAAGAAATATTATAACACGACTGATGCAATACTGATGAATATTACTTCTTTCGTTAACAAAAGCGCTGAACGCTGCTATTTTGAAAAAGTTTGGGGTCTTTTTTGATAGATAGTGTAAAGTAAAAAATTGTTTATTCAAATTTTAATAAGTACCCTTTTCCTAACAAATTTAATAAGAAAAAAATATATAAAAACTATTACCTTTTAAAATAATTACTTCCTGAGACCAACCAACTAATTACTCACGTTTCATATTTCAATATTTTATTATAATAAGTAAAACTTATAACACGTGTTATTTGCGAAAATTTTATTTGCTTCATTGTAAAAATGACCGCACAATACAGAAATTGTTAAGGTAGGTTACAAAGATTAAAAACCTACAAAGGATATGTTGTCCGGGATTTGTGGTCGGCATCCCACTGCTATGTCGCTGACTTTGTCGGTAGCTTTGGTGCCGCTCTCTCTGCTTGGCGGTGGCCAGGTCACAACGCCCTCTTCCAAACGTCAAATTCAGGCTTAGTTTGTTATTTACAGCGAACGTTTTACAAATTTTGAAATATGTCGTGAGTAAAGTGAGGTAAAGATCAATATTATTGCTGTTTTTTTTTTTAAGATATTCATAGACTAATATAGTGGCGTTAATAAAGATTGACAGCACATTTAAGGTATATAAACGTTTTTTAAAAAAAACCTACTTTATTTTTTCACTGTAGTACTAAAAAATCTTACATCTTTTACAAGAAAATCGTTTACTATTTCGGTATTAATCTTGGAAAAGGTAAGAGAAAAACCTATTTGAAATTGTTTTTATTTTGCCTAAACCCAAACAGCTGTTAACATAAAAGTCAAAATTACTTATTAAGTTGTTCTCAAGCGCGTTACCAAGAATTATTTATTATATATAATGTTTTTGCTAGGTGTTTTCTATTATTATTTTTATTTGTTATTAGATTTATTTTACCTGAAATTTTAAAACCTATAATTGTTGAAGAAAATCGTATGTTTGGTAACACAGCCTTGCACTTGAGCTAGTTCATACAATGACGGCCTTTCAGGAGCGGGTAGGTTAGGCTGATAAAATCGAGTTATACATTTTTTTTAATTTCTCAAAAATTTGAAATTTGATATATATACATTTAACTTTCATCGGTTTTTGTAAGAAATATTTGTCCACGTGTCAGCATATATCTTGTTTAATTAGAATATATTACAAAATTTATTTGCACAACTCAAATTTTCTTAGGGAGACATAAATCTTGTACAATGAAATAAAAATAAATTTTTACGGTAATACGTGATTGTCATACGTATATATAGTAACTTATATATATGTATATATAGTACCTTGCCTGTAAGACGGACGAAATTAGAAAAAATTCAGGGCCTTAATTATTAAAAATTGAAAATAAAATTAATAATTTTGGGAAATTTTCCTCAACCGATTTCATTCTAAAACACTTTTGTTACGTATCGCTGACATCCTATACATTTTATTTTTTGTTAATTAATAGGAACTACTTCTTAGTCCTTGTTATGTTTTATATAAATTATATTCACAAAATAATTGAAATATATATTTTTTAACAACATTATTGAAAATTGTGTATATTGTGTTCATATTTATTCATAATCATTTCTAGATGTAAGATTTGTTTTTTTTTAATATATTTCAAATAACTTCGAACCAATTAAAAAAAAAGTAAACAACTTACCGACTGAGCCACCTTAAGTAAATAATTCGATTATTTCTGATTGGTTTGAAGCCCTGACAGAAAAATCTGTAAGTTGAAAGAATAAAATAATTAATTTTACGAAACTCAAAAAATAGTGAAAGTAGTATTATTAAACAGTATCTAATTTATTATTTAGAATACTAGAACAGTACAATAGAAGAAGTAAAAATTTTAAAACAGATTTATTGTAAGAATAAAATAAAAGTAGAAAGTTAACAATATTTTTACCTTTACTGCTTTTTTTTTTTTGACGAAAAATCGCTTGAAGCCTTCAAAATCTCCAAGATCAGGTTTGAAGAGAACTAGTTGATAAGCTTATAGAACTAAAACCGGCAAAAAGTACTAAGTTTACATTCATAAGATAAAAATGGCCCAACAATTTAATACATTTTCCAATCTTCACAAAAATTGTTTTTTATATCACACTATAAAGGCACATTGTTAATTTTTAAAACAGAAAAACGAAATAAACTACAAAGAATTGCAAAAAGATAAGCATGTTCAAAATAAATAAAAAAGATTCAAATTATGTGTCAGCCGCCTCAACCACATAGTGTTAAGTCACTATTTTAGAGTAATATACATGTATACATATATATACATATATATATATATATATATATATATATATATATATATATATATATATATATATATATATAGTTTAATTTTTTCCCGAACCATTTATCTATACATTTATTTGTTATGTCTTGGACTTGTGGTTCTTACAAGAAAACGCCTTCTTGACGTTTCGCCCTGGCGTTTTAGGGCATTTTTAAAAAAATTTCTATAATTTTTTTTTCTTTTTTTTATTTCTCCGTTCCTAAAACACATTTTTTTTACTATCCACTCTATACACACATATATGTTAAAATTCTTGCTTAAATTTTAAAACTTATTAACTAATAACAGGTGTTATAAACATAATATACCATACATTCACAATTGTTAAAACTCTAAAAATTTTAGAGTTTTTTAAAATTGTGAATGTATATTATTGTTTATAACTTCTGTTATTAGTTAATAAGTTTTAAAATTTAAGCAAGAATTTTAACATATATGTGTGTATAGAGTGGATAGTAAAAAATTGTGTTTTTTGAGGAACGGAGAAAAAAAAAAAAAGAAAAAAATTCATTTGAAATGCCCTAAACGCCAGGGCGAAACGTCAAGAAGGTATTTTCTTTTAAGCAAACGAACCACAAAGACATAACAAAGAAATGTATATATATATATATATATAAATATATATATATATATATATATATATATATTTATATATATATATATATATATATATAATATATATATATATATATATATATATATATATATATATATTTATTTTTATATATATATATATATATATAATATATATATATAT
>CM032453.1:53994824-54086418 GCA_019049505.1 Pachyrhynchus sulphureomaculatus
AGGCTCCCGCATGCAATGGGCCAAGACCATCAAGTACCTGGGCGTTCAGTTCGACCGACAACTCGTCTGGAAGGACCAGGTCTGCACTGCAACCAATAAGGCGAAGCAACTACTGGGCAAACTCTATCCCATCTTGAACCGCTCCAGTAAGTTGCTGCCACGGACCAAGCTTCTGGTTTACAAAACCGTCGTAAAGGCAGGCTTCACGTACGCCTGCCCCACGTGGTGCCAGCTCTCCAAAACAAAACAGCTCAACTTCAAGCAGTGCAGAGCAAGGCCCTGAGGATGATCACGGGAGCCTCGTGGTTCATGAGGAACCGTCAATTTCATAGGGACCTCGGTAGGCACACATGAGGAACATTTAACAGAAGTTCCTCGAGAAGGCGTCCCAGCACCCCAACCTATGCATCAGGGACGCCTTCCGACTCCCACCTCACGCCCAGCCGCCAGTTCCCTAGACCGTCGGACCCGCTGCTCTCGGATGAAGACGATGACCCTCCTGTCCCGCCGTGACAAGAAGATTGTCATTCTAGGTTAAGTTTAAACTAGTCCTAATTTAAGTCATTGTTACGTCCTAGTTTAAGTTAGCGTAAGTCTTAGTCTAAGGTAGTTTTAGTCTTAGTTCTAAGTTCTAGCATTAAAAAACTCTGTATATACTAAACACACTTTCCTAGGTTAAGTTAGTATAGGATTCCTGTTATAAAAACTTAGGTTATGATAGAATAAGTATACATTCATTATATCAAATTTTTTATACTTTCAAAATTGTGAGAAAGAGGCACGGCCTAACTTGATTTCCAATAAAGACAGTGATTTTCGAACGAGGATTGTCACAATAAACCTTAATTTTGAAAAATCCATTGGTGTCAAATCAAGACAACGTAGAGACCAACTTATATTACCCTTTTTGGAATTTATCGGGGGAAATTTATCGAATGACCGGTACACACGTGTTCGAAGTGTGTGGTGATATGTTGTGTCCGAAATACTGGTAGAAGGCTGTGCACAGAGGATGATTTTCAGTACTTTATTCGAAACATAGGCCATATTTAAATTTTAGATGTCAAAAAAATGGGTAATGTATATTATACAAAATTCTAAAAATTGCTGTTATCTCCATCACATTTTGGTACGTACAACGCTTCCTAATTTCAGGTCATACAACTTTTATTTCTAATTAAAAATATAAAATAATTAAGTAATGACTTACTTTCTAAACGTTACAGATGATCATATTTAAGAATTATGTTTTTTACGGAAAATTACCACTAACTTATATCTAATTAGGGCATTTTAATTACTAAAACAATAACAAGCATATAAATATATTCCAAACAATATTTTGTGGTTATCGCTCTTCCTCAAAACTACATGTAGAGCATTTTTCAAATATATTTTACATACTCTCAGCTGAAGCATTTTATTGTGGGTTCATCCATAGCTACAGCAGGTGAGTGCTCAAATTACTTTCTGTACTATATCAACCGGGGGACTTTGGTATTTTTTTTATAAGCTTTTAGGTTGTCAACTGCTTTTATTTATTTGTATACAACTGTCCATAGAAATTTATCATAGTAATATTTGTCTCATTTTTACGTCGTAGGATGGTAATCCGTACTTATTTGTGTCCTATAAACACCACTTACAACGGTACGAAGCAATAACAGGTAGGCTGAAACACATTTTTTTTTTTTGCAAAATTCGACTTTATTTATCAACATAATCTCCTTCAATAGCGATACAATCAGTCCAACGCTTTTCTAATGTTTCTATACCTCTCTTGTGGAAGGATTTGTCTTTACCTGCAAAATAGGCCTCAATTCTTCATTGGAGCCAAATCTCTTTCCAGCAGGCATTTTTTTGAGGTCTGCAAATAGATAGTAGTCACTGGGGGCCAAATCTGGAGAATACGCTGGATGAGAAAGCGAACTTCAATTCGTGCAATTTTGCCATCGTAACCATTGACTTGTGACACGGTACATTGTCTTGATGAAAGAGCACTTTTTTTCTTGTTCATTTGGGGCCGGTTCTTTACGATTTCTGCCTTCAAACGCACCAATAACTTTATATAATGTTCGCTATTGATGGTTTTTCCCTTCTCAGCATAGTCGATGAAAATTATTCCATGCGCTTCCCAAAATACAGAGGCCAAAACGTTCCCAACCGACTATTGTGTCTTTGGTCGCTTCGGGCGGCTTTCACCGGCTGCTGTTCACTTATCTGACTGCCGATTTGATTCCTGTGTGTAGTGGTGGATCCATGTTTCATCCATTGTCCCATATCGCTTGAAAAAATCCTTTTTATTGCGCTGAAACAGGTCCAAAAAAAGCGCTCAGAATCATCAACACGTTGTTGTTTTTGGTCCACTGTAAGCAAGCGCGGTACCCATTTCGAACAGAGCTTTCTCGTGCCCAAATGATCATGCAAAATATGACCAGCACGTTCTTTTGATATCTTTAGGGTGTCAGCTATAGCATGCAATTTCACTTTACGGTCATCCAAAATTATTTTTGTGGATTTTTTTATGTTTTCCGGTGTAACAACTTCATTTGGGGGTCTACAGCGTCCAGCATCATTTGTGTCTGTACAACCGCATTTAAATTCACCATACCAGTAAATGATGAGTAATTTTCCAGGGGCAGAGTCCCCGTAACACTTATGAAGCCATTGCTTTGCTTGAACGGTATTTTTTTTCCCATCAATTCACACACAAAAAATTCGATTTTTTTCCATTGTTTTGAAAATATCAAGAGTAGCCTCACTGTAACTAGTAAGCTAATAGTCGAAATGTCATGAAATTTTAACACGTATCGTTTGAAGGTGCGACAACTATGTGTCAGACCAAAAACTTTTCAGCCTACGTGTTATAAATTGCCTCCAATAGTATCAGATCACTTTTTAGTGTTCCGTATGGAACACTTATAAGATCACTTCCGTGTCTGTCAGTCTGTCACACCCAATTTTCTCTGAAATTATTTGACATAGAAAGTTGAAATTTGGCACTCATATAGGAATTATTGACCCCATCAGAGCCGTGTAGTTTGAAAGTTAAATTTTGACTTAAGGGGTTAGTTTTGGGGTGAAATCGAAAGTGGAAAAAAAATTTACCAGGTCATCAAGTGGGATTTCAAATGAAAACTTGAAAAAAAAAACAACTTCAAAAATATATATGATGTAATTAATATTTGCGCGTACTTTTCTTTGTATTATTTTAAAAAATTGCCAAAAATCGCTGCACACTTATCAAAAAATTTTGAAAAAATTCTGGAATATTCTCTCCAAGGTGTAGATGTAGACAATTTCAAGGTCATCAATTTTCAACAAATATCGGAAACAAACTTTATTGAAAACTCGTTTGGGATGTGTTTTGTCAAGTTTAAAAAAATATATTTTTCAAGACAATCACGTTACAGAACACTAATTGCGCAAGTCCAACTTGCACTTGACCGGTTTTTTTTTATTTCTAAAAACTATTTTTCTCTTTTAGATACAGGTCGACAGTCAGTAAGCGAATCTTTAAAATGGATTTAGTGATTTTGCGGAAACAACATTAATGGTCAATGGTCATATTGTTTGTGCTTTTTTTAAAAGTGATTTACCATTGTGTGTTGGAAATCTCTATCAGATGATATTACTTCTCAGAGTAAAAATCGACCAAGTACAAGTCGGACTTGTAAATGCAATTAGTGTTCCGTGCGTTGATTGCTTTTAAAATAAAATAAAATCCTTACCTAAGCTAAGTTAATTAGATCCCTGACATCTTAAGATCTAATATGTATTTCCATGTTTTTTTCTTAGTCAATAATATATAACAGCAGTAGCATTTTAGCTAACAGATAGCCAATAAATCGGTCTAGCTCCATCTAGAATCTAGTAAGTGTAAAACAAATATTTACTGCCTTGTTTAATTATAAACAAATAAAATAAAATTATTGTCTCGGTGGTCGGTACAGGAGCGACACGTTATCAGTAATGTACTGAAAAGTATATTAAAAAAAGTCCATAATATTGTCAAGGCACTTATATTTTTTTATACAGAGTAAATTATCAAACATAATGCACTCGTGATAATTTTCACTCAATCATAACGACTATTCCACATTTTTTTCAAAATTTTTTGGTCAGTACAGAGATAGGGTGGGGAAACAGCCAATTTTTGGTCATTTTTTAAAGATAAGTCAGTGAAAAGTATGCGCAAGTAATTACATCATATATATTTTTTAACTCGAGTTTTCACAAACTTTCATTTGACACCCCCCTCGATGGCTTGGTAATTTTTTTTTCACTTTCGTTTTCACTCCCCAAAACTAACCCCTAAGCCAAAATTTAGCTTTAAAACTACACGACTCTGATTGGTCCATCAATGCCTATATTTGGATATGACTGAATTTTGCGTATTGAACATATGAAAAAAGGGACCGCAATTAATGAAGAGCGTTACGGAAGGACCATCCAAAACCTGAAAAGCTCATTAGAGAAAAACTTTCAAATTTAAAGAGACCCCAAGCTGCAGAGTCTACAAGGTTCAGACAGTTTAAGCCACTACTACTACTTTATCCACCCTATAGCCTTCATTTAATACCCTGGGAATTATTTTTGTTTAAAAAATATAAGAAAATACCTCAGGAGCCGAAAATATTTCTCAGGTATAAGTACTAAATTGCGGCAGCCTCGTATTTTCAAGGGCAAACAAAGATTCTTAGTGTTCCGTTCGGAACACTTATAAGATGACTTCGGTGTCAGTCCATCTGTCCATCTGTCTGTCCATCTGTCTGTCTATCTGTCAGTCACACCCGATTTTCTCCGAAACTATTGACATAGAAAGTTGAAGTTTGGCATTAATATAAGAATTGATGGCCTTATCAGAGCAGTGTAGTTTTGAAAGTTAAATTTTACCTTAGTGGGTTAGTTTGGGGGTGAAATCGGAAGTGAAAAAAAAAAATTTACCAGGTCATCGAGTGGGGTGTCAAATGAAAGCTTGTAAAAACACGAGTTCAAGAATATATATACTCGTAATGTAATACTTGCGCACACTTTTCTTTCTATTATTTTTTAAAAATTACAAAAAATCGTTGTCCCTTCCCCTTATCTCGAAAAGTAAATATTGAAAAAACCCTGGAATGTTCTCCACAGAGTGTAGATGGAACTAAAATTATCACGAGTGCATTCTCTCTTTCTCTCTCTCTTTCCCTCTCTCTCTCTCGCATCGTTGCTCAGCTCCGAGCGTCGTGACCTCTATTGCATTGTTACACAGAATTTTCAATAGCCCTTCAGGCTTCTCTATCTTCGACACTTCTCACCATCTCCGGTAATTCCAAGTGCATTGTAGACATGATCTCATCGATGTATCTGTTGGGAGATCTAACTCTTTTTCTTCTACTGTCGACTTTCCCCTGGATCAGCAACTTTTCCATTGCATCCGTCCTTATTATGTGACCAAAAAATGATGCTATTTTTCTCTGAATCCATGGTAACAGTCAATCACTATTTTGGATGTTAAGATCGCTCACAACACGCATTTGTCCTGAGCTGTCCAAGGAATTCTGAGCATCCGCCTGTAGCATGTAGTTTCGAAAGCCTCTATTCTTTTACGGCATGCTGCATTAATAGTGCATGTTTCGGCTCCGAATATGGCTATAGGAAATATTAGTGAATTGACAAACCTTTTTTTAGTCATTTTATTTATTCGATGATCTTTCCATACCTTGCTCAGGCGTGTCATTGCAGTTTTGGCCATCGCTATCCTTCTTTTAATTTCTTCTTCGCAGCCCCCCTTGTTAGAAATTCTGGCGCCCAAGTTTATAATATCAGTCTTCAGTGGTTTATATTGTTGATTTTATTGAGAGGAGGCAAAATTTTAGCTCGATCCACTATGAGAAGAGAACATTTCTTTCGATTTAGTTAAAGGCCGACATTTGCGTTAACCGTTTCGATTCGACGCAGCAGTGCAACCATTTCCTCCTCGGATGTAGCCATTATTGTAGTATCGTCAGCGTATCTTAAGTTAGAGAACTTTTTGTCTCCTACTGATACCCGTCCATTTACTATATATATTGAAGAGTGGTGGAGAGGATACATCCCCCTTTCCGACTTGGAATGGCTTAGACAGATTTTTCTCAACTCTAACATAAACGATGTTGTTTCTGTATAATTTGTGGATTAAGAAAAAGACTAGATGGTCTGGTGTCCCTATTTCTTGAAGAATTCTCCATTAGTGATCCTACTGTACTGTGTCGACGGCCTTTGTATAATCAAGGAAACAGAACACGGTTGGAACATTATATTAGTAGAACTTTTCTATCATTTGTCTCACACTGATTAGCTGTTCACATATGCCTCTACCGGGTACAAAACCTGCCTGTTTCTTGGGAAATCTGAGCCAAGAGAATTGGTTTCAATCGTTCTTGGACGATGTAGAGCATAATTTTGCTTGCATGACATATAAGATAGTTCGCTAATTTTCATAGACGTCTCGTGGGCCTTTTTTGTGAATCGGTATATATATATATATATATATATATATATATATATATATATATATATATATATATATATATATATATATATATATATATATATATATATATATATATATATATTTATCGAAGGTGTCCATTCTTTATTGCATATTTCATGGATTAAATTGCCACCGGTGCATTTTTTAATAATCTATCTGGCTATATAAAAAGAAACAAAAATTTCAAGGTCATCAGTTTTCAGTAAAGATCGGAAAAAAGCTTTGTTGAAAACTCATCTGGGGTGTGTTGTGTGCAGTCATTTATCATTTTATACCTCTGTAACAAAAATTTTTATTTCAAAAGTAATCGACGTACGGAACACTAATTGCGCAAGTACGACTTCCCGGTTTTTTTTAGAGGGAATGAAAACAACACGAGAAACACTGCTTATCCGAGTAGATGGTAAATACGTAGAAAAATATTTTTAAGTAGATAACTAAAATAAACACTCTCGTATATACAAATCTATAATTAAAGCAAAAGTATTATGAAAATGACAACTAAAAAGAAAAGTCTAAACTTATTATTGAACTTCCGGCATTTCAAATTTCGGAAACTAAAACAACCAATCGGCCAATCAGAACTATAAATATCAATTAAACACTTATTCCTAATCGCAAAAGCACATTTTCAGTTCCACGGTTCTAAGAAGTGGGGAAACATATACTTATAAATACATATCATTTGTCGGCAAAAATTTAATATTACACCTTCGAATGCGCCAACATGATTCGTTCGTTCTTATCGTTGCCGCCGACACTCCACCTCTTTTACAAAAACCTGAATTGAGCGGGAAATTAAGTTCATTAAGAAGAATTTATTTATTATTGAGTTTTAATTATTATTTCAAATTGAAAATAACAAGCGAAGTGAACAAACATTGAAAAATTTGAGTGACCGTTTGTTTCAAAACCATCGTAGATTATCATCGTACAAGCGTGGTAAATTTTCCTCAAAGAAAATTGTGAAAAAGTTGGTGTGTTCTTTTGTTTCCGTTCCGCGCCTTTTTTTTTGGTGGAAGAGTGAAAATTAAAAACTTCTTGGCGATCTTAGCGGACTTCCATTGATAATGCTGATGACGTACATTATAGCGGGATTTATTTCCGTAAGTCAGTATTGGCAAGTTTCTTCGAGAAGTTTGAGTTCTAACGTTGCTGCTATTCCAATTTCTGGCTATAGGGAGCTGGACTATCGGAACGTGAGAAATCCTGACGCTCATGTGTTGAACAACGTGTTTTCCTTTATTGTAAGTAGCTTTTAAAGTCATTGTTTCGACAGCATATTGTTATTGACCTAAATGCTGAACATATATAATTGATAAATGGTAAATATGTTTAAAAAGTAAACTATGAAAGGTAGCAATACCTGTTTTTCTTTGTAATAGCGACCAAAAGAGACAATTCACTGTTAAAATTTTATTAAAAGGAAAGATCATTCTAATTTTTTAAGTTTGAAAATTATTCAATTAAAACAGATTAGTGTTGAATGTGGAACTGAAATCTTTAAACCAAGGTATCACCCATAATACACTGCCTATTTTTTTCCAGTTTACGTACTTCTATTAATTAAACAAATTTAAATGCAGGCCGTCTTTTGTGATACCTCCTTAGAAGAAGTTAAATTAAACATCAGCACACTTACAAAATTCTTATAATTCGTTGCGAAAAAAGATTTATTCAAATATCCCAATTTTATTTCTTTTACCCCTTAAAATGAATGTCTGCCAGGAACGACTTTAAATTTCGATGTTGAACATGTAAAAAAAAATTCAAAAAAATCGAGGCCTCTACATCGGATATTTTTTTAGTAAATCCATACGAACAATAATATTTTATGTTAAACTGGAAGAGATAGAAGAAGATGCAGATTATATTATTTATTTACAGAATGCCCCAGAAATAAGTTCAAATTTGTTTTGCTTATTATCTTGAGACAACGGGGTGGAAGGGGAGAACACTAGGAAAATTCGTTGCTAAGAAGAGTCTCGATGGAACGAAGGGTGTCCATCTGATAGTAGAGAGTGTTCATCTGATAGTGGAGAAGTTTAAGGAAACTGGTTTGATTTTAAGTAAACCTCGAACAGGGCGACCAAGAACAATAAGAAGCGGTGCAAAAGTTCGTAAAAATCTTCTCAATAAGCAAACAATCAAGTCCCGTAAAGGTGTCCAGGGATACGACTCTGTAAGCACACTTTTTGACATTCATTTTCCTGATATCATTCAAGAGAATGTCAAACTTAAGAGATTTAACAGAGGCAACAAAGACAAAAAATCTTTATTTTGATATTCCCTTCCCTTATTTTTTTACAGAATCTGAGACCTGGAGTTTATTACAACGCATTGTTGGTAAAGATGTATGTCTGCACTCCTAAAAGATTCAGCTTGCGCAAGTATTACACCCATCTGATACCGAGTAAAAGTTCAACTTCGTTAATTCATTTTTTGAACGGCTTTTAACATTTACATCTTATTTTCGGATGAGTTACATTTTCCGTTTAACCACTCATCATTACTAAACAGAGTTTTTTTTTGGATTCTGAGTAAAGCATTAAAAGCCTTTACATTCCCAAGTTACGGTTTAGACCTCAATGTTGGCATGTAGAATCTTCGGTTTTTACTTCTTTGAGTTTGACAGAGCCAGCATAGTAACTGTTAATTTGAAGAGATATGCCCAACTAATTGAGCAATTTACATTCGAAAGAATCAGAATTCTTCTGGAACAATTAAAAAAATAGATCCGTCAAAAAATGATAGCGATTAATAATTTCAGCGTTCGCCTACAAGGGTACCAATAAAGGTGTTTTTAATTTATCAATTTCTCTTTTACTGTAAATATTTATTATTTTCTTATGGAACATTTTTTATACAACAATTAAAGTAAAAAAAATCACCCTCCGATGTTTTGAGTTTCAGATTTCAGAGAATCTGTCATGTTCAGAAAAAAATTTAGTTGCTTATTTCCTTTAGTCTGTCCGTTTGTCTGTCTGTGGATGTTTCTACTATTATGGCTATAACTGCCACACTAGATAAGACATTGGTTTCAGTTTATAACTCATAGTTTTTCAGCGATATTGCTTTACGGGAAGAAAGTGAAACAGATTGGTTGTTAAAAAATAGTTTAGGATTTTAACAGCATCTTCCAGAAAAAAAATAAAATTAATATAGTGAACTGAGATTCTAAAAGTTTAGATCCTTCCTAACATAGTAAATCCAAAATTAATGAACAAAAAAGAGATTTTTTACAAATCTGAAGCTATTTATACCCTTTCCTAAAATGGAACTCCCTCTAATAAAAAAATAACCGGCCAAGTGCAAGTCGGACTTGCGCAATTAGTGTTCCGTACGTTGATTGTTTTTAAAATAAAAATTTTTGTTACGGAAGAATGAGTTTTCAACAAAGTTTTTTCCGATCTTTACTGAAAACTGATGACCTTGAAATTTTTGTTTTTTATTATATACCATATAAATTATTAAATGATAATTTTCGTTCAGTTTGCAACCTATGGAGAATATTCCATTTTGATCAGTACTTTTCGTTATAAGAGAGGCGATCTTTCGCAATTTTTAAAAAATAATACAAAGAAAAGCGTGCACAAATATTACATTATATATATTTTTGAACTCATGTTTTTACAAGCTTTCATCTGACACCCTACTCGATGACCTGGTAAAAAATTGATTTTTCACTTCCGATTTCACCCCCCCAAAACCAACTCCATCAATTCCTATATGAGAGCCAAATTTCAACTTTCTATGTCAAATAGTTTCAGAGAAAATCAGGTATGACAGACGGACAGGCACCGAAGAGATCTTATAAGTGTTCCGTACGGAACACTAAAAAACCTGTTTTCTTAGAGGACGCTATTTTCTAAATTCATAGGGATAGCCTCTCGGCAAAACCCAATTCCAAAATGAATGACCGGGAGGTGAAAATTTTTCACAAATACGAACCCTTCCCTACAGTAAAGCTTCTTCCAATAAATAAAGCCCGTTTCTAAGAGGTAGCTATTTTCTACATTCATAGGGACCCCCTCTTGGCAACGCTTAAACCCAATTTAAAAATCGATGACCGAGAGGTGAAGATTTTTCACAAATTCGAATCCTTTCACAGAGTGAAACTTCCTCCAATAAAAAGCCTGGTTCTAAATGGACTACATTCTACGGTCGTGTAAACCCCCCATGGCACAACACTATTTAAAAATCAATAACAGGGAGATGAAGATTTTCCACAAAAAAAGACCGTTCATGCGGTAGAACCTGCTCCAATAAAAAAGCCTTTTTTTTAAAAGGGTGCAAAGGACGTTATTTCCAACATTTATAAGGACCCTTGATTGAGATGGATTGGATGAGGACAATTTTAACTAAACTTAATCATAGTTTAAAAAATCACGATAATGCTGAGCATGCTTTCCTTTTTTGTCAAAGTGAATAATGAATGATAAAATAATAAATGAATGTTGTCAAAATAATTGGAATTAATTTTCCACATCTTGCTACACACACTTAAATCTAGCGATAACCCAGCAAATAGTAAGTATTTATTTGTTTGATTTTTGGGTTTGCCAAAATTACTAGTAATGCGGAAATGCATTTTTTTCGTTTTTGATATCCTTAAACTGTAGACCATTCAGAAAAAATATCTGTAATTAAAATACACAAACAATAGATTGTTGCTGGCCTTTTTATTAATAAACATATATTGATTATTATATTCATAATCTTTAATAGTTTTATTTGTGGCGGAGTACCTTAACATTTAATACAAAATATATTTACATTAATTAATATTTTGCATGGGCTTGTTTGGCACATTATTAATTTTGATTAAATTATTTTGATCGCAAGTATGTACTCACTAATAATTATGTTAAGTTCTCTTGATTCGAAACACTTTATAATGAACATATGTTGAGAATGTGCGATGGCACTACTCAGTATATATTACCTCTTGATTGACTGTCAGTCAGTCAGTGAAGTCAGCCATGGCTCCTGATGAAGCTAACATGTTTAGCGAGACGCGTGCCGAGTGCAAAAATAAAAAAGTGGTGATATATACTGAGTAGTATAATGAACCCGTTAAAAAAAATGAAAGCAAAAATGTAGTGGAATGGGAGTCCCAGTACGAGAAGATTACTTATATACTCTAAGTTTCGCAGACGACCAAGTAATTATAGCGCAAGATGAGGAAGACCTCAGTTATATGGTAAGAAAATGAAAAGAAGAATATATTAAAGCAGGATTAGCAATAAACTTTGATAAAACTGAATATCTAACAACAAAGGAGGGAAATGTGGAAAATCTAGAAATCGATAATGAAACAATAAACAAAGGACCCGATAGATTTAAATATTTAGGAACCATCATTTCAAAAAACGTAACATCAGAAGAAGAGATCAAAGCTAGATTAGGACAAATGCGGACATGCATAAGACAATTAAATTCAATCCTGTGGGACAAACACATTACAAACAGAAACAAAACACGCATATACAAACAATAATACAAAGCATAATGACTTACGGGTCAGAAACATGGACGATCAACAAAAGAATTAAATCTAAAATTAACGCGGCAGAGATGAAGTATTAGAGAGCATGCTGTAGAGTGACACGTATGGAGAGAATACCAAGTGAAGAAATAAGAAGCAGAATGAACATCAAAGAGAACGCCATAGGCACCATTGCAGAAAAACGATTAAAATGATATGGACACATAAGACGGAGCGAGGATAATAGGTGGATAAAGAAAATAACGGAGTGGAGCCCTATGGGAGAAGAAAAAGAGGAAGACCCAGACGATCGTGGAGAGACGATATGGACGAGACTATGGAGGACAGGGGTCTAGTAGATGGAGACTGGAAAGATAGAAACGGATGGAATCAAAGGCTAAGAGAAGGAAGACTGCATCAGCTGTAGAAAATTCTTGACATATATATATATATATATATATATATATATATATATATATATATATATATATATATATATATATATATATATATATATATGTATATATATATATATATATATATATATATATATATATATATATATATATATATATATAATGAACATGTTTGCCGTAATGTATATTCCATAAGTAGTCTGATAAAAAAAAACACAGCAATTAATAGCTCGTGTTGGTTTGGGTTGAACCCCCTACTACTTTTATTTCATGGTTGAATCATGATCTGGGTTTTGGCTTTATTACGTCCCACTATCCTACTTCGACTTATCTAGGCATCATGAATCGAATCAGCTGTTTTTTGCATCACACAAAATTTGCAACCCTTAAAAACTCATTTTTTTTTTAATTTTCTACAAATTATCAAAAACAAACAGACTACCCCTATTCATGATAACGTATTTTAAAAATAAGTCCTACGAAACTCAATGTTCAAATTTTTTACAAAAATCGACAATTTGTTTGGGAAGGAAGCGAATAAAATTTACCCTTTAAAGCAAATTAACCCCCAAAAATTTTGGAGTGAGAGGAGGGCAATGTGTGATTGTCACCCTTTATTGGTGTTTTATTTTAACCATAAAATACTGTCATAAAAAAATATAAGGAGATAATTAGTTAACAAGGTTAAAACTTAAATTTATTATTAGCAAATTTGAAATAATCTCAAAATAGCAGATACAATTAAAATATTTGAAAAGTTAAAATTTTAGGCATTTCATTATTGCCAGGAGCATATTCTGAATGTATTGTAAGTACATGTATTTAGTTTTATTGAACTGAATTTCAAATTTAACTTCGTTAAAAAAACCCAAATATTTTCACAGTTAAATAAAAAGGCAATAAAGAGCGACAAACGATTCCCTCTCATCCTTCCCTCGACAATTTTTTGGGAATAATTTGCATTAAAGGTCAATTTTATTTGCATTCTTTCCATACAAATTGTCGATTTTTTGTAAAAAATTTAAACGTTCAGTTTTGCTCTGGTTATGTTTAGAATTCGTTATCATGAATAAGGGTAATTCACATCCATAAAAATTTGATTTGAAACTTATACCTATTGTACCCAAGATTTTTCGATAAAACAGCCGTTTGCTTTGGATAATTTGGGCGGAAGGGTTGCATAAAATTGGAAAAAAAAATGAAATAAAAAAATACTAGTTTTTAAGGCAAAATCATTACATTATTTTTTTTTCGAAATTTTTTCAGCCTTATTTAAATTAGTTAGGTCAGTCAGGTAGTTTTTCGTAATGTTTTAATTTTATTATTGCCGTTTTATATAAGAAAAAACTGTAAGATCTAGGTTTTTACACTTTATACTTTGGGGGCACTTCCGGTCGACAGTTCGTAGCACGTGGACGCATTTTCCCGGTTGGGCCTTCTGAAGGCGAAGTTCGGGCGTTTTGGGGCTTCGCAGTGTGGATCGGTGGTCAATAACGCTTGTTAGGGATTCGAATCGCATGAGGTTACTAAGCGCTCTGAAGAGTAATTCCTAAAACGTCAGTTTAGGTTATGCGATTAGAGTAGTTGGTGAACACGTGAGGCCGCATTTTTTTGTGTCAATTACGTTATCGGACGGGCGGGCTGACAGAAAAGGTTATATCCCAAACCAGTAGCAGTTTCCCGAGGAGTTCCTTTACCAATGCCCTTACAATAAGTGAAGTTTTAAGTTAAATTTAGTCATAACGACAGAGATATATTCATTCAGGAGGGCAACTATCACCTAGAGCGAGACTACGTACTCTCCACGGACAAAGGATCCAAACTCGAGATTGTATAACGCACCACCGAAAGGTTGCCGGTGCTCTGTCGAGGACGATCGGAGCCGGTGAATTGCCCGTAAAGGAGCAGAACCAAAAATTTAATGTAGAATACAATACAATACTTTGAGGGGATGAAACTAACCTTCAATCTTGTATTCAGGAAATATAAACGTTATAGTTAAATTTCTATGCCAGAAAACTACAAAAAAATCCCTATCTGAGGCGGCCCATTGGGATACATTACTTGTTAAATCAAAATTTTTCTTGAACATAAGATGGACCATAAGTGCCGTACACCTGGGATATTCTTTTATTAATTAATATCTTCGTTACTCCTCGATGCTCTAAATTACTTTCACTCGTTTCCCGAAAGAAAAAAAATCGTAAAAACTGCAAATTACTACGAATTCGTACAAAATTTCGTCAAAGTTCTTAGAATTGAGACAATAATTTGGCAACGAAGCAATTTTTTAAGTGACGTCATATTCATTGCCAGGTAGATAATTTTGCTTTGTGGCGTCACTGACTGAAATTTTTTTAAAGGGGCGTGAGTGGGCCTGTTAGGCCCTGGGGCGATTTGGAGCAGTCATATTCGTAATCAGGGCACTTCTTAATGTAGCAATTCGACGGTTGTTTAAATCCATCGAACATTAACAAATAACTGGTTTAATGTAAAACAACTGAAAACGAACAAGGCCCATAATATTTCAGCAGTCTAATACTCCATCGAAAATATGGACCTTGTCCGTTTTCAGGTATTTTACACTAAACCACGTATGCCTGAAAGGGATCCCTCGAACACCGCGCTGCCTGCGTTGAAGTGTTGACTTTGTCAACCACTCTGTCGGCTTGTTGCTGTGTCAGCCTCCGATGGAGTGTTAGGTATGCATACTTAGTACAATTCATTGTATTTTACCATTATTAACAAATAATATTTAAATTATTGCTTCCCATGCACATTCTTCAAATTTACAAAAATAATAAATATATGCATAATTTGAAATTTGTGTTTTGAAATTTTAAATAATTACTCATAAAATGGTAATAAATTTATTAATTACGTCTTAAATGAGGATTTCATACTTAACACAAAGAATAATGTATTAAATCCCTTATCTACAATTAGGTTTTTTTCAACAAAGTAATAATATTTGGGCATTAAAGTGTTCTTGTTTATACGCATTTATCAATTCTGACACCTTTTATAAAAATATATCAAAATGTTTATATTGGCATATGAAACTGACCAACTCGATTTGTAATCATTTAGTAAACAGAGATAAATAAATTAAATTTAACGGTTAGAAAACACTAAGTATCATAGACCATCCATCCATCTATAATATATATATATATATATATATATATATATATATATATATATATATATATATATATATACTCGTAAAATGCAACGTCTGTCTGTCTGTCCGTTAGTGCGCCACTTATCCTATTTACGTACTTTTTTTTTAAAACATACATATGTTCTCTGGCCAGGTTATAGGCTATATTTTATTACGATAGGTAGAATAAGGAATGAGCAGTGACCATAATAGTGAATGAAGTCGGAAAAAAGTTTGCCACTAGCGCGCCCTTGCAATACACAGCATAAACCATTAAAAATGGAACAATATTATGTAGCAGAGAATATTTATAATCTATAATATATACAAAATGCAATGTCTCTCTGTCTGTCTGTCAATTAGTGCCTTTATCACGCGACAACCACTTATCCGATTTACGTGTCTTTTTTTTTAAATTCATACATATATTCTTTAGCCAGGTCATATAATAATAATAATAATCTATATCTATAATATATATAAAATGCAACGTCTCTCTGTCTGTTTGTCCGTTAGTGCGCTTATCACTTGAGAACCACTTATCCGATTTACGTGTTTTTATAAATTTATACATATGTTCTATATAATTCGATATAAACCTAGATAATGGGAAATAAGGTGAGATAATGGGAGATAAGAATAAATAATGGGAGGTAAGGAGAAATAATGGGAGATAAGCAGAGATAAGTCTAGGTAATGGGCGTTATGATGATATAATGGGAGATAAGGAGAAATAATGGGAGATAAGTCGAGATAAGCCTAGATAACGGGAGATAAGGTGAGATAATGGGAGATAAGGAGAAATAATGGTAAATAAGGAGAAATAATGGGAGATAAGCAGAGATAAGCCTAGATAATGGAAATTATGTAGAGATACTGATAGATAAGGAGAGATAATGGGAGATAAGGCGAAATAATGGCAAATATTTTATTACGTTAGGTAACATAAGGAATAAGCAGTAACGATAGTAGTGAATCAAGTCCACGCGAGCGAAGCCGCGGGCACGGCTAGTGTATATATATATATATATACATATATATATATATATATATATATATATATATATATATATATATATATATATATATATATATATATATATATATATGTATATATATATATATATATATATATATATATATATATATATATATATATATATATATATATATATATATATATATATATATATATATATATATATATATATATATATATATATATATATGTATATATGTATATATATATATATATATATATATATATATATATATATATATATATATATATATATATATATATATATATATATATATATATATATATATATATATATATATATATATATATATATATATATATATATATATATATATATACATATATATATATATATATATATATATATATATATATATATATATATATATATATATATATATATATATATATATGTATATATATATATATATATATATACATATATATATATATATATATATATATATATATATATATACATATATATATATATATATATATATATATATATATATATATATTTATATATATACATATATATATATATATATATATATATATATATATATGTATATATATATATATATATATATATATATATATATATGTATATATATATATATATATATATATATGTATATATATATATATATATATATATATATATATATATATATATATATATATATATATATATATATACGAGGCTGGTTTGAAAATCCGTGCAAAAATAAAAACTACTTATGTGTTTGGGGTAAAACCTTTTTTATTTTTCGACATAGTCTCCTTTTAGGCTTATACACTTCGTCCAACGATGTTCTAGTTTGTTGATCCCTTCCGAATAATAGGATTTATCCAAGTCTGCAAAATATCCATTAGTGTCTGCAATCACCTCCTCGTTTGAATAAAATCTTTGTCCCGCCAGCCATTTCTTCAAATTGGGGAACAAATAGTAGTCCGAGGGAGCCAAGTCTGGAGAATAGGGAGGATGTGAAAAACGAGTTGGAATCCTATTTCCATTAATTTTGCGACCACAAACTGCTGAGGTGTGTGCTGGTGCGTTGTCGTGATGGAAAAGGACTTTCTTGTGGGCCAATCGCGGGCGTTTTTCTTGCAGCTCGGTTTTCAAACGGTCCAATAACGATGAATAATATTCACCTGTAATAGTTTTACCCTTTTCCAGATAGTCGATGAGGATTATCCCTTGCGAATCCCAAAAAAGAGTCGCCATAACCTTTCCGGCCGAAGAAACAGTCTTCGCCTTTTTTGGTGCAGATTCCCCCTTGGTAACCCATTGTTTAGATTGTTGTTTGGTCTCAGGAGTATAGTAATGTATCCATGTTTCATCCACAGTGACGAAACGAGGCTTAAAGTCCTCCAGATTCTTCTGGAACAGCTGCAAACCATCCTTGCAACACTTCACACGATTCCGTTTTTGGTCAAGCGTGAGCAATCGCGGCACCCATCTTGCGGATAGCTTTCTCATGTCCAAATGTTTATGCAAAATATTATGTACCCGTTCAGTCGAGATGCCCACAGCACTAGCAATCTCACGCACCTTAACTCTTCTGTCATCCATCACCATATCATGGATTTGATCAATGATTTCTGGAGTCGTAACCTCCACAGGCCGTCCAGAACGTTCAGCGTCACTTGTGCCCATATGGCCAGTCCGAAAATTTTGAAACCACTTATAAACTGTTCTAATCGAAGGTGCAGAGTCACCATAATGTTTATCAAGCTTCTCTTTAGTCTCCTGAGGCGTTTTGCCTTTCATAAAGTAATGTTTAATCACCACACGAAATTCTTTTTCGTCCATTTCTTGAAAAATCACTCGACTTCCTTGATTCACACCAATGCCAAACACAAAGAAATAGACCAATATGGCTGAAACTTGGTGTGCGTTCATTCAAGAGATGCTACTAACTAAACATGACCTCGATACGCGCCGGTGGTGCCATCTCTCGGACTTTGCACGGCCTTATCAAACCAGCCTCGTATATATATATATATATATATATATATATATATATATATATATATATATATATATATATATATGTATAACAGTTATCAATTTCACAGCTGTGTATTTAAATAAAAATTGTGAGTTTCGCAAGGTTGCAGCCAGATTATAAAGTATTTTCTAGGGCATTCACAAAAAATAATACTTAGTGAAAGCTTTCAGATATATGCAATCCTTCTTCAGTCACTCTACAAAAGGGGACGGTGGTCGTTAAAAAAGGCTTTAAAAAAGAAAAATTATTAAAAAAACTTACTGTAACTGAGGTTACAAACATAATTTTTTGAAAAAAGGAAGAATGTTGGAAGAGCCTATTTATGTTTGTAATCTCACTTACAGTAAGTTTTTTAGTAATTTTTCTTTTTTAAAGCCTTTTTTAACGACCACCGTCCCCTTTTGTAGAGTGTCTGAAGAAGGATTGAATATATCCGAAATCTTTCACTAAATAAAAAGAGTATTATTTTTTGTGAATGCCCTAGAAAATTCTTTATAATCTGGCTGCAACCCTGCGAAACTCACAATTTATATATATATATATATATATATATATATATATATATATATATATATATATATAACCATCTAGTATCAAGCATTCTCCGTACCAAATTAACTGTCTAGTTTCTATTCTTTCTGCTGTTGTATGTATTCTTCCTCTGCGTCTTCTGATCTCTTTATTTTGGACGTGCTCCTGTCTAGATATCCTACGTGATTTTCTTAAACAATCCATTTCCACCACGTCTATCCTTCGCTTATCTTTTTTTTTATCATTTGCCAGCACTCTGATCCATATGTCAGTATCGGCTCTGCAATTGCTCTGTAGATTATCAGTTTTCTTTTTATTGTTATCCGGTTTAACCAAATAAAGAGTTTAAAATCCCTACACATTTTTTGTCCTGTTGAGTCCTGAACTTTATGTCACACTCTGATAATCATTTATTGGAAATTACACTTCCTAAGTAACTCTTCGCACCTTGTTATTTTCCTTAATTTCAAATCTGGTTCTTCTTCCCCATCCTCACCTACCCTAAGATACTCTGATGTTTATGTTCACAGACCACGGTTCGTATTCTTCTTCCAACTTTCTTATCATATAATCTAGGTCTTCTTCTTCTTCTTCACCAATCTTGCAGACTTTCTCCTCCATACTTCTAGAGCTTTCTATAAATACATTTTAAAAAGGGTTGGTGATAGACAACATCCCATTTTCAAACCTTTAGTTACTTTAAACAGTAAAGATATTTAGTTTCCAGTCTTTATCGCACTTTGTGGATTCTTACAAATATTGTATATTGCTCGACCATATGTATGTACTACTAAGGCCAACTTCCGTTAATACATTAAATAGTTTTTTTAAGGGTACTGAATCGTAGGCTTTTACAAGATCTATGAATGCGAGATGAATCGGTAGATTTTGAGCTTTCTGTTTTCTAATATTTGTTGAAGAGTAAAGGTATTAGCCATGCATGATATAACCCAATTAAAAAAGTAATACAGTATTTTAGACTATCTTTGCATCTAAAACTACTCAATATTGTTCTTTTTGCATATTATTTACTCACAGACATTGACAACCTGTTAATGGTGTTTTAACACTATATTACCTAAATTATTTGCTTCACAGTTACTACCGATGCCAAATATTTATTTTAACACAATGTCATAAAACATATTCCCTTTAAAAATTTCATGCATCCGTAAGTTAGCTACTCAAGACATTTAAATCAGAAGAAGATTTACTGTACAACAGTAATTACTAGTTACAATTACATTATACACTGAACAAGACTCTTGCTAATTATATTAGCATCATCAGGAGCGACGCTTAACTAACCAAGAACTAGACTATTTATACGGAAAATTTAGGTTGCTCAGGCGGAATTTTTTGCCCAACCAATTACAGACGTCGATCTAGTTCCGATCAAGTTACTAGTATAGAGGACGGTAAGGAATAAGTCATCTGTCCTTATTTAAACTATTTTTACATTTTATAGTTTTAGTAGCAATTCTTTCTAACTCGTCTAATAATCTCCGATCAGAGACATTTTAATGAACTTCAAAGTATCAAATTTTAATATATGATTATGTTCACGGGCATGTTCAGCAGTGCTTTCTAATGGGGTTCTTTAAATCTTGCCAAAATCCACCTTCTAGTTTGCTGAACATACTTCTGGTCATAACCATTACAACTTATTTCTTATATTCCAATTTTTGTCAATGTTCCTGGGTTTTTCAAGATTTATGTTAAGTTGTCTGATAACTTACAGATTACTCTGTGGCTCCATGGCGTAGTAACTAGCTTGCGTTGCAGAAGGTCTCGGGTTCCAATTCCGGCAGGTCGGTATACTTTATTTATTAATTTATTTAAGTATATTTGGCCTCGCCACATACATAGGTAGTAGTTTTTTAAAGAAATGCAATAACGTCCATGGCAGCACTACCGCGTTGTCCCAAAGGTGCTGTGAAATACAAAAATGTATGTTTCGGCACTTATGACGTCCCCGTCGATATCGGTATAAAAACGGGTAAAATCCCTACTCAGGCGTGGAGGTAAACAATAAAAAAAACCTTGAGGCCTACCTTATTATTACTTTATTAAATCACCTACTGTATTTTGAGTTATTTGGTATTAAAGCATATTTCGGCCTACTTTGCTCACGTGTAAGAAAAGAAGAAATGAATATTTAACCTATATTAGGTCTATTTGTTAACTTGTTTATTAAATGTGTGTCATCATTACCGATTCTAGCTATATTTTTAATACGATTCCTTTCATTTTAAATGTTTTCCCATTTCAAGGGAAAGTGAATAAACGACGAACCAAGAAGTGTAATCCAGCAAGTTTATATTGTTTACAATGAAATACATCTTTAATAATATATATATATATATATATATATATATATATATATATATATATATATATATATATATATATATATATATATATATACTAGCAGTGCCCTCGGCTCCGCTCGCGTGGACTTGATTCACTACTATCGTCACTGCTTATTCCTTATGTTACCTAAATCTGCCATTATTTTCCCTTATCTCCCATTATTTCTCCTTATCTCCCATTATCTCTACATAATTTCCATTATCTAGGCTTATCTCTCCTCATCTCCCATTATTTCTCCTTATCTCCCATTATTTCCCTTATCTCCCATTATCTCACCTTATCTTCCATTATCTAGGCTTATCTGGCAATATTTCTCCTTATCTCCCAATTATCTTATCATAACTCCCATTATCTAGACTTGTCTCTGCTTATCTCCCATTATTTCTCCTTATCTCCCATTATTTATACTTATTTCCCATTATCTAGGCTTATATCGAATTATATAGAACATATGTATAAATTCATAAAAAACACGGAAATCGGATAAGTGGTTCTCAAGTGATAAGGGCACTAACGGACGGACCGACAGACAGAGAGATGTTGCATTTTACATATATTATATTCTTTGTAACAAGATATTGTTCCATATTTAATGGTTTAGGCAGTGTATTGCAAGAGAACGCGCTAACGGTAACCTTTCCGACTTGATTCACTATTATCGTCACTGCTTATTCTTTACCTAACGCAATAAAATATATCCTATAACCTGGCCAGAGAACATATGTATGTTTAAAAAAAAAGCACGTAACGCACTAACGGACAGACAGACAGGCAGACAGAGAGACGTTGCATTTTATATATATTATAGATAGATAACCTGGCCAGAGAACATATGTATGTTTCAAAAAAAAGGCACGTAAATCGGATAAGTGGTTCTCCAGTGATAAGCGCACTAACGGACGGACAGACAGACAGACAGACAGAGATACGTTGCATTTTTATATATATTATAGATGTAATAAAATATATATCTATAACCTGGTCAGAGAACATATGTATGAATTTAAAAAATCACGTAAATCGGATAAGTGGTTCTCTAGGGATAAGCGCACTAACGGACAGACAGACAGATAGACAGAGAGACGTTGCATTTTATATATATTATAGATACAGATTATTATTATATAACCTGGCCAAAGAATATATGTATGAATTTAAAAAAAGATACGTAAATCGGATAAGTGGTTCTCGAGTGATAAACGCACTAATGGACAGACAGACAGAGAGACATTGCATTATATATATATATATATATATATATATATATATATATATATTATATATTATAGAATATAGATACTCTCTGCTACATAATATTGTTCCATATTTAATGGTTTAGGCTGTGTATTACGCGTTAGCGGCAAACTTTTTTGCGACTTCATTCACTATTATCGTCACTGCTCATTCCTTATGCTACCTATATAGCCTATAACCTGGCCAGAGAACATATGTATGTTTTAAAAAAAAAAGTACGTAAATCGGATAAATGGTTTTCCAGTGATAAGCGCACTAACGGACAGACAGACAGAGAGACGTTGCATTTTATATATTATATATATATATATATATATATATATATATATATATATATATATATGTATATGTATATATATATATATATATATATATATATATATAATATATATAAATAAATATATATATATATATATATATATATATATATATATATATATATATATATACGAGGCTGGTTTGAAAAGTCCGTGCAAAGTCCGAGAGATGGCACCACCGGCGCGTATCGAGGTCATGTTTACTTAGTAGCATCTCTTGAATGAACGCACACCAAGTTTCAGCCATATTGGTCTATTTCTTTGTGTTTGGCATTCGTGTGAATCAAGGAAGTCGAGTGATTTTCAAGAAATGGACGAAAAAAGAATTTCATGTGGTGATTAAACATTACTTTATGAAAGGCAAAACGCTTCAGGAGACTAAAGAGAAGCTTGATAAACATTATGGTGACTCTGCACCTTCGATTAGAACAGTTTATAAGTGGTTTCAAAATTTTCGGACTGGCCATATGGGCACAAGTGACGCTGAACGTTCTGGACGGCCTGTGGAGGTTACGACTCCAGAAATCATTGATCAAATCCATGATATGGTGATGGAGAACAGAAGAGTTAAGGTGCGTGAGATTGTTAGTGCTGTGGGCATCTCGACTGAACGGGTACATAATATTTTGCATAAAACATTTGGACATGAGAAAGCTATCCGCAAGATGGGTACCGCGATTGCTTACGCTTGACCAAAAAACGGAATCGTGTGAAGTGTTGCAAGGATGGTTTGCAGCTGTTCCAAAAGAATCCGGAGGACTTAAAAGCGTCGTTTCGTCACTGTGGATGAAAACATGGATACATTACTATACTCCTGAGACCAAACAACAATCTAAACAATGGTTACCAAGGGGGAATCTGCACCAAAAAAGGCGAAGACCTATTACAGGTGAATATTATTCATCGTTATTGGACCGTTTGAAAACCGAGCTGCAAGAAAAACGCCCGCGATTGGCCCACAAGAAAGTCCTTTTCCATCACGACAACGCACCAGCACACACCTCAGCAGTTGTGGTCGCAAAATTAATGGAAATAGGATTCCAACTCGTTTCACATCCCCCCTATTCTCCAGACTTGGCTCCCTCGGACTACTATTTGTTCCCCAATTTGAAGAAAAATGGCTGGCGGGACAAAGATTTTATTCAAACGAGGAGGTGATTGCAGACACTAATGGATATTTTGCAGACTTGGATAAATCCTATTATTCGGAAGGGATCAACAAACTAGAACATCGTTGGACGAAGTGTATAAGCCTAAAAGGAGACTATGTCGAAAAATAAAAAAGGTTTACCCCAAACACATAAGTAGTTTTTATTTTTGCACGGATTTTCAAACCAGCCTCGTATATATATATATATATATATATATATATATATATATATATATATATATATATATATATATATATATATATATATATATATATATATATATATATATATATATATACGTATATATATATATATATATATATATATATATATATATATATATATATATATATATATATATATATATACATATATATATATATATATATATATATATATATATATATATATATATATATATACGAGGCTGGTTTGAAAATCCGTATATATATATATATATATATATATATATATATATATATATATATATATATATATATATATATATATATATATATATACATATATATATATATATATATATATATATATATGTATATATATATATATATATATATATATATATATATATATATATATATATATATATATATATATAGGCCCTCTGTCTTTATTTAAACTACTTTTACATGTTATGATTTCCATACTTTCGTATGCGTTCAACAATCTCCTGTCAGATACATTTTTTATTAATCTTAGATTATCTAATGTTACAGTATGATCAGCTTCAAGGGCATGTTCGGCAATGCTAGACTTTTCTGTTCTATTGTATTTTAAGTGTGCTAAATGTTCTTTAAATCGTGTTTTAATTGACCTTTTAGTTTGCCCAACATACTTTTGTCACAATAATTACTACTAATTTCATAAATTCTACTTTTCTCACAATTAGGAATCTTATCTTTGGGATTTCCTAAGATATTCCTCAGATTGTCTGATGACTTATAGACTAAGGTGAGGCCTACCTTATTAAATACCTTATTGAGTTCCTTGCTATATTTCGGATTATATGGTGTTATTTTCTTCGCGTGTAAAAAAGGTGGAATTCTGAATATTAAACCTAAACTTATGTCTATTTATTAGCTTATTTACTAAGTCATCGTCATAACCATTAACTCTAGTTATATTTCTAATACGATTCCTTTCTTTATTAAAGTTTACTCTATTCAGAGGGAAAGTGCCCAAACGATGAACTAAAAAATGTAATAAGGCTAATTTATGTTGTTTGCAATGAAATAAATCATTAGGAATATATTTATCTCTTATTGTGTCCTTCCTATAGATATCAAATTCTAATCTATTATTATTTTTAATAATTACAATATCTAGAAAAGGCAGTTGTCCTTTGTTCTCAACTTCGTAAGTGAATTTAATGGAATCATACCGGCTATTTAATTTAGAAACAAAATCAATATTTGCTTTCTTTGTATCAAAAACCGCGAAAATATCATCCATATACCTATACCATACCCTAGGGAAATATTCGAATTCTTGACTTGGTCAATTAAAACACGATTTAAAGAACATTTAGCACACTTAAAATACAATAGAACAGAAAAGTCTAGCATTGCTGAACATGCCCTTGAAGCTGATCACACTGTAACATTAGATAATCTAAGATTAATAAAAAATGTATCTGATAGGAGATTGTTGAACGCATACGAAAGTATGGAAATCATGAAATGTAAAAGTAGTTTAAATAAAGACAGAGGGCCTATTCCTTATAGTCCCCTCTACTGGTTACTTGACCGGAACTGATGGCCTTGCCTATATCATTAGTTCCGCTTGAGTAATTCAAGGGTTAGGCTAAGTATAAATAGGGTAGATTTGTAGTTTAGCTTTAGTCAATCATAGCTCCTGATGAAGCTAACATGGTTAGCGAAACGCGCGTCGAGCGCAAAAGTAAAGTATTTGGTGGAGTGGTAATATATACTGAGTAGTATCATTGTGCCAAAGATTCCACATTCCCAACTTAGGAGAATATAATGTCAACTTATTGGATCGTTTCAACCATGCTGTGAAAGAAAAACGTCCGCATCAAGTCAATGCATGCGTGCACCCTTGTGTCATCACCATGGAAAAATTCCATGAGTTAGGATACGAATCACTTCCGCATCCACCATATTTAGCCCCCAGCGATTATTTCCTACTCCCGAATATGACAAAATGGCCCAGTGGAAAAAAAATTGACTCAAACGATGAGGTGATTGTTGAAACAAACGCCTATTTTGAAGAGTTGTAGAAATCGTATTTTGTAGATGGGATACAAAAGATAGAAAAAAGTTGGACTAAGTATATCGAACTAAAAGAAGACTATGTTAAAAAACAAAATATATTTTACACATAAAAATGTTTTTTTCTTGTCAAGGCCAGCCTTATCATAAAACCCTAGTATGTAAAAAAGCTTATATTACCCTAAAGTACAACAAGCATAATTATTTAATTACCTAGCTACTAATGGAGAATAAAAATTCAATGTCTTCGAACCTATATAAAAATTTTCCCTGAGATATCTTTTATTTAATTAACATATTAACAAAGTAGAGAGGTCATATCGGTCGTAAATTAAAAATGAGAGATAAAAATTTATACAAATAATGATACGTGCTTTAATTCACAGAGATATAGACTGCTGGACGCTACAACTATCCACGCTTATCTAATCAATTTGGTAATATAAAATCGTACTAAATATTATTGTTTTTATAAGTAAAAAAATAATGTAATAAATCACAAGTTGATTTATAATGTTTGGTGTTATCTGATGATAATTCGCAGGCAGTAGTGTTCTCCTTAATGATCGGAAATTTCCTGAAAGGGTAATTACATGAAGCAAATAACAACTCTGTGATATATGTAGAAAGAACTTGATTTGAAACTAGAATGTTTGTATATCAACTATTTGAAAAATGAAATACTTAAATTGCCAGTCAATACACCAAAAAAACGGTGAAGTGATGTGCCCAGCACGTCCCTTCTAAACGCTGTTGTGAAATAAATAATTTGTCTTTTTCATACAAAAGAATAATTTCAAGTATTATAACTCAATATGATAAGTGTGTCTTAAATCGGGTGTTTTTGTTTTGTAATATATGCGTACCTATGAATTTCATTCTTTTTAACTACCGTTTTCTATTTTCTGTGTTTTATCCCAAATCAGTTTTATTCTACTTCTATTATTTATTATATTTATTTTGCTCATATTTATGCTCAGCCCTATTTCGTCTATTTTTCTTTTTAGCTCTTTTATCATTTCCGGCAGTTCCAAACGATACTCCGTAATAAGCACTACATCGTCTGCATCTCTTAGTGTATTTCATTTTTATCCTTCAGGGCAATTTTGGTTAAGTGTAGGTTCTTGTTATATTCTAAGTTATTCCCGATAATGTTTCGAATTGATTGTATTTAATCCAGAGTATTATATTGTTTTGTGAATCCTACTTGCTGATATAATTCAAATTTATTTACTAGTCTTGTAGTTATTTTAGTAATGAGTAACGTATATATTTGACCTAACCATATTTTGGTATATAAACTCTGCTTTATCTCCTTTCTTATACAGTAATACGGTTACAGTATTGTTCTAGTCCTGAGTAGTATCCCGTCTCATAAGCATTTATTTAGATTATTATGTTTAATATTATTCCGTCTTCCCCTGAAGCACGATTTAACTTATTTTCCCTAATTGTCTTTCTTATTTCGTCTAGTTCGATTTCATTTCTCCCGCCGTTATTTTCTGGATACGGAGTGGATTTCTGCAAATTATTTCTGCGATTACTTTGTCCACCGCCTGGATTTGTCTTATATTATCTATCGCTTCTCGGTCTGTCATCCACAGAGGATATCTCGTGATATCCTTTTAAGGTTCGCCAAATACTTCTTCCCGATATTTACAACAGTTTTAACAAGTCGCAACTCTCCAATGGTGTGGTGCTCCAACTGTTTAATCCAACCGCAGCGATACGATTCTCTTTCATACTCCATATTTACCGTATGAGGACTCGGCAAGAAGTGATTTGTTCAATTTATTTCAAAACCTACTTACGTCACGGATAATAAGAAATGCTCGAGTGTCACGGAAAAGTTCTCTCTAGATAGTTTTATTAGTGTTCCGTACGCTACACTTATCATCATCATCATCATAGATCACTTCGGTGTTTGCCTGTCCGTCTGTCACACCCGATTTTCTCCGTCACTATTTGACATAAAAAGTTGAAATTTGACACTAATATAGGAATTGATGGCTGCACCAGAGACGTGTAGTTTTGAAAGTTAAATTTTGACCTAAAGGGTAAGTTTTGGGGGATGAATCGAAACGAAGAAGAAAAGAAAATTTACCAGGACATCGAGTGGGGTGTCAAATGAAACCTTGTAAAAACATGAGTTCACAAATATATATAACTAGCCGTGTCACGGCTCCGCTCGAGTGGACTTGATTCACTACTATCGTCACTGCTTATTCCTTATGTTACCTAACGTAATAAAATATCTGCCATTATTTCCCCTTATCTCCCATTATTTCTCCTTATCTCCGATTATCTCTACATAATTTCCATTATCTAGGCTTATCTCTGTTCATCTCCGATTATTTCTCCTTATCTCACCTTATCTCCCATTATCTAGGCTTATCTCGACTTATCTCGCAATATTTCTCCTTCTCTCCCATTATTTATCCTTTTTTCCCATTATCTCACCTTAACTCCCATTATCTAGACTTATCTCTGCTTATCTCCATTATTTATACTTATCTCCCATTATCTCACCTTATCTCCCATTATCCAAGCTTATATCGAATTATATAGAACATATGTATAAATTTATAACACGTAAATCGGATAAGTGGTCCTCAAGTGATAAGCGCAGTAACGGACAGACAGACAGACAGATATTCTTTGCAACATGCTATTGTTCTCTATTTAATGGTTTAGGCAGTATATTGCAAGAGAACGCGCTAACGGTAACCTTTTTTCCAACTTCATTCACTATTAGCGTCAGTGCTTATTCTTTATGTTACCTAACGCAATAAAATATATCCTATAACCTGGCCAGAGAACATATGTATGTTTTAAAAAAAAAGCACGTAACGCACTAATGGACAGACAGACAAACAGAGAGACATTGCATTTTTTGTATATTATAGACAGATAACTTGGCCAGAGAACATATGCATGTTTTAAAAAAAAAGTACGTAAATCGGATAAGTGGTTCTCCAGTGATAAGCGCATTAACGGACAGACAGACAGACAGGCAGAGAGACAGGCAGACAGACAGAGAGACGTTGCATTTTATATATATATATATATATATATATATATATATATATATATATTATAGATGTAATAAAATATATATCTATAACCTGGTCAGACAAACTATGTATGAATTTAAAAAATCACGTAAATCAGATAAGCGGTTCTCGAGGGATAAGCGCACTAACGGACAGGCAGGCAGACAGAGAGACGTTGCATTTTGTATATTATATAGATATAGATTATTATTATTATTATTATATAACCTGGCCAAAGAATATATGTATCAATTTAAAAAAAGACACTTAAATCGGATAAGTGGTTCTCGCGTGATAAACGCACTAATGGACAGACAGAGAGACATTGCATTTTATATATATTATAGATTATAGATATTCTCTGCTACATAATATTGTTCCATATTTAATGGTTTAGGCTGTGTATTGCAAGGGAACGCGCTAGCGGCAAACTTTTTTCCGACTTCATTCACTATTATCGTCACTGCTCATTCCTTATGCTACCTATCGTAATAAAATATAGCCAGTATGTTTTAAAAAAAAAGTACGTAAATCGGATAAGTGGTTCTCCAGTGATAAGCGCACTAACGGACAGACAGACAGACAGAGAGACGTTGCATTTTATATATATTATAGTTGTAATACTTGTACACACTTTTCTTTGTATTATTTTTAATAAATTGCCAAAAATCGCTTTATCTCGAAAAGTACTGATCAAAAAATTTTGAAAAAATTCTGGAATATTCTTTACAAGGTGTAGATTGAACGAAAATTATCACCTTTAATAATTTATCTGGTATATAAAAAAAACAGCATCAGTTTTTAACAAAGATCGGAAACAACCTTTGTTGAAAACTTATTTGGGATGTATTTTTGTGAAGTCATTGATCATTTTATACCTCCCTAAAAAAAATATTTTAAAAGAAATCAACGTACGGAACACAAATTGCAGTACGTCCAACTTGCACTTGGTCGGTTATTTTTAAATAGGGGCAGAATTTATGATAAGAATACATAAGTTCATTCTCCGACGGGAACGCCAAATTTTCTACAAAATTAAAATAAATAATCTGTTCATGGACTAAATCAATTTTTGTATTATTCGTCTTTATATTCTAGAATTACAGAAGCTGTGATGTATTCTCATAAGGTTAAATTTTATCGGTCGAAAAATAATTATTTCACATTTTGACAACAAAATTCTAATATCGGGTATGACTTCACTGGTAATAAATCAAACGTTGTTTTACGAAATCTGTTCTATTTAATTTATATCACACTTTTTGCGTTTTATCACAAATGACAAAATAATTATTTTTAAAGTATTATTATATTTTATAAGAAAAATGATATGCCGAAATTTTTTAGGGGAGATCGTCTACAGTGTACCACTTTTTTAATATATTTGTTGTTATACACTTGGAAATCACACTGACTTTTGTATAATTAGTTATAGAGTCCTTCAAATTGAGCGTTTTTTTAGATTCTTGACTAAAACACAGATGGCGTTGATTTCAAAAATGTTTTATTATACATATAAGAAAAACAATATCCGACAAATGTCAGCATCTTGAAGCTTCACAGATGTCCACTTTTTTATCAAAATTTTCGATAATATTTTGACATAATTGCGGTTCTAACTTACCAATAACGCGAGTAATTTCGTCCTTCAGCTCAGGAATCGATTGTGGGTTATTCTTATAGACCTTTTCACGTAACCCCAGAGAAAATAGTCTAACGGAGTCAGATCACATGATCTTGGTGGCCAATTAACATCACTCTTTCTGGAGATTAGACGTCCCTACAACAACTCAATGGTTTCACGAGCAGTGTGATAAGTTGCGCCGTCCTGAAAAACTGAATATCCTCCAGAGTATTATTATTCAATTCAGGCCACAAAAATTCGGTTATCATCTCACGATATCGAAGACCATTCACAGTTACAGCTTCACCAGCATCATTTTCGTATGGACCAATGACACCTCCTGACCATAATGCACACCAAACAGTGATTCGTTTAGAATGTAAAGTTTTCTAGTGAATCAATCGTGGATTTTCCTAACCTCAAATACGGCAATTTTGTTTATTAACATAGCCACCAATTTGAAAATGTACTTCATCGGAAAAGATGACTTTTTGAGAAAAATCGTCTGGTTGTTCTTTGATCCAATTGATAAATGCACGACGTTTTTGAATGATTCAGTGGCAGTTCCTGTGTTATTTGAACCTTACATGCCTTCAAAACTAAATCTCGTAAAATACGCCATTTTATGGATTCACTGAGTCCAACTTATGAACATCGACTAATGGATATTTCTGGGTCTTCAGCAACACTTTCACGAACCAAATGAATATGCTCTAGTGAATGACCGCTACCACTATATTTTTCTCTTCTTTTATCTTGCATCGAACCAGTTCCTTGAAATTTTTGAACAATTCGATTAATAGTGCTTTCAGATGGACGATTATGCAAACCGTAAATATTACGTAATTTTCTAAAAACATTTTTCACTGAAAGCCCATTTTTAAAAATAATTTAACAATTTGAACGCGTTGTTGTATATTATACGACTTCATTTTTATAAATGTCATACATTACACTTTTCAAATGTCACAAGACCCAGGCTATTTCGCAACGCCATTTGTTTTTACATGCATCTATAAATAAACATCTCCAAAAACACTTATAATTTTATTTATTTGCATTAATGAATAAAATTCTTAAGTCTATACGTCAAATGTAATACAAATGAGGTAGAATAGAAGCGGCTTTCTCCTATATCTTAACAATAAAACAACCATTGTTGATACAGCCTTATCCAACAATTGCTCAAACTGATATATGTTGTAATTTATTATATAAAATTATTTATTAAATTTAATTACGTAATATTTATTTATACAATATTTTTGTAAAGTAAAGTAAATCAGCCTCCTTGGTAATTTCGGAAGGAATGAATAAAATTTCAGGTGGGACAAAAAACAAAATTCAGGGAGCCCCATGAATAAGTTTAAATTTGTTGCCTATTGGCGTGAGGGAAAGGTGAGGGCACATGGCGAAATCTCGATTTTTAGGAATTCAGTTCTTATGGAACAACAAGCATTTGTGCGAGAGTTTTACAAAAAAATAATCAGACTGTGGTTTGATATGTAATAAGAATTTTTTTTCTACGATCCTAATAAAAATAGGAATGTTTTTTTGATTAATAATATTTTGTTAATGTATCCATGTCATCAAGAGCAAAATACTTTATTTTACACACAATACTAAAATAATAAGATTTAACATATATATGTATTTAAACGACTAACTTTCTCAATTTTTCAATTCTTAAACTTATATAAACTTAACAATTAACCAACATATATTTAGGAAATAGCAAATATTTTTTAAGGTAATGTTATTCGCAAACATTAATTATACAACCATTACATGAACCAATATGTATTCCTGAAATCGTTAGCACAGCACGGTATGTGGAAGCTAAATAATCCTTTATTTTTTAAGTATATCGGACAATATATGAATTTGAAACTTAACAGTTTACAATTTTATTTGAAATTTTAAACTTATTATTGATTAACTCTATATATCCTTTCGCAACAGTTAAAGATTTTCACCTTCCATAGCACTTCAAATCAGATACATCACTCCCTTCATTGGCAAAAAGGGTGACTGACAATGCTCCGAAAGCATTGACCACTAAAAGCCTCGGAATTCGGTAACTTCAGGTAGTTTGCTATTAGCCTAGGCGTTCCACTGTGGTCTAGATATTTAATTTTTCGTTCAAAACTATTTTTAGGTCTTAATTTCCAACCGATTTGGATAATTTTTTTTAAATACTCGTAACTAAATTTCCAAAAAATCCCCCAAAGCCGATTTTTGAATTATGATTAGTTTTTGGTTATTTTTTTACCATTTTTGAATAATTTTTTCGAAATTTGCAATATTTGAATGAACAAACCAAAGCAATTTATGTTTCTCGATCCACATAATCTGAAATTTGTTGTTTCAAGACCTAAAGCTCGTAAGGTGAATTAACAGAGCCATTTTTCGGCCATTATTTGAACATATTTTGACCATTAATTATCATGTCTGGCTAAAATGATGATAAATGTGGTCAAAATATGTCCCAATAATGGCCGAAAAACGGCTATGTTGATTCACCTTGCGACCTTTAGGTTTTGAAACAATAAATTTCAGATTATATGGTTCGACAAACATAAATTGCTTTGGTTTGTTCATTCAAATATTGAAAACTTCAAAAAAAAATTACTAAAAATTATCCAAAAATGGCTAGAAATTATGAACCACAGTGCGTTCCTTCAAATAAATTAATTCCAGAATTTTTTATTTCGATATTTTAAGAACACACGTCGCCTAGTCGTATAGTTTGGCCAAAGAACCTCATCAAGCTCAGTAAAGTGTAATTTCGAAACTGTAAAAGTACACTATATGTTAGTTTTTAGATCAGAAACTTTCACAATTAAAATAAAACCTTTGTCTTCTATGTCATCGACATTTATTTTCCAGTAAATATAACGGTGTTAAACACCCAAAATATCCATACAGTTGTTCCTTAACACAAAGTGTTCGTGTTAGAATGGAATATACAGACACTTTTCTTGAATTCTTTGAATTGTCGTTTGGAATTGTCTGGTAGAGTCCTAGACATTAAAAAAAGAATAAAGATTCATAATATCGTTTCCCGCCAAATCAATAATCCATTAGGGCTTCAATGCGTGCGGTAAGGACAATTAGAAGACACTGGATAGAATTTCAACCTATTCTATGGAAAAAATACCCTCGTATAGGCTTCCGTGCGAGGTTGCTAAAAAGCAGAATGATCGCACGTGGTCTGCTAGTAAAATGGATGCGCAAAGATGTTGGCACTGATATTTGTTAATTTTAATAGTAAGTTGTACGGGGGTTATATATAATTTACTAGTACAAACTTAAAAAACATTTAGCTGTTTATTGTATATATTATTTTGTTTATTTTCTTCCCTATTAGCTAAAACTATGTAAAAATTTAGTTTATTAGATTAGAGTTTTAATAATATTGCGAAAGCATCGACTACCTTAGATAGAAATCACGCATTCAACCAAATCGATATTCGTCAGTATTAGGGTCGGTAAAGTCGTTCTAGTTTGAGTCCTTTTTTAATCTTGGACTGAGTTTAAATTTGAACATGCGAAGCCTTGAGTGTTATATTAAAAATGACCAAATTGGCTATATCTGCTATATGTGGTAGTGTACCGCCAAATTTACGACGAAAAGTTTTGTTAAAAACAAGGTAAATAACATTTTTTTCCAAAAAAAAAATATTGCTTAACATAATCTCCACTGAGCTCAATACATTTGGTTCAGCAAGATACTAACTTTTTTATACCCTAAGAAAATAAATTGTTTCGAACTGTGCATAATACTCAGCACAGATAACCTCTTCAACGAAAATTTCTTCCTCCTAAGTCAACTCGTGCCAAATCGGAGGAATAAGCAGTGGAGGAGCGAACAGGTACGTTATCCTAGTGAAGGAACACAGGTCGTTCACTTCAATTCCCTATGCAAACGGTCTAATTCTTCTTCAGCCTTCATTTGTCCACTGCTGGACATAAGCCTCCCCTAGCTCTTTCCATGATCCTCTATCCCTGGTTTCCTGCTACCAGTTTCTTCTTGCTATCTCTTTTATATCGTCGACCCATCGTTTCTGAGGTCTTCCAACACTTCTGTTACTTGTTCTTGGTCGCCACTGTATTAAACGTATTGTCCATTCTTCGGGATTTTTCCTTCCCAGGTGTCCCGCCCAGTTCCATTTTAGTCTAGCTATGCGATCTATAACGTCTACTACTCCACTCTTCCTCCTAATATCTGTATTTCTCACCTTATCTCTTTGAGATTAAGAATTTTTCCGCACTCTTTCTAGTAAGTGTTGCGGTTTCCATGCCGTAGGTTAATACTTGCAGAACACACGAATCGTACACTCTTCTCTTCAGAGATATCGGTACATCATTGTTCTTAAGGATGTGTCCCAGACAACCGAAAGCTGCCTAGCTATGTTATACCCTTTTGCCTATTTCCGCGGTTTGGTTAGGTTTCCCGAGCTTGATAAAATCTCGAGCGGTTGCACTGGATATATCCAAGGCATTCGACCGCGTTTGCCGTGACGGATTGTTGGCTCAGCTACGCTCAGGTAGATGTACTCTTCCACTTTTTCGATGATTTCATTACCCACTTTGAATTGTTTTTGACTTCTAGAAATGATTTTAGTTTTTCTTAGATTCATGTTCAGACCTACCTTTCTTGCTGTTAAGTCTAGTTTCGTGAACAAACTTTCTAGTTGGTTTTCATCTGGGCTTACCAAGAAAATATCGTCAGCAAAACGCAAGTCATTTAAAAATTTTCCATCTGTTTTACCCCCTTCTCGTTCCAATCCAATTTTTGAAGATATTTTCCAGAGCTAGTGTGACTAATTTAGCGGATATAGTATCTCTCTGTCTCACTCCTTGTTTCATCGGAATTTTGTTGGTTTTTCTTTTTTCGTCTAGTTTCACATGGATTGTGGCATTAAGATATATATTTTCCACTAATTTTGTATAGCATGAGTCGATTCTAGCGTCTCATATCGTCTTCAATATTGCCCACAGCTCCACCGTGTCAAGAGCTTTTTGGAAGTCCATAAAACGCAAATGGAGCGGCTGATTATATTCCTCGCACTTTTCGATGAGTATTTTCATTATTTGGAGGTGATCAATTGTGCTGTAACCTCTTCTAAAACTCGCTTGTTCTAACGGCTGAAGTCCAATTTGGCAATCAGTCTCCTAGTAGTTATTTTCGTTGGAAATTTATACAGGTCGGATAACAAGCTTATTGGTCTATAGTTTCCAATATCTGCTCGGTCTCCCTTCTTGTGTAAGAGAATGACTTCCGCGTTTTCCCATACCGCCGGTATTCTGCTGTTTTCCATACATTGGTTTAGCGACAACTTTATGAGTTTTATACTACATTTTACTCCATATTTCAGCATTTCAGTTGTTATTCTATCCTCACCAGGCGCACGTCCATTTTTCATCTCTCTTAGTGCTGCGGAGATCTCGCTCTCCGATATTTCGGTATCTCTTCCGAGCCCACGTTTATTGTTCATCTTGTTGTTTCTTGAATGCGTATAATTCTTTGTAATAGTCTTCTATCGTCTTTAGTAACTCATTTTTCTCGGTCATGATCTGGTTCTCTTTATTTTTTATTTTGTTGATTTTTCGGTCCAATAACGTTGCATAATAAGAGCCAGTCTCTGTTTTACCCTTTTCCAAATAGTCAGTCATGATGATACCCTTTGAGTCCCAAAAAGCAGTTGCCATCACTTTTCCCGCCGATAAAACTGTTTTGACGTTTTTCGGTACACTTTCACCATCGCCAACCCAAAATGTTTGACTGCCGTTTTCTACCCGGGGTGCAATGGGGGATCCACGTTTCATCTACAGTCACAAACGCTGCCATGGACTGCGCTACAACTTTTCCAAACTCGATTTTGAAATGTCCTTCCTTGTGCGTTTATGGTCTGGAGTCAGCAAACGCGGCATCCAGCTATTTCCTTTTTAGAACTTCACGTAGGATATTATATATTAGTGCATCTCATGTTTACCATCTCGGCAATCTCGAGAAGCTTAATGCAATGATCTTCTATCACCATACCAGGAATTTTATCGAACATTTCTTCAGGAAAAACCTCATTCAGGCGTCTTGAACGTGCAGCATCTGCAGTACTCGTACTGCCACGTTAAATTCATTTATCCAGTAATAAATACTCTTGAGTGCTGGTGCAGAGCCCCCATAAACTCCCTTCTGTTCCGTTGCTATCCAGACCGCAATCCTTTTTATAAATAATGTTTTATCACTGCACGATATTCGCCCTTATCTATTTCTACGAAACGTGTAACACCGATCACTTACGATAGTTCTCCACAAATAGCTACGCGCTACATCTTTTTGAAACTTTGAACACCACCGTTACAAGAATCATGCTTACCAACAATCATGCCGCTTAACAAAATTTCCAACCAGTTCGTAAAAATTTACCAGACTTATCAATTCACCTTTGTATTATCACTCTGAACGATTTCCATCATTTTAAAATAAAAAATATTTGACACTAAGTTACCTCTGTTGTATAATTAATTCATTCTTATAATTTTGATATTACAACACAACCGCTGTAGAAAAATCTTATTTGCAACCTATGCGCGAAATCTTTTTCGTTTTTTCGAATGATTTTGAAGTTTTCTTCTTGACCACCATAGCACTGTTGTTTTCTACTATAAATATTTTAAAACTAGCTTTATATAAAATTTATTTTACTGATACAATACAAAAATTGGGAAAACGGATCACTTATGCAATTAACTATTTGTCTGTCTGTCTGCCTGTCATTTCACTGGCATAATAAAATAATTGTTTCAGGATAATCAAGAAGAACTTCTGGATGTCAGAATCCAAGAATATAATATAAACAGAGTAGACACACAGCCACCACTTGACAACATTATGGATGAACTTGAACAATCTTACCTTCTTGTGAAGACAAGAACTACAAGACGGAGAAGGGGCAAACGATACATCAGAAATCGTAAGTATTTTAAGTAAGCAACAATCTTAACGTAAAATGAAATAAATATTAGAAAAATTTTAACGTCTGAATCTAAAATGGTTCACTAAGACTGGTGAAAGATTAGTGTTTGCTGTAAAGATGGCTTTGGTTTTCCTACCGAACGCCTCACACTCTGATCAGTGGAGCGAATTGAGTATCATGGATGAGCAAATATATCTAAAATCTTTAAAGACATAGTCAGTTAATACAGTCTGTCAAGTAAGAACGTGACCACTCGTATTCTTGAAAAAATGTGTTTCGAGAACATTCTTTGTCATCAATGTATTCTTTGGGGCGCTAACAACGGCGCAATTACCTTAGTAAGTTGTCCAATCGCCTCCTGCATCAATAATCGCCTGGCATCTTCGAGGCCTGCTGTCGACGAGATTTTCTGCATACTCTGCAAATTTTTCAGATCTCGGGAGACAACTTAGTTAAAGTCCGCGATTGTGAGGGCTATTCTAGTATCTTATCATCAAAAGAGCCGTTTCGCGACATGATTTTCGTCCAACAAAGGTTTCTTCAACATGTTTCAGAATTTGACATCATGAGCCCGAGGATGTTTTCGAATGGTCTTATGGGACACATTCAGGCCCGATTTTCCTAATTTTGCCGCTCCTTGGCGCAGCGTCAATTTCGGGTCCCGTGAAAATAAAGACACGATTCGTTTCTTCGATTTTCGGAGTGACTTTGCTTACCGAGCTATGATTTGGCAAGTCGTCGACATTATTCGTCTCATTAAAATCAATTACTCACTTCTTCACAAACAATACCGACTTTTTAATATATTTAGCGGCAGCGGAATCTGTCATTTTAGGCTCCTTTGGATGGGAACAAAGAAAGACCAACACGCAAACCAGTGACTCATTTTGGATTTTACACGATTTCGACGAAAGTTCGGAATGAACTGATATTTTTACTAAAATGCGTTGTAGACAAAAGTTCCCTCTACCGATTTTTTGTTGAATCGCTATAATCGCACCTACCGAAAATGAATTATGGCGGAGACGTTCTTACTTGACAGACTGTAGTCAATTGCATCACGTTTCTTTTAAACAGAATATAACAGAGAATTCCTTAGTTTGTTAAATCCGACTATCTGGTTGATTCAGGTTAATCCTAAACTCTGTAACTTGAGCCAATCAGATAATTGAATTTCTCAAGAACCACTTGGCTATTCTCTGTTTAAGAGAAATGTAATGCATTTCACCACATGATCTGGCGGTAGACTATATTTCAGCATAATATTTGGAAAACTATCCATATAAAATAACACGTCTCAATTGTTTTAAAGATGTCGTTCAACCGCCAGAGTGATCTCCGCGTCAGTTTTTGACATATTTTCAGTAACCTCCAGGAAACGTTAAAATATGATATATTTACTGATATTCTTCTAATATCAGTCAGTCAGAGGTTACCGATATTATTTTGGCCGATATGGAGGCTTCAATCCCTTTTTTGAAGAAATGCCCTTCCAACGGCAAGCCTTGGTTTGACCGAAAATGCAAAGAAGCTGTTGTTTCTAAACATCTTGCACACCGACAATGGCGTGAAAATCCTAACACCATAAATCGTAACATCTTTGTTCGTGCCAGGAACAGATGCAAAGAAATTATCGACGAAACCAAGGAGGCACAAAATCAACGGATTAGAAACAAACTTCTCGCTTGTCCCAACAATTCCAGGTCCTTTGGGTCAGTCGCTAAGGCAGTTAGTCAAAATTTCACCTAATCCACCATACCACCAGTCATACGGCCAGATAATTCTGTTGCAATGACACTCGTTGAGAAAGCGAACTTGTTGACTGAACTCTTTGCTTCACATTCTACTGTCGATTTCCAAGGAAAAACACCACCTACTATTCCCATAGTGCAGTCAAGGATGCCCGATATTGTCTTCAGACAGCGTATCATAAAACGTATTTTGATGAAGCTAGACACCAAAAAGGCTTCTGGGGCTGACGGAATACCCGCCATAGTTCTCAAAAACTGTGCGAGGGAACTAACACCAGTTTTCTGTAGATTTTTCAACCTATCCTACAGAAAGGGAATATTTCCTTCCTGCTGGAAATGTGCCACAGTTCAGCCGATACCTAAAAAAGGCAAGAAGACCTTGTCAAATAACTACCGACCACTCGCACTGCTTCCAATAATATCGAAATTCATGGAAAAGGCTATCAATCAGCATCTTCTAAAATATCTTGAAGGATTCAACATTATTAGCGATCACCGATATGGCTTTCGTAAAAATAGATCAACAGGAGATCTTCTGACTTATGTAACACATGTTTGGAACAAAGCAATTGAACACTTTGGAGAATCTCGAGCGGTTGCTCTTGACATGTCCGAGGCATTCGACCGTGTTTGGTACGATGGGCTGTCGGCTAAGCTACGTTCTTATGGTATGTCTGAAAAGTTCTGATTGTGGCTCGCATGTTTCCTCAGCGAGCGTTCTTTACAAGTAGCAGTCGACGGATTTCTTTCTAACACCTTCACTATCAACGCCGGTGTACCCCAAGGCTCCATACTGTCTTCTACTCTCTTTCTCATTTATATTAACGATCTGCTGGAAAAGACCGAGAATCCAATCTATAGCTTTGCAGATGACAGTACACTTGTCTCTTCATTCACTTTGAATGCTCGGACATCGGCTGGTCAGACGAATATCCGCAGACAGCAGGAAGTCATTGAACTTAACAAAGACCTGGAAGAAATTCTGTCTTGGGGTGACAGTAACCAAGTAGAATTTAATGCTACAAAAACCCAGGCGGCAGTTTTTTCTAAAAAAGTTAACGTTGCTGAACCCTACATAGTTATGTCGGGGCACTCCATTCCTTTAACATCATCACTTAATTTGTTGAGCGTTAGTTTGAAAGCAAATATGTCCTGACATGAACATGTTGCAGGCATAGCATGGAAAGCGCCTCAAAAGTTGGGAATATTACTTCGAACCAGAAAGCTTTACACTCCACAACAACTGTTAATTCTTTACAAAGCTCAAATTCGACCAACTATGGAATACTGCTCCCATGTTTGGAGCTCCGCTCCCAAACATACACCGCATTTGTTGGATTCTATTCAGAGAAGAGCTGTTCGTCTGATTGGAGACCCGGAACTGACCGGCGGCCTTGATTTCCTGCAACATCGAAGAACGGTTGGCGACTTGAGCCTATTCTACAAGTATTTTCATGGAAAGTGTTCGAAGGATGTGGCCTGCTTAATTCCTCCCAGAGCAGTGCATGTTAGAAGTACATGTCGCGCTAATAATTCACACCCGTATGAGGTTTAGCTTGTTACTCCTCGTACAACGCTTTTCAAGCAGTCTTTTATATGGAGAACATCATCCCTTTCGAATAGTTTGCCCAGGACTGTGTTTCCCACCGAGTACCATTTGCAGCGATTCAAGAACAACGTGAATCGCTTTCTCCGCACGCGTGTCGCTCCTGTAGCGCTTTAGGGACTTCCCTGTAGCACGTGTGCTACACCCATAAAAAAAACGCATTGCAAGGTTCCAAGGGCTGGGAAAATATAGATACAAAGGGCGTTTCTTAAAGGAAAAAAGAGAATACTAAAGGCTAAACTTACAGTCAATTTAAAAATCGATGCGGGAAGAAGCGAATTTTTTACAAAAAAGAACCCATACTCGCACACGCACCGTTCATAAAATATCTATAAATATAATGAGATGTCTCTAATATCGTAGTTAATCATTTGAACGTATGTGTTCGTAAAATGGCAATGTACTATTTGAAATAAAACCTTCTAAAACTACTTTTCAAGAAAAAAATCATGTGCTATTTCTGCCGAGTGCTAGTAATCCACTTTAAGTCAAAATAAAAAAAACGGATTTATTTCTCTTACTTGTTCACTTTGCCTTCATGGCCAAGGTAAAAAAATCAGTAACCTTATAGACTAACCTCTAGATAACTTTTATGTCATTTGTTAAGAACTATCAACTATATTTATTTCTTGTTATACCTTGAAGAACACGACTACAAAGGACGACTCATTCATAATATTAATAAAATTTTATAATTAGTGCGATAATCACTTAATTTAGAACATTAATAAAAAAGAAAATTTTCACACTCTAGAATTCTCAGTACCAAGGTTGTAAGCAGTGGTGTAGCCAGGTTCAGAGAGCGCAAAGAGCATATGGATACCAAGAGCGCTTCTTTAAGAAACAAGTGAAAAAATGTGGAGCTGCTTGCTTATAGCATAGGGGGGCGTCAATTGTCAAAGAGAGGGGCGCCAAACGACACCCAGAGGGAGAAACCCCTTCATAAACAAAGACCCTCTTACATTGAAACTCTAAAAGTTCCACCACAGGGTGGAAATTTTTAACAAAAAAAAAAAACCTAATACAGTGGGACTTATACTTAAATTAAAAATCAATAACTAGGGAGGAAACTTTTCCCAAAAAAAAACTGTTATACAGTAGAACTCTAAGAATTTACACTCCCCCAAATCGATAAAAAGAGGAGGGGGGTCACAAAAAAGAAGCCTTACCTGCGGTGGAACTATAAAAACTTGCACTCAATTTAAAAATCGATAACTTGGGAGAGGGGACATTTTTCACGAAAAAAGAATATCCAATAAAAAAAGCTTTGTATCTAGGGGATGTTATTTTTTACATTCCTAAAGGCGGGGAGACCATAAGCCCCTGGCTTCCCTTGGAGACGCCACAGGTTATAAGTTATTACTAAGGAAACCCAAATATGCAAGTGAAAAACTTTAAAATATGCGCATAAATATGCAAATAATTTTCTCAAAATATGCACATACATGTTGTAAATATGCAGTAAAAAAAATCGAAATAGACTTGAAAAATGTAAATTTATTGTTTCACATTATATGATAGGAGTACTATACAAATGTAGCAATAAAAAACCCATTTTAAATTTTCAACATACAGGGCGAATGAACTAAATCTAAATATAATATTATACAAAGTAAAAAATAAATATAAATAATAATGTATTTTATTACTTTACTTAAAGATGAACATATAATAATAATAATAATGTAGGTACATATTATAAAAATTTATATACGTAGTAAACAGCATAATAAAACATACATTTTAAATTTGATACATACAGGGCGATGCAACTAAGTAAGCGGAAATATGCAAATATTGCAAAAGACAGGGTCGCCGTTAGTTATAAAAACAATAAACTACTAAATGTTTCTCAAAATTCTCCATTAAAAAGTTTTGTCTTCTATCGTTGTATAAAAATTTATAAATTGAGAAACTCCTTTCCACATCGACTGATGTAATAGGGGCGTTTTTAAAATTATTTAATAGCATAGGATCTAAATCAATGGAATCAGTAAAATCCCCCTTTAAAACATTAGCTACTTGGCTGACAAATTGAAACCCACTATTTTTTTCCATAACATTCCGAAATTTTTGAAAAATTTTGCTCCCAATTTTACCTGCGACATTTTCAAAAGCGACCTCACATTGTTTTACTAGTTGAACACTTCGGGTTAATGGCAAATTAGATCCCTCCATTTGAGTTATGGTTTTAGAAACAAAGCTATAATTTGTTTTAAGAAAGGAAAGTTGTTGTTTTATCTCCTTGTTTTTGAATAATCGTTTAAGTTCTGTAAGGGATTAGGAAGATTCATCTGATAATTCTGCAATTAGACCATCTAGTTGACAAAAGTTGTCGCAATAAAAAAATGTTGCTTCCAACCAAGTGCCCCATCTTGTAATAACAGGCTGAGGTGGAAGAGGAGTATTTGGTAGTTTTTCTTTGTAGAACTGAATCCTTAAAGGTGCTTTAAGGAAGATTTTCTTCATGTTAGAAATAATACAAGTATGCTCTGATGGCCGTCTGGGGTTTACTGACTGGTTTTTACTGACCATAAAATAATAAAATTTATTTGGGGAAAACCACCGGCGCGGCGGCCATTGACCCTTATTCCGAAAAATGAATGAAAACGCCTGCCAAAGACCTACATTATTATAAATTCCTTCAAATATGCACATATATGCTATTTTTAAAGCATTTATGCAAATATTTAGAAAAATGCATATAATATGCAAAATATGCAATATATGCGCTTTGTATATTTGGGTGTCCTTAGTTATTACTAATATTTAGGTGTATTTTGTGTAATTCTTGTTTAAGGGACGGTTTTTATCTGCCATGGGGCCTCCTATAAAAACTTATTACAGAGAAGCTCAAAGTTTTTAGTTACGTCCTTGAGACTTTTTATTATTTAATGCAAGACTTCTTGCCTTTAGTTCTTTTTTCACGAAATCTCAGGTTGCGAAACACGTGCATATTAATATCTTAATATTTAAATATTCTGATTTAAATTTTACTTACTCGTTTAATTTTAAACAAGATATAAAGTAATAAACTTTAAATTATGTATGTGCTGTTTTAAAGGAGAGATAAATTTAAAGGAAACACATTTACAGGTATATACATAGACATATTTAATTATATTTGTGTCAAAATTTAGAATTTTCAATTAGCTCGTTACTTAACAAATCTGATAACTACGTCTAATATTTATTATTGAATTTAAGTATCTATAAGCAATAGCATAATTAAACTACTTTAAAGAATTTAATGCTGCCAAATACAAAAAAAACCCGTCAAGTGCAAGTTGAAATTGTGCAATTAGTGTTCCGTACGTTGATTGCTTTTAGAATAAAAATTTTTGTTATGGAGGTATAAAATGATCAGTGACTTCACAAAACACACCCCAAATGAATTTTGAACAAAGTTTGTTTCCAATCTTTACTGAAAACTGATGACCTTGAAATTTTTGTTATTTTTTTTATATATCAAATAAATTATTAAAGGTAATGCACTCGTGATAATTTTCGTTCAATCTACACTCCGTGGAGAAAATTAAAGAATTTTTTCAAAATTTTTTGATCAGTACTTTTCGAGATAAGGGGGGGACAGCGATTTTTCGCGATTTTTTAAAAATAATACAAAGAAAAGTGTGCGCAAGTATTACATTATATAAACTCCTGAACAAAATTAACGCAACAATCTGAAAATTAATTTATCTTTTTCTTATGTCAGTTTTAAAGTTTATCGAGTATTTGAATAGTAGGCTATGCATATTTTGTTTCATTGTTCATGACAGAAATCAAAACAATTCGTTTAGATTTACAGTTTTAAAGAATTTTTTAGAAGATAAACAATTTTCTGTAATAATGCGATAGATTTTCTTTAAAAGTGAGCTTATAAATTGTTCCTTTTTTCAAAGTAAAACGTTTTTGTGGTAGATTGTTTTATTTTTGACCCCGAAGAATTAGAAAAATGAATCGAACAAGGAATTTAACTGAACACGAGGTAGTGCGAGCCTCGGTTTTATTGGACGAGGGATATTGTCAGAGTTATGTTGCCAATTTGTTAGGCAAACATCGTTTCACAATAAGTCGTATGGTAAGACACTTGAATGCAGTAGGAACTTATTCTAGAAGACTAGGGCAAGGGCGAAAACGATGCACTAGCGACCTAGATGAACGTTTTATAAGACAATATGCTTTAAGAAACAGGACTGTCACTAGTTCTATAATAAGAAACGAACTCGAAGCTGTTCGCAATGTCACAATTTCTTCTAAAACAGTTAGAAGACGGTTAAATGAAGCTGGATTAAACAGTAGGAGACCAGCCACTGCGCCCTTGCTTACTAGAGAGAACAGAGTTGCCAGGTTACGTTTTGCTCGAAATCACGAAAACTGGTCTGTGGATGATTGGAAACAAGTTTTCTTCACAGATGAAACTAGGGTTAGTCTAAAACATCAGATGGTCGTGAGCGAGTATGGCGAAGACCAGGAGAGAGGTTTGCTCGTTGCAATATCTCTGCAAGGATTCCATTCGGCGGTGGCTCTGTTATGTTCTGGAGTGGCATCTGCTTTGATGCTCGCACAGAGTTAGTTCCTGTCCGTACGAGATCCATGAATGCTGACTACTATCTTGAGAATATTGTAATAGAACATGTGATGCCTTTCGGTCATTTTGTGGGGCCCAATTTCCTGTTTATGCAAGACAACGCTCGACCTCACGTGGCTAGGGAGGTACTCGATTATCTTAATCATGTATGGGATCACCTTAAGAAAAATATGAAACGTCATATACCTGCACCTAGAAACCTGAGGGAACTTGAAAATGCAGTTATCACAGAATGGGAGCAAATTCCTCAAGATTTTATCCAAAATTTAATTAGAAGCATACCTAGGCGCATAAACGCTGTCATCCGAAGTAGAGAAGACAACACACGCTACTGGTGTCCCAGTTACACCATTAATTTTGCTACTAGTGTCCCAGTTTGTTTTTTTTCATTATTACATCATTTCAACGATTTTGTTATTAGGTCTTAAGAATAATTTTAATTCGAATCTTATAGAGAAATTTGGTAGCTAATTCACTTTTAAAGTATCCGAATAAGTTTTTTCTAACTTTTAGTGTAACTAATGTTCATAAAAAATTATTAAAATTAATTCATTATAGAGATTTGTATGACTTCATATACTGTTGCGTTAATTTTGTCCAGGAGTGTATATATTTTTTTACTCGTGTTTTCACAAGCTTTTATTTGACACCACACTGGATGACCTAATAAATTTTTTTTTTCACTTCCGATTTCATCCCCCAAAACTAACCCCTTAAGTCAAAATTTAACTTTCAAAGCTACATGGCTCTGATGAGACCATCAATTCCTATATTATTACCAATTTTCAACTTTCTATGACAAGTAGTTTTGAGAGCTCGGTGTGACAGACGGACAGACACCGAAGTGATCTTATAAGTGTTCCGTACGGAACACTAATAACAACAAAGAAAATCGGGTGTGACAGACGGGCAGACAGATAGACACCGAAGTCATCTTATAAGTGTTCCGTACGGAACACTAATAAGAAAGGTGATATTAACATGTGTCTGGAATAAGGCTTCTAACTGTCAGAACTCGTAGACCCCTAGATCGGAAAGAAACGCCACCATCAGCACACCTTGTTAAGACAGTTTCAATAATAAAGCAGTACTTGACTAATAAAATAATAATTATTAACTGTTACTGCTACTACTACTAAAAGAAACTCAATTTTTTTTTCATATTTTTTTGTTGTCATCGATTTTTTTAAACCTCAAAAATTCTGGACAAGACTTATTATAATTTGTCACCATATCAACCGATAAATAATTTCGTTCATACATTCCGCAAATTTGTAACTTTAAATAAATAAACCCATATTAAATTAACTGAAAATGTTGAAAAATCTGATCGTACGAATTGTGGATATATTTACTTCAATTTATTTGTCTCCTCGTGAAACCAATCTTCGTCTACATTTTTTAACCCAAATAATTCAAAAGCTTTTACAGCATCTTCTTAATAAATTGCACTTTTCAGTTAAAACTCCGGAACCGTTTCAAAAACAGAATTCGCAAAATCATGGTTTTTGTTTAAATATTCAATAGTACTTAACTGTTTAGTTGGTTTAAGTCGTAAAGCTTTCTGTATTCAATTTCGAATTCTTCAAAAAATGCTTGCAATTCTTTATGAGTTTTGGGCTGTTTGAAAATTCAGCATAAATTTTCATAATCCAGTTTTCCACATTAACGTAACGTTAACGTTAATGTTTTCATAGCATTTTAGTTGTGTTGTATAGAACGTAGTAATTGCTATTTATTTTAATAATTTGGGTATTAGGATATTTTGTCACATATGGACTTTATCAATGAATTCCGGAGTGCTAAACTGAACAGGGCGTCCAGAGCCGGCAGCGGAATTTGTGTTCATATTGCCACTCCGAGAAGTCTGAAACCACCACTCACACGGCCAGATAATTCCATTGCAACCACACCTGTTGAGAGAGCAAACTTGTTTTCTAAACTCTTTGCTTCACATTCTACTGTCGATTTCCAAGGAAAACACCACCTACTATTCCCATATTGCAGTCAAAGATGCCCGATGTTGTCTTCAGAGAGCGCATCATAAAGCGTATTTTAATGAAGCTAGACACCAAAAAGGCTTCTGGCGCTGACGGAATACCTGCCATAGTTCTCAAAAACTGTGCAAGGGAACTAACACCAGTTTTCTGTAGAATTTTTAACCTATCCTACAGAAAGGGAATATTTCCTTCCTGCTGGAAATGTGCCACTGTTCAGCCGATACCTAAAAAAGGCAAGAAGACCTAGCCAAATAACTACCGACCAGTGGCACTGCTTTCAATAATATCGAAAGTCATGGAAAAGGTTATCAATGAGCATCTTCTAAAATATCTTGAACGATTCAATATTATTAGCGATCACCAATTTGGTTTTCGTAAACATAGATCAACAGGAGATCTTCTGACTTATGTAACACATGTTTAGAACAACGCAATTGAACATTTTGGAGAATCTCGAACGGTTGCTCTTGACATATCCAAGGCATTCGACCATGTTTGGCACGATGGACTGTTGGCTAAGTTACGCTCTTATTGTATGTCTGAAAGGTTCTGTTTGTGGCTCTCATGTTTCCTCAGAGAGCGTTCTTTACGAGTGGCAGTCGACGGAATTCTTTCTAACACCTTCACAATCAACGCCGGTGTGCCCCAGGGCTCCATACTGTCTTCTACTCTCTTTCTCATTTACATTAACAATCTGCTGGAAAAGACCGGAAATCCAATCTACAGCTTTGCAGACGACAGTACGCTTGTCTCTTCATTCACCTTGAACGCTCGGACATCGGCTACAAAAATCCAGGCGGCTGTTTTTTCTAAAAAAGTGAACGTTTCTGAACCCAACATAGTTATGTCGGGGCACTCCATTCCCCTAGCATCGTCACTAAATTTGTTGGGCGTTAGTTTGGGAGCAAATATGTCCTGCCATGAACATGTTTCAGGCATAGCAAGGAGAGCTTCTCAAAAGTTGGGAATATTATTTCGAACCAGAAAGCTTTATACCCCACAACAACTGTTAATTCCTTACAAAGCTCAAATTCGACCAACTATGGAATACTGCTCCCACGTTTGGGGCTCCGCTCCCAAACATACACTGCATTTGTTGGATTCTGTTCAGAGAAGAGCTTTCCGTCTGATCGGAGACCCGGAATTGACCGGCGGCCTTGATTCGCTGGAACATCGAAGAACGGTTGGCGACTTGAGTCTGTTCTACAAGTATTTTCGTGGCAACTGTTCGAAGGTTGCAGCCCGCTTAATTCCTCCCAAAGCGGTGCATGTTAGAAATACACGTCGCGCTGGTGCTTCGCATCCGTATGAGGTTGAGCTTGTTACTCCGCGTACACACGCTTTTCAAGCAGTCTTTTATATGGAGAACATCATTCCTTTGGAACGATTTGCCCAGCGCTGTGTTTCCCACCGAGTACAATTTACAGCGATTCAAGAACAACGTGAATCGCTTTTTCCGCACACATGCCGCTCCTGGAGCGCTTTAGGGACTTCCCTGCAGCACGTGTGCTAGACCCATAAAAAAAAACTTATAAACTGTTGTAATCGAAGGTATAGCTTAACCATAATGTTTGTCGAGCTTCTCATTAGTCTCTCGAGGCGATTTATCTTTTATAAGGTAATGTTTGATCAATACACGAAATCGGTTTATTTCAGGCTAAAATTTGGTGTATCTTCTTCCACAATATGATACCAACTGAAAATGATACTCGATACGGACCAGTATACATCTCTCTGACTTTCCACGGACTTTTCAAATCGCCTTCGTAATCTCTCTCTTCAATCTCATTTTCCTCCAGGGAATGTAGTGGTCATTTTGTTGCATTATGGGATATTCTTCTCCACATTTCTCTATCCTGCGCTTCGTGAACCAGTGTGTGAAGTGGTTTATTGGCAAAATGGATAACTTAATCCACCCAACGAGACGGAGAACGTTTTCGAAGTCTTCTATGTAGAACTTTTCCTTGAATGATGAGTTTTTCTAAACATTCCTGATCTTTTCTCATGATATGGCCGAAAAATTTAATGATTTTTGTATGGATAAAACTTGAAATATGTTGCTGGACATTGAGCTCTGATATACTATAAATGAATCGCTGGTCCATCGTGCGGTCCACGAGATCTCAAGCATTCTTCGCCAGCAGTACATTTCTGTGGCATCTAGTTTTTTTATTTCGGACTTTCTCAATATTCAAGACTCACAGCCATATGCCAGAATAGAAAAGATAAGACAATTTACCAGTCTGATTTTCACTTGTTTGGATATGTGGTTGTGTTGCCAGATTTTCTTGAGCTTTTGCACAGTAACTTTTGCAACAGCACACCTTCGATGAACCTCTCCCTCTACTGTACCAGCATTACTAATTAGGGATCCCAAGTACACATACTCACTACTAACTTCAAGGCGATCAATTTGTCTGGACTGGACATCTGGTCTATTGTTCTTTTGCCTATCGACAATCATAATTTTGGTTTTATTTATTTTCAGTTCACGTACGAGTTCTACGCTTTCTTTTTTTACCTTCTTAAGTATTTGTAGTAAGCCAAAAGAACCGTGTCATCTGCAAATCTCAAATTACTAATCCTTGTCAACCATCCAAAGCCCTTCGCGTGATATATTTATATTAAAAAGTTTGAGAGATAGGATGGAACCTTATCTTACACCACAGTGAGGTTGAAATTCCGCAGATTTTGTATCACTTATCTTCGTTATAGAAATACATATAATTTGTTTGTTTTCTTGTTTAAATAACTCAGTATTGATATTCAACTTTGCCGATGTTACAAATACCTTTATTTTGTCTAAAATTGTTTTAAATAGTATCATTGATTTACAACGCAAGTAAGAGTAAATGTTTGAATTATTTACGCGAGTTATAAATTCCCTATTATTGAGATGTTCTGTGCACATATAAGATGTGGGAGTCAATACATACGTAATAGTGTCCAAAACAAAGTTATTATTATCGGTTGTGTGCAAACAACCATATGTTTACAACACATGTAAAAATAAACTATACATGGAAAATGTGTCATTTTCCATACAACTGTTTATTGACAAACCTTTATATGAAATTGTGTCCATATGTTTCAGATCACACGCTCTGTCACTTCAAGATATGCAACATGGGTAGGAAAAGACAACAAGTTTTGTAGAAAAAAGAAAATTACGTCAGCCACTATGGCAAGAGGCGACATATTTTGGAGTTAGTTCTGTTGTTCACCAAAGTTTATTTTTAATGATTAATTGTTTAATTGGTGAGCGTAACAAGAGTGTCTAGAAGTATTTGGTTTCTAAAGTCAATCTTAGTAATTTTGGCATCCTGAGTGGGAGGTATTTTACCGCCAAATTAATCGCAGTTCTCGACTTCTAATTGGTGAAAATATTCTAAAAAAGCAAATAAAATATTACTTCTTACTTACTTCCTTCGATAACAAAAAAAAATCGACCCGGTGCAAGTCGGACTTGCACAATTAGTGTTCCTTATGGTGGCTGCTTTTAAAATGAAAGATTTTGTTACTCTAAATGAGTTTTCAACAAAGTGTATTTCCGATCTTTGTCGAAAACTTACGACCTTGAAATTTTTGTTTTTTTTTTTATATACCAGATAAATTATCAATTTTTGAATCTACTCCTTGTTCCAAAAAGTTTTCAAAATTTTTTGATCAGTACTTTTCGAAATAAAGGACAGCGATTATTAGCAATTTTTTAAAAATAATTTAAAGAAAAGTGTGCTCAAGTGTTACATCATATATATTTTTGAACTCGTGTTTTTACAAGCTTTCATTTGACATCCCTCTCGATGACTTGGTAATTTTTTTTTCACTTCCGATTTCATCCCCCAAAACTAACCCTTCCATCAAATTTTAACTTTCAAAACTACACGGTTCTGACGGGGCGATCAATTCCTACATTGGTGCCAAATTTCAACTTCCTATGTCAAATAATATCGGAGAAAATCGGGTGTAACAGACGGATAGACAGACACCGAAGTGATCTTATAAGTGTTTCATAAGGAATACTAAAAACAGAAAGAAGAGGAAAACATAGTACAAATACTACGGAATTAATTAATAAGATGTAACCTGCAACAGATGTTGTTATATAAGTATCTTATATCATTTAATACAAAAAAAAAATACCACAACAAGTACCTATTTTTCTATAGTTTATCAGGGTTTAAACTGAAAAGGTAAACAAAGTAAACCTAATGGACATCGTAGGTCAATGATGTAATATTTTTGTACATCATAATCGTAAATAAAACACGACGTCACCCATACTCTTAAACATAATACTTCCTATACAAAACGAGTCTATGAGAAGCTGAACACTAAATTTTTCAAAAAATTTAGGTGCGCCAATATATTCCCGTTAAAGAAAAAAAGTTATGTAATTAACTACATTAATAATTTAATTTTCCATAGTCCAGATGATGATCTATTTTTCCCGTTTATTAAGTAACAGTACTTGTTCCCTTGCATTAACCCATGTTTGTTTCATAGATTTTAACATTCTGAATTTTTAGTCCATCAGGAATTTGAAAATAATAAAAATTTGTAGGTGTAAGTACGAATAGACAACAAATATTTTTTTTTTACAAAAATTTTTGTAACTGTAGATAGTATTCCACAGGGATCCTATTTTTTAATAGTCTAGTAAAATAACCGTCTTTTTAATCTTAAAATCCTGCGATTACACTTTAATATTCCAATGTACAATTGCCAAAGGACAATGTGTGTATCATACATTGTAGCATTGGAATCTTGTCAGATTATTCTTCGCCCCCTGTACCAAAAGAAACCGACCTTTTAAGAGAAAATAGAACCCAGGCCAGTTATAACCGTTCAAGGCATCTATTTTGATCAATATACTTTCCCTCAGCCTCAATGCTCCTTTTGGCATCGTTACTTAATTCGCTAAATGAGTTTTCATATCGCTTCTTAGGGAAAAGCTGAAGGTTGTGGTAACTGTCGCTTGGACTTTTTGAACAGTGTCGTATCACTTTCCAGTCGTCAATACATAAAGTCAAAAAAAGATAAAAAAAAACTGCGAGATTGTTCTTACTCAAAACCATCTCATAATATCCGATCAAGCCACGTTCCGTTACCAAAAACGATCGTTTCAAGAAAGTATAAGCATTTAATAAGTTCTGAGAACCAAGTTTAACACAAAAAAAAACCAATTGCATTTAATGAAAGAAATATTATAACACGACTGATGCAATACTGATGAATATTACTTCTTTCGTTAACAAAAGCGCTGAACGCTGCTATTTTGAAAAAGTTTGGGGTCTTTTTTGATAGATAGTGTAAAGTAAAAAATTGTTTATTCAAATTTTAATAAGTACCCTTTTCCTAACAAATTTAATAAGAAAAAAATATATAAAAACTATTACCTTTTAAAATAATTACTTCCTGGGACCAACCAACTAATTACTCACGTTTCATATTTCAATATTTTATTATAATAAGTAAAACTTATAACACATGTTATTTACGAAAATTTTATTTGCTTCATTGTAAAAATGACCGCACAATACAGAAATTGTTAAGGTAGGTTACAAAGATTAAAAAACCTACAAAGGATATGTTGTCCGGGATTTGTGGTCGGCATCCCACTGCTATGTCGCTGACTTTGTCGGTAGCTTTGGTGCCGCTCTCTCTGCTTGGCGGTGGCCAGGTCACAACGCCCTCTTCCAAACGTCAAATTCAAGCTTAGTTTGTTATTTACAGCGAACGTTTACAAATTTTGAAATATGTCGTGAGTAAAGTGAGGTAAAGATCAATATTATTGCTGTTTTTTTTTTAAGATATTCATAGACTAATATAGTGACGTTAATAAAGATTGACAGCACATTTAAGGTATATAACGTTTTTAAACCTACTTTATTTTTTCACTGTAGTACTAAAAAATCTTACATCTTTTACAAGAAAATCGTTTACTATTTCGGTATTAATCTTGGAAAAGTTAAGAGAAAAACCTATTTGAAATTGTTTTTATTTTGCCTAAACCCAAACAGCTGTTAACATAAAAGTCAAAATTACTTATTAAGTTGTTCTCGCGCGTTACCAAGAATTATTTATTATATATAATGTTTTTGCTAGGTGTTTTCTATTATTATTTTTATTTGTTATTAGATTTATTTTACCTAAAATTTTAAAACCTATAATTGTTGAAGAAAATCGTATGTTTGGTAACACAGCCTTGCACTTGAGCTAGTTCATACAATGACGGCCTTTCAGGAGCGGGTAGGTTAGGCTGATAAAATCGAGTTGTACATTTTTTTTAATTTCTCAAAAATTTGAAATTTGATATATATACATTTAACTTTCATCGGTTTTTGTAAGAAATATTTGTCCACTGTCAGCATATATCTTGTTTAATTAGAATATATTACAAAATTATTTGCACAACTCAAAGTTTCTTAGGGAGACATAAATCTTGTGCAATGAAATAAAAATTAAATTTTGCGGTAATATGTGATTGTCATACGTATATATAGTACTTATATATGTATATATATAGTACCTTGCCTGTAAGACGGACGAAATTAGAAAAATTCAGGGCCTTAATTATTAAAAATAGAAAATAAAATTAATAATTTTGGAAATTTCCTCACCGATTTCATTCTAAACACTTTTGTTACGTATCGCTGACATCCTATACATTTTATTTTTGTTAATTATAGGAACTACTTCTTAGTCCTTGTTATGTTTTATATAAATTATATTCACAAAATAATTGAAATATATATTTTTTAACAACATTATTGAAAATTGTGTATATTGTGTTCATATTATTCATAATCATTTCTAGATGTAAGATTTGTTTTTTTTAATATATTTCAAATAACTTCGAACCAATTAAAAAAAAAGTAAACAACTTACCGACTGAGCCACCTTAAGTAAATAATTCGATTATTTCTGATTGGTTTGAAGCCCTGACAGAAAAATCTGTAAGTTGAAAGAATAAAATAATTAATTTTACGAAACTCAAAATAGTGAAAGTAGTATTATTAACAGTATCTAATTTATTATTTAGAATACTAGAACAGTACAATAGAAGAAGTAAAAATTTTAAAAACAGATTTATTGTAAGAATAAAATAAAAGTTAACAATATTTTTACTTTTACTGCTTTTTTTTTTGACGAAAAATCGCTTGAAGCCTTCGAATCTCCAAGAGCAGGTTTGAAGAGAACTAGTTGATAAGCTTATAGAACTAAAACCGGCAAAAAGTACTAAGTTTACATTCATAAGATAAATATGGTCCAACAATTTAGTACATTTTCCAATCTTCACAAAAATTGTTTTTTATATCACACTATAAAGGCACATTGTTAATTTTTAAAACAGAAAAACGAAATAAACTACAAAGAATTGCAAAAGATAAGCATGTTCAAAATAAATAAAAAAGATTCAAATTATGTGTCAGCCGCCTCAACCACATAGTGTTAAGTCACTATTTTAGAGTAATATACATGTATACATATATACATATATATATATATATATATATATATATATATATATATATATATATATATATATATATATATATATATATATATATATAGTTTAATTTTTCCGAACTATTTTTCTATACATTTATTTGTTATGTCTTGGACTTTGTGGTTCTTACAAGAAAACGCCTTCTTGACGTTTCGCCCTGGCGTTTAGGGCATTTTTAAAAAAATTTCTATAATTTTTTTCTTTTTTTTATTTCTCCGTTCCTAAAACACATTTTTTTTACTATCCACTCTATACACACATATATGTTAAAATTCTTGCTTAAATTTTAAAACTTATTAACTAATAACAGGAGTTATAAACATAATATACCATACATTCACAATTTTAAAACTCTAAAAATTTTAGAGTTTTAAATTGTGAATGTATATTATGTTTATAACTTCTGTTATTAGTTAATAAGTTTTAAAATTTAAGCAAGAATTTTAACATATATGTGTGTAAGAGTGGATAGTAAAAAAATTGTGTTTTTAGGAACGGAGAAAAAAAAAAAAAAAAATTCATTTGAAAATGCCCTAAACGCCAGGGCGAAACGTCAAGAAGGTGTTTTCTTTTAAGCAAACGAACCACAAAGACATAACAAAAAAATGTATATATATATATATATATATATATATATATATATATATATATATATATATATATATATATATATATATATATTTATATATTATATATATATATATATATATATATATATATATATATATATATATATATATATATTTATATATACCTATATATATATATATATATATATATATATATATATATATATATATATATAAATAACAATTTTTTTATTACGGGTTCTAGTAAACTTTGACATTATAACCTTTATTTTTAAATATAATCCTGCCACTACCTATCTGTTATGAGTATGTAGATGACCTATTACTACTTTGTGTGATTTATTTAGTAAATAATAAATATTTATAATAAATAACACTGACTGACTGTGTCAGTCATTTAAATGAATCTAAAATTTTGCATATATTTTTTTAATATTAAACTAGATAGATGTATGTAATTCCATTTCTGATTTTAAGATCAACGTACTACTAAAAAAGTGAGTTTTATTTAATTTATACACTCAATTTTTGAAATTACATTAACTTTACGTCACATATAAAAGAATTTTTTTGGCTTTCGTTGAAAAAAGTCCTTATAAACAACACTTAAGTTTAAAAAAGTAATAGTGTATTAACTTTACCAACAAAAGTAATTTCTTAAGGTCAGAAAGTTTTCTGTATTTTTAGAAATTTCAATATTAAAAAAGTAATAAGAAATAAGAGTTTCACTGTCCACTAAAAATTTTGCACCTTTGACAAAGGACCAATTTGACAGATCTCTAAATTTTAACAAACAAACCCGTTTCAGGCGACTTTCTTCAAAAATGTCAATTTGGATAGACAACGAAAAGCTGCCTGTTTTTTTGGAGCAAAACCTAAGGCCGGAGTTGAATTTCAACCAAAACCCGTAATAGGAAACTTTCCCATATGAACGAACTTTTTGGAGAGCACTGAATATAAGTCATTTCGCTAATCCAGCCCACCTGAATGATTTTTAAAAAACTGTATTAAATAAAGCTATCCTAACAGGATTGAAATGCATTTAAACCAATCCTAGATGTTGCACTCCTTAGTACCTCGATACTACATCGTTGCCGTTCTATTTAAGATCTAATAGTATTCTTTTTGTTCTTGTTTATTATCTTCTTTCTCGTTTGTATCTATGTACGAAAGGTAAATACTTGAATCACCTGACAGTAAACAAGAGTGTTTTTAATAGGATCGACGTTTCAAAGTTTAATGAACTATCAGAATGGGCAGCATATTACAAATGTTTTCCAGAGTCGCAATAAAATTAATTAATAAATTTAAATAATGTAAAGAGGCTAAATAAAGTACAATTTCAGGGTGTTTTTGGGACAGTTTCTTAAAATCCTGCATATTTTCTGTATTTTGGGAAATGATTTATTTTAATAATTACTATAACCCATTAAAAACTGGCCCAACGTAAAAAGTAACTATATATGTTAATATTAAGATGTTTTTATGCGTTTCATCTTATTATTTTTAAGCCGAATATACATTGCATAGTTTCAACCTATACTTCGATCCCTGTTCATTAAATTTACTATGTTAAATTCAGACAAAAACCAATAGTTATTTTACAGTTAGTTAGGACATGTTCCAGATAATTAGCGCATAATATTGCTTAGATAAAAAATGTAAACTCAACTTATTTCTGAATTGTGAATTTGGTAAATATAGGGACGAAAATGTATAAGGAAAACACCTAAGTTTAATTTGATATATGGATATTGCTGTACCTACTTCATATACATTTTTTACAACAGTTTGTAATATTTTTGTACTTTTTATTTATTTTTAATAGATGTTTTTGTATTATATCAGAGTTTTACTATAACAATAATTTTCTGATCATTAAGCAATCATAAGAAGAATGAAAATCAATACAAAAAAACATAAACTTATGTATATATATATATATATATATATATATATATATATATATATATATATATATATATATATATATATATATATATATATATATATATATATATATATATATATATATATATATATATATATATATATATATATATGTATTGAGATGGGTGACTCCTCGAGCCAGCTGAAGACAAACCTATTTGTAATAAATCTAAACATTGTTAAAAACTTTATAAATCACTAGTAAAAAGTAATACGCCGCCAGTGGCACAACTGAGATAAACAATGGAATATCAGAATGAAAAAGAGGGGACGTTTTAAAACTAAATTGAAAAGAGATGACAGAGGCACATGATATCCATCGGTGAAATGTTAAAGAGGTCTTACATATTTACGTCTGAAAATATTTTGCAAAAATAAATGTTTTTTGCTGAAATATTGCAAATTGATAATGCAAGTGCCCTAAGTAATTCATTGATGTTGCTGAAGATTAGTGACAATTAGTTTTTGTAACATTTTTTTTTAGTTAAATAAAAACAGGGTGAAATTGCGTTGTATTCAACGCATTTTTTACTAAGAAAATTTTAATTGTTAAGAAGGATTGTTGCTTGTTTAGAAGGATGCAAATAGTGATTGCAATAATGAAATAGGTATCCATGAAAAGCGTGACGATAAAAATCTTAAGACTTCTTTAAATTAGTTTTACGTGTCATTATCAAGGAGCGCTATTTATCAGTATTGCAATTTTCATAATATCTTGTATATATATATATATATATATATATATATATATATATATATATATATATATATATATATATATACAGAAAATATTTTTGACTTCTGTAAGATAGCAAACGCGAATTTTGAATAATACTACCACAAATGATCGAATTTTCCTCAGCTGAGAAGTTGCATGCTTTTACACTACGAAAGCTGTACAGTACAAATTAATAAGTCAGTAAGATATAATAATTAGTATCTCTGACTAGATGCGTGCTTAATATTAATTAAATGCATACCTGCCCTCTGCAAGGGACCATTCAAGCCACAGACCAGCAGAGGAATTCTTAACAAGGACAAAGGTGGAGCAGAACATAAGATACTTATCTCCTTATTAGAGCAATACGTCAGAGAACATACAATAATTACTATTACTGGCTGATGTGAATCCAATATTGTGCTGCCTAGCGGTGATTTTTAAAAAACTGCGTCTTTATTCTAGGCTGAAGGCAGGTATGCCTTTAATATTGGGCTCACGTCAGCCACAGATACTCATTGTTGTCTCTTACTGACATACTGTGCCAGTACGGAGATAAATACTTTGTGTTCTGTTCTCTTCTCTGTCAAACCTAGCTTGATTGTTCACTGGTCCCATGAAACTTTTGAAACAAGATTTTGATAAATTGGAACTTTAGAGGAGCGGTAAAGTAAACATACCTTTTCAGTAGACACATTTTAATTAGGCCAGTCTTTGCCTTTAATCAGCGAATAAATTAACCATGTAAGTACATTTATGATTTTTCTAACAATGATCTACAATTAGGTTATGCTTTCAGTAACTTCGATTTTTGCGATGCAACTGGCAAAGTATGAAAACTCAAAATCTCTAAAAATTTGTCGTTCAATAGTAGGCGTAACGTCGAAAACTTACTCCAAATTTACACAATTTGACTCTCTTATATTAAGAAATAACTTAACTGGAGCATTACAGCTCAATATTTTAAATAATAGGTATTAATGTTGAGACATTATACGTTTTTAGATATCAAAATTGGAAATAATGAGCAAATAACATAATTTTCAGATTTCTCGACTCCAGGAACTCTGAAAAGAATAAATTTATATTCGAAGCATATGTTATTTTAAATAATTATACCTAAAGTTTACTTGTTATGCGACCAGAAATCAAAATTCTAATAATACATAGTACATAATACCATTGAAACTATACAAAATTTATCGACCTTTTGACTCTCATCTCCTGAAGTGATATCGTTCAAAAACTATAGATTCCTTGCCTACTTGAATCATTCATATTTGGAAACACTATAAATAACCAAGCTAGAAATTTATCTTTATATAACATTTTTAATGACGAGAAGCAAACATACTTCAACAAGCTTCTTTTTGATACCAACAACAGTACACGAAGAATAACCCACAATTCTAAAAATTTCAAAAAAGAAGCCCTTTATTGCACCCTGTAAAGTTAGTTCTATTGAACTTTAGAACTTCCAACTTAAAGGACTCATACCCTCAAAGTCTATTGATCAAAACTAACTACAAAAGCGTTAAAAATAACTCAAGGATTATATTTTTTGGTGAGAATTAAGATCATACCGATTGTTTAGCGAGGATATTAGCTTCATCTTACTTTTTGATTAATAATCTGGAAAAGCAAGTTAATACACGTTTTATTCTATATTCATTCCTATCTTATGGCTTTCGGATAATGTAATTATTTGGGGATCCTATTAAGCTATATTAGCTTTAACCGAATCAATTGCAGAGATCACACAACTCCTATTTTTTTAAAAATTCGAATTATGTCTGTTTATAGTCTATACTGTTCTGGAGTGCTCGTATTTATAAAACAACATAAGCATAACGACTACTAATTTATTAAGATATTCGTAAATAAAAGTCCCTAAATAATGAAAATTGTTCACCAGTCAGTATATATCACCACTACACCAAACACTTTTTTTTTGCACTCGACGCGAGTTTCGCTAACCATGTTAGCTTCATCAGGAGCGATGATTGCAATTTATACATACAAATTGTTAACCTAAACTAATTAAATTGTAGCGCTAATTCATCTAGAATTAAGACAATGGATAATAAAAATTATCTGCTATGTGTAATATTTCAGGTAACCTTTGATCTGGGGATTGCAATAGGGATTACTACCAATAGCAGTGCAGCACTTACCCAGAGCACATTGAGCTAGGTTAAATGTTAATTTTTTGGTAAGGTATTTAAACCAAGAATGGTATGGTGGCCTTTCTAAAATCCAGATAGGCTTAATTATAAAAGCCCTAGTCGGGCCCGCGGCTCCGCTTGCGTGGACTTGATTCACTACTATCGTCACTGCTTATTCCTTATGTTACCCAACGTAATAAAATATCTCCCATTATTTCTCCTTATCTCCCAATATTTCACCTTATTTCCCATTATCTCTACATAATTTATCTCTGTTCATCTCCCATTATTTCTCCTTATTTCCCATTATTTCTCCTTATCTCCCATTATCTCACCTTATTTCCCATTATCTAGGCTTATCTCGACTTATCTCCCATTATTTCTCCTTATCTCCCATTATCTCACCATAACTCCCATTATCTAGACTTATCTCTGCTTATCTCCCATTATCTCTCCTTATCTCCCATTATTTATACTTATCTCCCATTATCCCACCTTATCTCCCATTATCGAGGCTTATCTCGACTTATCTCCCATTATTTCTCCTTATCTCCCATTATCTAGGCTTATATCGAATTATATAGAACATATGTATAAATTTATAAAAACACGTAAATCAGATAAGTGGTTCTCGAGTGATAAGCGCACTAACGGACAGACAGACACACAGAGAGACGTTGCGTTTTATATATATTGTATTCTTGGCTACATGATATTGTTCCATATTTAATGCTTTAGGGAGTGTATTGCAAGAGAACGCTCTAGCGGCAAACTTTTCTCCGACTTAATTCACTATTATCGTCACTGCTTATTCCTTATGTCACCTAATAAAATATATCCTATAACCTGGTCAGAGAACATACGTATGTTTAAAAAAAAGCACGTAACTCGGATAAGTAGTTCTCCAGTGATAAGCACACTAACAGACGGACAGACAGACAGACGGACAGAGAGACATTGCATTTTATATATATTATAGATATTCTCTGCTACATAATATTGTTCCATATTTAATGGTTTGGACTGTGTATTGCAAGAGAACGCGTTAGCGGCAAATTTTGTCCGACTTCATTTACTATTATTGTCACTGCTCATTCCTTATGCTACCTATCGTAATAAAATATAGCCTATAAGCTGGCCAGAGAACATACGTATGTTTTTAAAAAAAAGTACGTAAATCGGATAAGTGGTTTTTCAGTGATAGGCGCACTAACGGACAGACAGACAGACAGAGAGACGTTGCATTTTATATATATTATAGCTGTATTCTACTTTAGGAAATTTTAGAAAAAGTGAACTTAAGCACTTAGATAAATATCAGCACTGGAGGCCCCAAATATTTCGGACGCACATGTTATAGTTTTAAGATTGTATTTATTGAAACACCCTATGTGTACTATCACATATCTGTAAATTGACGTTAAATAATTAAATAACTTACTTGTGTACCAAGTTAACGTATCAACATACTAACCGACGTTCAGACAAACCGACGGACATGGGAAAACTATGTTTATTGTGATTTAGGGCCCCTAAAACATGAGGATATGCAAAAATTTTCGGATGGTTAATTTTTAACGAATAGAATACCTCCCTTTAGGGAGGAAAGAAAAAAAGATCCGTTTCTTGTCTACAAGAATGTTTTGGAAAAATAGGGTTAACCTATAATGACTAAACTGCTAAACAGGAACTTATTTATATTTTTTCATAATTCTGTAAATGAAAATAAGTTTTTGTGACAATTTTACTTTCTTTTGATAAGTTTGGTAGAAAAATTCTATTTCAGATAGACAAAAAAATATTTTTGTTATTGTGGTACCAACCATGTGTAGCCCTAATTTATTTAAAATTACACATATACTTTAAATATGCCACTGGAGACTGCAGGAGTTTTTAAGTAAAAAATATTATTTTCGAGTGGAGACCACGCCATCTATCGGTAGGAAGAATATTATAAAGTCGCAGGCCAGGAACGTCACGCTATTTAAAAAGGATTTTAATTCCTATCTTTTTCTTTGCGAAGGCTGAAAATTTAAGAACTACACAAAACTTTAATAAGTCAACTTTCCTGCTTTTTTAAAAGCATATAAATAAATTAGTGCGAAAAAGTTTGAAATAGATGTGCTCAGTAGATGTTTTTGGAATTTTTAGACAAAAAGTAAATAAATAAATAAATTTTACAAGATCCTACCATCAAGTTTAGCTGCTAAGTCTTTCCACTGGTTTTTTATCACAAAATTTTCACTATTAAACTATCTTTTTCAATAAAAATCACCACAATGCTAACACCAAACCGTAGAACAAATCCCTTCTGGAAAAATGCTGTCATTTTAATAAAAACAACGGCGACTCGATTTAAAGTACCGGATTGCATCTATTTGTAATCGCAGAAATATTCCGTTATTACGGAATTTCTAAGATCTAGATAGGCTTAATTATAAAAGCATGTATTCTACTTTAGGAAATTTTAGAAAAAGTGAACTGAAACACTTAGATAAATATCAGCACTGGAAGCCCCAAATATTTCGGAAGCACATGTTATAGTTTTAATATTGTATTTATTGAAACACCCTATGTGTACTATCACATATCTGTGAATTGACGTTAAATGATTAATTAACTTATTTGTGTACCAAATTTTAAATCGATATCTAATATTGTTTAAAAGTTAACGTGTCAACATACTAACCGACGTTCAGACAAACCGACGGACATGGGAAAACTATGTTTATCGTGATTTAAGGCCCCTAAAACATGAGGATATGCAAAGATTTCGGATGGTTAATTTTTAACGAATAGAATACCTCCCTTCAGGGAGGAAAGAAAAAAGGTTCTGTTTCTTATCTACAAGAATGTTTTGGAAAAATAGAGTTAACCTATAATGGCTGAACTGCTAAACAGGAAGCTATTTATATTTTTTCATAATTCTGTAAATGAAAATAAGTTTTTGTGACAATTTTACTCTCTTTTTATAAGTTTGGTAGAAAAATTCTATTTCAGATTAAAAAAAATATTTTTGTTATATTGTTATTGTAGTACCAACCACGTGTGGCCCTAATTTGTTTAAAATTACACATATATTTTAAATATGCCACTGGAGACTGCAGGAGTATTTAAGTAAAAAAATATTATTTTTGATTATATTAGTGGAGACCACGCCATCTATCGGTAGGAAGAATATTATAAAGTCGCAGGCTAGGAACGTTACGCTATTTAAAAAGAATTTTAATTGCTATCTTTTTCTTTGAAAAGGCTGAAAATTTAAGAACTATACAAAACTTTAATAGGTCAACTTTCCTGCTTTTTTTAAAAGCATATAAATATATTAGTGCGAAAAAGTTTGAAATAGATGTGCCCAGTAGAAGTTTTTGGAATTTTTTAGACAAAAAGTAAATAAATAAATAAACTTTATGAGTTCTTACCATCAAGTTTAGCTGCTAAGTCTTTCTACTGGTTTTTTATTACAAAATTTTCACTATTAAAACTATATTTTTCAATAAAAATCACTACAATGCTAACACCAAACCGTAGAACAAATCCCTTCTGGAAAAACGCTGTCATTTTAATAAAAACACACGTTTTTGTTTTCAACGGCGACTCGATTTAAAGTACCGGATTGTGAAATTATATCTATTTGTAATCGCGGAAATATTTCGTTATTACGCCCAATCCATATAAGAATTTCATAAAAATTGTACTAAGGATTTTTCTCCTTGGGGATACAGAAGTGTCTTGTCAGAATATATGTATTTTGGGACGTAAATTATGAATATTAAAACTAAATTTGGCGACAAACCTCAGTTTCTGAGAAATTCTAGTAAGAAGTGTTACTTTCTTAAGTTTAAGTTTTTTTTCAATGAATTATTTGATCGTTTAAAAAAAATTTATAGATATTAAAAAAAAAAAAAAAAAACGGTCAAGTGCAAGTTGAACTTGCACAATTAGTGTTCCGTACGTTGATTGTTTTTAAAACAAAAATTTTTGTTAGGGTGGTATAAAATGATCAGTGACTTCACAAAACACACCCCAAATGAGTTTTCAACAAAGTTTGTTTCCAATCTTTACTGAAAAACTGGTGACCTTGAAATTTTGTTTTTTTTTTTATATACCAGATAAATTATTAAAGGTAATGTACTCGTGATAATTTTCGTTCAATCTATACACCGTGGAGAATATTCCAGAATTTTTCCAAAATTTTTTGATCAGTACTTTTCGAGATAAGGTAGGGGACAGCGATTTTTTAAAAGTAATACGAAGAAAAGTGTGCGCAAGTATTACATTATATATATATATATATATATATATATATATATATATATATATATATATATATATATATATATACATATATTTTACTCGTGTTTTCACAAGCTTTCATTTGATACCACACTCGATGACCTAGTAAAAAAAAATTTTTTCACTTCCGATTTCACCCCTCAAAACGAAACCCTTAAGTCAAAATTTATGTTACGGTGGTATAAAATGATCAGTGATTCACAAAACACACACCCAAATGTGTTTCCAACAAAGTTTGTTTCCAATCTTTACTGAAATCTGATGACCTTGAAATTTTTGTTTTTTTTTATATACCATATAAATTATTAAAGGTAATGCACTCGTGATAATTTTCGTTCAATCTACACCCCGTGGAGAATATTCCAGAATTTTTTCGAAATTTTTTGATAAGTACTTTTCGAGATAAGGCCCGGGACAGCGATTTTTCGCGAATTTTTAAAAATAATACAAAGAAAAGTGCGCGCAAGTATAATATTATATATATATTTTTTACTCGTGTTTTCACAAGCTTTCATTTGACACCACACTCGATGACCTAGTAAAAAAATTTTTTTTTCACTTCCGACTTCACCCCCCAAAACTAACCCCTTAAGTCAAAATTTAATTCTCAAAACTACATGGCTCTGATGAGGCCATCAATTCCTATATTATTACCAAATTTCACCTTTCTATGTCAAATAGTTTCGGAGAAAATCGGGTGTGACAGACAGACAGACAGACAGACAGACACCGAAGTGATCTTATAAGTGTTCCGTACGGAACACTAATAACATTTTTGGAGTTAAATTTTATTCATGTTCAAACAGGGCCCATGTCTTTAGTGCTGGTATGTTATTTTTTATTGATTGGTACTAGATGGTAGTTTTATACTGCAATTTCTCTTTTTATTTTTAGTATTCAGGGCGGAACACTTATGGGATGGGTCACACCCGATTTTCTCCGAAACTATTTGACACAGAAAGTTGAAATTTGTCACAAATATAGAAACTGATAGCACAATAAGAGCCGTGTAGTCTTGAGAATTAGATTTTGACTCAAGATGTTAGTTTCGGAGGGGTGAAAAAAAACATTTGATAATTTATACGATATAAAAAAAATATTTTGCTTGACAATACGGTGGAAATTTTTTTCGTGGAAAGTTGTGATTTTAACCCAGACTAACAGCTATGAAACATCGATACGTACACGTTTCGTGCTAGGTGCAATCAGCAATGTCAAATTCATATACTTTTCAGTACATTACTGCTTTAAACATTTAGCCAGTCACAAATAAAATAAACTTCCATGATGACTGGTGACCAACGGATAGGTACCGAGACAAAATAATTTTATTTTATTTGTTTATAACTAAACAAATATTTAGGCAGTTTTTTTTTTAGTTTTAAACTTTTACTACCAAGATGTTCATTTAGTCGGTTTTTAATTTGTACAAGTGTTATTAAGATATATGGAATGATTTTTTTTTATATTATTAAATAAAAAGAAGCGCTATTTTTATGATTTATACCGAAAGTGGTCACATGATGAGTTGAAAAAGCTAGCTATAACCTAACTTTTTATGAAATAATATTTTTTATTGGTTTATTTTACCAAAATTTGGGGTACTGAAGTATAGAAAGTAAATAATTACAGTCAAATCGGCCAATCGGCGATTAGAGCATCTGACTGTCGTACATTCAATCTGAGCATCGAAAACTCAGATTGACTGTTAAACAGTCAATTTTTGACTGTCGTATATCCAATTTGACTGTGGAACATAACGTTTTGAGTTTTGCACAGTCAAATTGATTGTTGTATACAAAAACAAAGTTGGGACTGAAGGACGATGCAAAAACAATCTAAATTAAATTGTTTTACTACCTTTGGTAAACAAATAATGTCATTTCCATGCATTTGAAAATAGAAGTAAAATATTCATGATACAAAGTTAATTTTTAGTGTTCCGTACGGAACACTTATAAGATCACTTCAGTGTCTGTTTGTCCGTTTGTTACACCAGATATTCTCCGAAACTATTTGACATAGAAAGTTGAAATTTGGCACTAATATAGGAATTAATGGCCTCATCAGAGCCGTGTTGTTTTGAAAGTTAAATTAGGGGGTAAAATCGGAAATGAAAAAAAAAAAATTACCAGGTCATCGAGTTGGGTGACAAATGAAAGTTTATAAAACATCAGTTCAAAACTATATATAATGTAAAATTTGCGCACACTTTTCTTTGTATTATTTTTAAAAAATTGCCAAAAATCACTATTCCCCCCTTATCTCAAAAAGTACTAATCAAAAAATTTTGAAAAAAAAAATTCTGAAATATTCTCCATGTGGTGCAGATTGAAGTTAAACGAAAAGTATCTCAAGTACATTACCTTTAATAATTTACCTGGTATATAAAAAAAAAAAAAATTCATCAGTTTCCATAAATATCGGAAAAAAGCTTTGTTCAAAACTAATTTAGGGTGTGTTTTGCGAAGTCATTGATCATTTTATACCTCCGTACAAAAATTTTTATTTTAAAGGCAAACGTATAGTTATTTTATTTTATTTAGTATACTCATCTGGCCTTGAAAAAGAAAGGCTGATTTTGATCGATCATCTTCACTTAAAAAGGAAGTTATATAGTTATCAATTTACAAGTTTTATTGTCTAATACATTATATTATATATTATTAGACTGTTGGTAGTAAAATTTAAGGTAAACGCTCTATTTCGCTGAATGTCTTTTTGTTGTCAACACTCTTTTTGGCTGTAGACAGTTAAATTGACCGTGGATGATTAAATTGGCTGTCAACAGTCAGTTTGACCGTTGAGAATCAATCTAACTGTTCGAAATTTAAAGTTTTTCCGTACGGGTAGAATTTCCGAAATTTTGGTTTTATTATATCCACGCTCCCTTACCTAGTGTCGGTTCATATAACAATTGGGATCTTACCTGTGGGCGGAGCAGTTTATTGTTAAGATGGCCAAAATATGGAAGCAGATTTAAATTTGTAACGTGTGAAGCATAGGGAGTGTGACAGTATTTTTCAAAAATATTATTGACAATTGGGAATATTTGCAAATGGGCCGGTACAAATCCTGCCCAAAGGAATTTCACACTCGATAAAAAACTTTTAAAATCAAATCTTTTCCTTGGTGTAAAGTAATTGTTGACAAAACTATCGCGCTCAATATAACGAAAAGTCAACCAGCATGTATATCCACGGCCCAATTACAAACAGTAGTGTTTGAAATAAATGCCACATTCAACAGTAGAACAGGAGAAATTTTATGTATAAAATGCTCTTTAAAGCCGGTGAAGGTAAAAAATGCAAACGTATCCTCGCAACTCTTTTGTATTGTTACCGGTAAGATTCTAACCTATAAATGTCTAATATTTACATTTCAATTTTAATAGAAAAATTAATTTTTTATAATTTTTCAACCGCCTTCTTAAAAATGGAGCATCTGAAACGAAAAGAATATATTTAATTCTAGAATATTTATACAAATTTTAGTGAAATGATACGTTACAATCAATGACAATGAGAAAAATTTTAACTGGTTTCAAATCAAATGCCAATTTACTTCGAAGGTTAATATTTATTAACTATTTATTATTTTGAATAAATACAAAATAATTAAGACAGTATTTTATCAAAATAAAATCTGAAAAATGTTATCTAATAAGGAATTTTTGTTTGACATACATACACAAATTAAAAAAAAGTGACTTTAAAGAATAAATAATTTTAGTTACCTAGAAGAATGTAAACTTCTTTTTTCAAGTGTTTAGAATAAACTTTAGCATCAATTGAGATTTCTCATTCAATTCGAAGAAATTTTTTCCACACTTTCAGTCTGTCAACTTTTTCCACTTGCCCAAATCCATTAATAATATTTAAAAACGTTTAAATCTACATTTAAATCATTTTGCAGGTGACTTTCACAACTGTAAACAGCATTAAAGTCTTTTTTTTATTTTTCACTAAAAGCAAAAATTTCGGTGTTCATTTTTAAGAAAATTGGTAATATTAATTTACACAGACGCTTATGAGATATTTAAAATTGCACCTCAAGTTTAATTCCTGAAAGAGTCGCGAGATGTATTGAATAGATAAGATCCCAGTTGTGTCCCCCTAGTACTCCCAAGTTAAATATACCGAGACCCAAGAGTCGGTGATATTATCTCTGATCTATCCAATTACAGGTATTACTTTCTTTCAGGGCAGCGTAGCGTGGTTAGGTTCTAAGGGCGCGGAAGGATCCAAACGGTATTTTTCAGAGAAACAAGAAGAAAGTTAAAGTCGGCTTATGAAGGGCACTCCCTGAGTACGCCACTAGCAACTCCTAATACTCAAACCTCATGGCTAGCTTCTTCGCCAAAGCTGATCCCCAGTAATGAGAGTTCTTGACCAATTTTTTCTAATATTGGTAATAATGGTCTTACTTTATTAACACGTAGATGTCGCCCTTTTCATAAAATCCATATGATTTTTAGGAAGTACCAACCTTCAAACGATACGTGTCAAAATTTCATGACATTTCGAAGATTAGTTTACAATTTACAGTGGTTTTAGCGACGCTACTTTTGTTATATTCAAAACAAGGGGATTCAAACAAAGAAACGGCTTGATAAGTGTTACGAGGACTCTGCCCATGGAAAATCACTCATTATTTACTGGTACGCCGAATTTAAACGCTATCGTACAGACCCAAAGGATGCTGAACGATCTGGAGGCCCAAAGGAGGTGGTTACACCGGAAAACATAAAAAAATCGACAAAATTGTTTTGGATGACCGTAAACTGAAATTGCCTGAGTTAGCGGACACCCTAAAGATATCAAAAGAACATGTTGGTCATATTTTGCATGAACATTTGAAGATGAGAAAGCTCTGTTCGAAATGGGTACCGCGTTTGCAGAAAGTGGACCAAAAACAACGTGTTGATGATTTTAAGCGCTATTTGGCTCCAGTGAAGAAGTTATCGCCGAAGCGGAGGCTTATTTTGAAGGCAAAGACAAATCCTTCTGCAAGAAAGGTATAGAAATGTTAGAAAAGCGTTGGACTGATTGTATAGCTATGTTGAATAAAGTCGAATTTTGCAAAAAAAATGTGTTTTAAGTAGCTAGACCAAAAACTTTTTAGCCTACGTGCTATTTCCAATTTTGGTCAAATGTTTTTAAATTTGTAATTCACTAAAAAAACTGTGTCACACCAAAACACAGAAAAAAAAAAATGGAAAAGCATGACCTTGAAAACTACGTTGAAAATTTGGAATCTTTGACACAATGACACTACTCAGTATATATCACCACTACACCAAACACTTTGTTTGTCGAGTCAATCAGCGCCCCTGTTAACGCTAACATGGTCAGCGAAACGCTCGTCGAGTGTTGGTGTAGTGGTGATATATATATACTGAGTAGCGACCTTAAAAAGATCCGAGTAACATTGAACTTTACTTACGTTCTCAGCAAATTTCTAATAAGCTGTTAAGTTCTTACTTATAGACAGTGTTTACTTCCAGTTTATGATTAATTTTGATTTTGAATGGCTTCTAGCTACATAAAATACTGTCTATGTTATGTTTTTATCTTAGATATACCATATAATCCCATTTTCTTACAATATTTTTTTAAACTAAAGCTGTTTTTGATAAAATGATAGCTTTGACGTAACTTACTTGACAGGTTAGCATTCTGTCTCCTCAAAAATTTGACCTTTATATGGAATATAAAGAAAACAGACTTTCTTTAGTCTTCAGTAATATCCACACTCTCTGACCACTGTTAAAAACTCCAGGGGTAATATTAATGGAAATGATAGTAAGGAACGATGTAACACAAAGTTTTAAAATGTATTTTTATTGAAAGCACCATAAAAGCACATATACAAATGTATACAAAAAGACAAAAAATAACATAATATATATATATAAAAAAACAAAACTATTAAGAAAAATTAAAAAATATATGCCTTGCACCCCATATACATGATAACGTAACATTAACATAGACTCTTTCCACAAAATAAAATAAAATAGGATTTTTATATAAAAGTATATCAAGGCTAAGGCTACGTACAAACTTTTTTTTAAATGTTTTACATTCTGTTAAGGCCACCAAAAGTAACCTAAAATTAGATAGATATATATAATCTTCGTATTATGGTATTACAATAAATATTTCTTGTGTTGTTTTTAAATATATTTTTAATATTAACCTGAGACATTTTTAATGGACAGCTAGTAGGAAGCAAGAACTGTCAAAACATATTTGATGTCGCTACCTACGTCATCCTGAAAAATATATAAAAATACAGCTCACTTGTGACCTTAGTAATAAAACGAACATAGTTCAAGCGATTTACTTTCAATTGACTTTCTATAAAGCACACAATACCATATTTCTAATAAAGCACTGAAGCAAACAGTAAAAATAGGACTACGAAATTAAAAATAAGTGATAAACAGCTGCTCAAGCTTATGACCTATAACTGTAGTGAATTCAATAAACAAAAATTACTCCAAAGTATGCTGAATTTTCAATGCCAAATTCGCCCGAAGAGGAAAAATTATAAATAATAAATACCTTGAATTAAGAAAACGATCTTTGACAACGCTTTCAATACACGAGGTAACTATATTCAAAATAGTTGCCTTCCTTTTCTTTCATTTGTTTACAGCGTTGCCAAAATAATTTAAACTATTTTTTATAAGTTCATTAAAAGTAACTTTAGAACTGTTAAAATTAACATGTAGGTCTATTTTATTTTTATTTATTTAAGTAAATCGTTTAAACTAATGCCAACACAGCACTATAATAACAACAATATTTTTTATTGACTAGTGGCAGTTCATGAGAAAGCTATTTTAAAATATTTAAGAGTACACATATACAATATATAACGTTTATTAGTGAGATTTTTTTGTTTTATTGAGACTGACACTGGGTGATTACGGAGTGCGTTTAGACAGAAGTTTGTGAAGTTAGTCGATAATGGCCAGGAGAACCCGCTTGTAGTCGCCCGAAGTGTCACCCTGGAAAGGGAAGCAAATATTAGTACAAGGCTCTACTACTTGGTGAGCCAAAAATGCATTATTATATCAAATAAGCATTTAAAACAAGTTTACATTTTCAATGGGTACCGCGCCTCCTTAAAACATTATTTTAAAAAAAAATTCTAGTGCGTCATGTCATGTTATGATCCATAGAATTTTAAGGAGTTAAATGATAACATTTTAGAATTTTTTTGCTACAGAATGATTTTAATATTTAACGCCATTCTATACTTAAAAGTTCTGTTTGAAAAGAGATGAGGTACTCATCCAAATCGTAATCTGTAATTTATGTCTTATTTTCACCAATGTTGCCAATCAATAAATTGTTTTTCTTATAAATAATAGTATACTAAAGTAAATTTTAATATTCAACGGAAATAAATTATTACCAAAACAAAGATATGTTAAAGATTATATAGGACCTTAATTTTTAATCATGGACCTAATGAAACAAAAGCCCAATATGAGTTGAGAGATGAAAGAAATTGTTGCAACATTTCTGGCTCACCGTGATTAATTATATCATGCAGAGGATGATATTAATACCCGTGACTAAAAAGATACAGTAAGTAATTCAGGCATTTTCACCAATTCTCAAAAATAATTTAGAAAGAGTCTCATAAAATGAAAATTGCCGATATTCTCCATTTTTTAAATATAGTACAACGTTGTTTTTTAAATTAACATCCTAGTTTACACCTTGCGAAATTATAAGGGAAACATAATTCATTATTACTTTCTTAGAAAAAATTATGACGAATTACGTGAGTAACAGAGTGATTTAATCATGCTGGGGCATTTTTTCAAAGAAATTTATAGTTTCTTTTACAAATTTGTCTTGTTTGCTTTTAATTTCTTTAAGTGTAAAGCCCTTAAATTTTGGTTCGAAAAACAGTAATATGCATATACAAAATAGAGATATCGGTAATTTCAACTCCTAAGAAGGCCTAGGTTTATCAATGGGTATCAATGGTTCAAGCCCACCATGCAAATCATGATCATAAGAAAAATTAAAGCATCTAAAAAGTTAATACATCAATGAATGTCAAAAAATGTACTTGTTTAAACCTAACTTTGTAAAATATATACCTCCATCAAGGTCTATTCTTTATTTTATCTGTATTTTTAATAGAGATGAGTGATATTATCATATCTGTGACTTTTACCTGCAACCCAATTTTTCGTAAAGCAGCAACTCGAGTTGCTGTTTTAAATACGCAGATACGCAGATGTCACAAATCCGTCCGCCCTGAACATAATGATCAACGACGGTGCCTATCGTCTCGTTAGGGCGTTTTCACATCTACCGAGAATGGCACCGATACGACACCCTCACGGCACCGGCCCCAACACGACACCGGAAAAATATTTTCACACCTACACGGCACCGCCCCAACACGACACCAACAAAGTTATATAAAACCGAGTTGTTAATATGAAATAAATAAAAGTATTTTTATACATGATGTAATTATCAGCGAGTACGACTCTCTTTTCTTCTTTTCTGCCTGTGAGAGTTCTTCATATTCGTAGTCTAAGTATTAAAATATTTCGTGCCAACTTTTTTTTCTCGTAGAATTTTATTTTTATTACTCTTCTTGTTTTATCCTAAAGACAGGATTTAGTTTCCACAAGTTCAATTAACAATCAAACTTGAAGGCCATGGTCCCAGCTTGGAGAAAACTCGGTACTTTTATTAAATTTATAAAAATCGGGACGACACGAGTGAAGAAACTGCTCCTCGATGACACCCGGTGACTGCAAGGACACGACACCAATATGTCGTCGAGTACGAAACTACTCCTATTTATTTAAATGTTATTTCTAGTTCACCGGCATCGTTGGCTCTGCCGTGTGGGTGTCGTGTCGACAGATGTGAAAACGCCCTTACAAACAATGGTCGCAGTCGGCCGACGACCGACAACTCACCGGTACACGATGTTGGACTGTCGTCGCGTGTCGGTGCGGTATCGTTTTTCTCGGTGTGCCTGACTTGCGCGGGATGTGCGGGCGCCAAGCAAGTCAGGTGGGTTTCATTGAAATATAGGCGTTCGACATGTTTTCGTTACCTAATCGGTACCAGCACACTGAGAAAAACGATACCGCACCGACAAATCAGGGAGCGGCCCAACTACCTCCGACGACGACGTGACGTACCGATTCCTTGAAATATGATACTGTACCAGCGATCTAAGTCGCTGTTAAAAGAAGCTGTGACTTATAAATCACCGTCGCAGGTATAGCTGTGACTAAAAGTCGCTGTTAAGCTCATCGCTAATTTTTAACATTGCCCGATATTTAATTTTAGTACTAAAAAAACTGGCCAAGTGCAAATCGTCTGGCGCAATTAGTGTTCCGTATCGTGATTGCTGAAGTATTCTATGAAATTCAGTAACACATTCATCTTCAATATAAGAATTACCAAGAATATATAACGAACGAGACATCTTTGCAGCAAAAGTTTAAACCAAATAATTACTATCTAAGTATCTGTTTAATTATAAACAAATAAAATAGAATTATTTTGTCTCGGTACCTGTCCCTTGGTCACCAGTCATCATTAAAGTTTATTTTCTGTGGGATTGGCCAAATCCTTAAAGCAGTAATGCACTGAAACGTATGGTATAGTACTGATCGCACCGAACACGAAACGTGTACGTATTGATATTTCACAGCTGTTAGTTCTGGTTAAATTCACACCTTTTCACGAAAAAATCTCCCCATATTGTCAAGTAAAATATATTTTTTATACCGGATAAATTATCAAAGGTAATGCATTCGTGATAATTTTCGCTCAATCTACAGCTTATGGAGAATAAGAATAGAACCTTTTCAAAATTTTTTGATTAATATTCCTAGAGATAGGATGGGGGACAGCGATTTTTGATAATTTTTAATAAATAATATAAAGAAGAGTTTGCGCGAGTATTACAACATATATATTTTTGAACCCGTATTTTCACAAGCCTCTATTTGACACCCCACTTGATGACCTTGTAATTTTTTTTTTTTTCACTTCCGATTTCACCCCCTTAAATCAAAATTTAACTTTTAAAATTACACGGCTCTGATTGGGCCGTCATTTGCTATATTTGTGACAAATTTCAACTTCCTATGCCGAATAGTTTTGGGGAAAATCGTGTGTGACCGACACCAATTGTGACAAAAGTAATTTTTTTTTTAACCTTTACACTAATAACATGCAAGTAAGAAGGCCATGTTATAACGGTATGATTTATGCATATATGTGTAAATAAAAGAAACATAAAAAAGAGAGATAGAAATTAAAGTACACCAAAACCATACATATACAGGAAAGTAAAAAATATATAAAAAAAATTATGACTTAAAAAAAAAATCCAGTTGCCCAAAGTGTTGATCAATATACTACCAATAACAATTATAATTGAGAGAGGCAAGAAGACTTCTCAAAACGGCAACTAATCTAAAGCAATCAAGTTTAAATTTTTATTAGATATGCACTCGCGGTTACAATCTACGGAATATTTTCTATAATACTAATTCTAAGTCTAGGTACTCTCTTGTCTCTCCAAATTATACTACCACTAATTATGCACTGTACATATTGTCTATAAACAAAATAACCTACCTGAATCCAGCTTTCCAAAGTCTTTCCATATTTATCCAAGAAAGCTTGTTTAATATCAGCCAAATCAATTTCAGATCTGGAAACGATGACTCTGATTAAAGTTTTGTCGTTGGTACCCAAACCAGCCATCGAATCATGGAGACGTTCGGCGAAGTAACCTACTTTGCTTCTGACACATTTTACTGAAAAATTATAGTTTATGATTGAAGAAACTAGTTATAGAGACGTATCCTTATTTTTCACATTTATATTTATGTAGCTCATTTCATGAAATAAAATATAATAAAAAAAAGTAACTTACTGATGCCCAAAAGTCCCTTCTCAATACTTCCAGAAAATTCTTTCTTTACAACTTGCTCGATATCTTTACCGGCCAACCTTTCATATTCGGCGAATGTTGCTCTCAGTTGCTGGTAGCTTCTGGTGATTAAAATTGCGTTAAAGACCGATTCTTCTGTTCCCCATTTGTCTTCACCAGCTGAGATTAAGGATTCAGCGTCGGATGTGGCTTGTTGTTCGTTGACGCCTTGGTTCTCGTCCCTATTAGCCTAAAACAACAAGTAATTGAATATACAAAACAGTAAATAAAAAATGTGTACATCATTTTTTATATTTTTAACACAATTTGTACATGAATGTAATAATAGTTAATAGTTCATCTGAACGTTTATAATCAAGTTGAAATTAACAAAGGAGCCAAGCAAATACTATATTCAAAAATTAAGAAAAAAATAATCACAGTGGCAAAATAATATATTTTCTTCATCTTAAAAAATTAAGTACCTACCTGTTTATAAAAGAAAATATAATTAACCAAAGCATTTCTAACTGATGGCACTATAAACGAAAAAAATGTAAGCAATATGTAATTAATACTTAATATACAAAATATAATATTGTGACGCATCAGTCCTATGCGCCGTGCCAGCGGGTTAGCTGTCAACACTTCCTCTATGAAAAAATCCCCGTTAATGGCCTGGTTGAAAAGAATTTTAGAATTTGCAAGATGACCGAACAATGTAACATAGGAAATAGGATATAAAACTATTATAATTGCTTTCAGGCAGGACGGCCTGTTTAGATTACGTAAATTAAATTATACTTGAATCATTATTTAAATTGTATCACATGTCGGAACTATTGAGATTATTGTTACATTTACAGCTATATATATATATATATATATATATATATATATATATATATATATATATATATATATATATATATATATATATATATATATATATACATATATATACATATATATATGTATATATATATATATATATATATATATATATATATATATATATATATATATATATATATATATATATATATATATATATATATATATATATATATATATATATATATATATACATATATATATATATATATATATTATATATATATATATATATATATATATATATATTATATATATATATATATATATATATTATATATATATATATTATGCAGTAATAAGGTTTATGTCACCGAGATAATTTGGTAGGAACTTATTGTTTCAAGAGTCAAAGAAATCGGCTAGCTTTGTTAGATGTCTGATAGCAAATTGTTAATAAAAGTGATTGTTTCTGAAATTCCAAAAATCGTTTAATTTTAAAATAAAAGCTAACAATATGTCAACACAATATTTTCGATAATAAATGCAAGGCTTGCGACAACTTCAATATTCTGCTTACTACGGGAGTAGCCAGCCTCTAAGTTAGGGGGGGCTGCTTCTCAAAACTCCCAATTCTATAATGGAGAAAAAAATTGGATTTTTTAATTTTTTAGGCCCTCAAGGACTTAGGGGGGGGCAGCGTATTACATTTTGTATAGTAAGAATTAATTTCATATTGCTTACGTTCCTTGCGTTTACAGTAACAAAAGCCACCGATTTCTTTTGATAATTATATTTTCTTTCATAAGCAGGTTCATACTAACTTTTTAGGATTAAGAGAAGATTATTTTGTTCTCGTATTTTTTATCACTTTCTTAAAATAGGTTTAATTTTTTCTTACATATATTTTATTGTTATTACGTAAAAAGGTAAGGAGTTTGATGAAAATGTGTAAATCACTGAAGTGTGCTGCCAAAAAATAAAAAAGAATGATATGTTAATATGAAAGCAGCGCAAAGTAATATTTATATATATATATATATATATATATATATATATATATATATATATATATATATATATATATATATGAAAGCAGCGCAAAGTATATTTGTGCTATATATATATATCAACAAGTATGATAAATTGGAAAAGTATATATATATATATATAAGATATATATATATATATATATATATATATATATATTGTATATATAGATGGGTATATATATATACAAAAGAAAGTCGTTTTTTGCATATAGTTATATATTTATAGAATATATATATCGACTATATATATTATATATATAATACTTCGCTGCTTGTGTGAAAAAAGGGCACCAGCATATATATGATATATACGTTGGAAGCACTATATATAGAGACTACCCCATATATATTGTTATATATTCATATTACTTTAATTATACTAACAACATTACAACTAAAAAATCTTCTACTATAAATATTGGAAACAATCATTCCTAACAAACATAAACATTTTTCGTTATTCATATATAACTTCTAAGAAATTGTGATTTACCTCAGTTATGTTTATATTTCTGGTCGTGAATATATCAAGAATTTATATTATGTATCAGTATCATATCGGAAACGCACGTCCCATTATATATATATAAAGGAAAAGTTTCACGTGAAATAGCTGAACTTTTATCCATAGGAAAAACAGTAGTATATGATTCAAAAAGGGAATACACGTATTCATAATGATATATATTCATGTCAATATATAAAAGAAAAGCAGTATATATATATGATAAGTGAAGAAAATTTATATAGTAGGTATATAACACAAGTTGGACATATCATAAAAAAAAATATAAGAAGGCCAAATATTGGACAGTTGGAAACTAGAAAAAAGTATATGTTTCGACGACAAAAAGGTATATATATATGTTATACATGGTGGTGGTAGTATATGCTTGGGGGAGCATAAGGCGTATATAACATAAGTGTATATATTTGTTGTGTATATTTTTATATACTATGGATCGAAATATATATGGATTTTTTCAACAAGTAATATATATATATATATATATAACGATATATATATATATATATATATATAAATATATATATATATATATATATATATATATATATATATATATATATATATATATATATATATATATATATATATATATATATATATATATGTATATATATATATATATATATATATATATATATATATATATATATATATATATATATATATATATACCATATATATATATATATATATATATATATATATATATATATATATATAAATATATATATATATATGCATATATATATATATATATATATTACATATATATATATATATATATATATATATATATATATATATATATATATATACAGGTGTACAAGTATGAAATGCAGATTTCAGACAACAGATGGTGCACCAATGCAGTTTGTGCTATAAAGATTTGACACTGTACCATTTTGTTGTGCCATCAACAAGTGTCAGACGCGCACGAGTGATAAATTGGAAAAGTGTGTGCGTAGTGTTATGTTGTTGTGTTCAATATGTCGAAATTTATACCGAACAAAGAGCATTCGCGGACAGCATTAATTTTTTGTTTCCATTTGAAGAAAACTGCTGTTGAATCATACCGATTACTTCGAGAAGCTTATGGTGAACATGCTCCATCGCAAGATACATATGAACGATGGTTTAGGCGTTTCAAAAGTGGTGACTTCGATGTTGTAGACAAGGAACGTGGATATCCGCCAAAAAAATACGAAGATGTGTGTGTTGGGCGAAGATGATTCGCAAACACAAAAACAACTCGCCGAGCAACAAGCTGTTTCCAATCGCTACGAGAGATGAGAAAGATTCAGAAGCCGGTAGACCGCAAGACCGAATCGCTTTGGCAGAAAGACGATGCTCTGTGTTTGGTGGGACCAGAGGGGCGTGGTCTATTATGAGCTGTTAAAACCTGGGGAAACGGTTAATACTTCGCTGCTTGGAAAAAGGGCAGAATACCGAAAGAGGCAACACAAAGTCATTTTTCTTCATGACAATGCTCCATCACATACGGCAAACCAGTTCGCGATACGTTGGAAGCACTTAGCTGGGCAGTTCTACCCCATGTGGCTTACCAGACTGGGCTCCTTCCGATTACCACTTGTAATTAAGTCACAAAGGGAGAAGAGAAAAAACCAAATACTTTAATTATTGTACTAACAACATATACAACTAAAAAATCTTCTGAAATTTTGATTTCAGTTGATCTAGTTCCTAGTAATGCTCCTTAAAAACAGGGGTCGCAGGAGAACGAGTACAACGCCGACATTTTTTTTTTTAATTAAAATTTTATGATTTGTATTTTAAGCTATGTATAATTATATAAAATAAATACCTGATTTGTGTAATGAATAGTTTCGATTAAAAAAAGAAAAACGTTTTTTTCGGCTCCATGACTAGATAACACGTAGGCTGAAAAGTTTTTGGTCTGACACATAGATCTCGCCCTTTTCAAAAAAAATCCATATGATTTTTAGGACGTACCAACCTTCAAACGATACGTGTCAAAATTTCATAACATTTCGGCGATTAGTTTACAAGTTACAGTGGTTTTAGTGACGCTACTTTTGATATTTTTAAAACCATGGAAAAAATCGAATTTCATGTGTTAATTAAACACTGTTTTCTGATGGGAAAAATACCGTTTAAGAAAAGCAATGGCTTGATAAATGTTACGGGGACTTTGCCCCTGGAAAATCACTCATCAGTTACTGGTATGCTGAATTTAATTGCGGTCGTACAGATACAAACGATGCTGAACACTCTGGACGCCCAAATGAGGTGGTTACACCGGAAAACATCAAAAAAATCCACAAAATTATTTTGGATGACCGTAAAGTGAAATTGCGTGAGATAGCTGACACCCTAAAGATATCAAAAGAACGTGTTGGTCATATTTTGCATGAACATTTGGGCATGAGAAAGCTCTGTTCGAAATGGGTACCGCATTTGCTCACAGTGGACCAAAAACAACAACGTCTTGATGATTCTGAGCGCTGTTTGGACCTGTTTAAGCGCAATAAAAAGGATTTTTTTCATGCGATATATGACAATGGATGAAACATGGATCCACCACTACACACCGGAATCAAATCGGCAGTCAGATGAGTGGACAACAACCGTGAAAGTCACCCGAAGCGACCAAAGACACAACAGTCGGTTGTATTTTGGGATGGGCGTGCAATAATTTGCATCAACTATGCCGAGAAGGGAAAAAACATCAATAGCGAATATTATGTAAAGTTACTGGTGCGTTTGCAGGCAGAAATCGCAAAGAAAGGGCCCCAAATGAACAAGAAAAAAGTGCTCTTTCATCAAGACAATGCACTGTGTCACAAGTCAATGCTTACGATTGCAAAATTGCATGAATTGAAGTTCGAATTGCTTCCTCATCCACCATATTCTCCAGATTTTAGGCCGGCCCCTAAAAACTGTTATCTATTCGCAGACCTCAAAAAAATGCTCGCGGAAACAGATTTGGCTCCAGTGAAGAAGTTATCTCCGAAACTGAGGCCTATTTTGAAGGCAAAGACAAATCCGTCTACAAGAAAGACTGGATTGTATCGCTCTTGAAAGAGACAGAGACAGAATATTAATGAATAAAGTCGAATTTTGCAAAAAAAAGTGTTTTAAGTAGCTAGACTTTTCAGCCTACATGTTATATGCCCTTAAATTGATTTTTTTTGTTTGTTTTTGTGGCTTTGAGCCAAGACTCATTTGGCCATGAGTTCTTATTTTTATTTTATGGGGTAGTCCAGTATCTTAACCTAACTTAACCTAAACACACACACATATGTACAAGGAACAAATCACAAACACCCCAGCCGTCACACGGAATCGAACCGCTGACCTCTCGGAGAACAGCAGGCAAAGCTAGCCTTACCCACTGCGCCAATCGATCCGGCTAAATTGATTTTTATTAGCATATTAATATTATGAATAGCACGACTGGATATACGACCTAGTCGTTGCAATACTCTGCCACTCTATTAAGATGATGCTTCTATCCCACTAGCAATATAAATAAAATAATAGTATTTTTTGAATTTATGAAACCAGTTTTCTTGTTTCTTATAATATTTTACTTTAATTTTAAAGACTATTTCTTACCTGGCAAAGGGAAACCAACAGTCTCTTAAAATGGCCGGATGTATCATCTTTCAAGTCTTTTTCTAATGGTTTACCATACACTGGAAATAGATAATTGCTCTGCATGAATAAAATGCCAAGGTTGAAATTTATACGCGGTGTCCCGTACAAAAAGGTTAATATTAAAATATTTATAGTAAAAAAAGCTTTTATTGTAAATTAAATCTAAATGTGAAAACCATTACAGTACTGTTTTTGATACAACAAAATCAAATTTTAATATGTCTCAATATCAAATTTTTGCCGACCTTGACAGGCTAGGAATCGGTCCTCCTAAAATTGGACCTTAATTTGGAACATAAAAAAAACAGACTCTTAGAGGCTATATTTGGCAAAGTGGCTTATTTAAATGAGTACTTTATCTTACTAAAAGAATGCACCCAACTTAGAGACCTAGTATGGCTCATTTTTTCTGATCTTAATAGTTAACTATCGGATTACTCGGATTGCTTTTAAGAATACTAGGTGTACAAGTATGAAATGCGGATTTTTTCTAAAAAAACATGTTAAATTCGGAAGAATGATAAAAAGTGCTTTATTCAAAGTATGCTCCATCTTCTTAGGAACCAAAGCGCTGCTCAGCAAGTGCGTGACCCATCGATGCAAACAAGTAGTAATCGGAAGGAACCAAGTCTGGTGAGTAAGCCGCATGGGGTAGAACTTCCCAGCTGAGTGCTTCCAACTTGTCGCGAACTGGTTTTGTCCTATCTGATGGAGCATTGTCATGAAGAAAAATTACATTGTGTTGCCTCTTTCGGTATTCTGGCCTTTTTTCAAACAGCGAACGGTTCAAATCGGTCAATTGTTGTTGGTAACGTTTAGTATTAACCGTTTTCCCAGGTTTTAACAGCTCATAATAGACCACGCCGCTCTGGTCCCACCAAACACAGAGCATCGTCTTTTCGTCAAAGCGATTCGGTCTTGCGGTCGATGTGGATGGTGCGCCTGGGTCTACCTATGATTTTTTGCGCTTGGGATTCTCAAAATAAATCTACTTTTCATCCCCTGCAACTATAAGATGCAAAAACGACTTCTTTTTGTACCGAGCGAGCAAAATGTCACACGTGTTTTTGCGCTTTGCCATTTGCCTGTCGTTCAACTCATGTGGTACCCATCTACCGGTCTTCTGAATCTTTCTGATCTCTCGTAGCCGATTGGAAACAGCTTGTTGACTAACGCCCAATAGCTCGGCGAGTTGTTTTTGTGTTTGCGAATCATCTTCGTCCAACAATGCTTGCAATTCCACATCTTCGTATTTTTTTTGCGGGTTTCCACGTTCCTTGTCTGCAACATCGAAGTCACCACTTTTGAAACGCCGAAACTATCGTTCACACGCATCTTGAGATGGAGCATGTTCACCATAAGCTTCTCGAAGTAATCGGTATGATTCAACAGCAGTTTTCTTCAAATGAAAACAATAAATTAATGCTGTCCGCGAATGCTGTTTGTTCGGTAAAAATTTCGACATATTGAACACAATAACACAACACTATGCACACACTTTTCCAATTTATCACTCGTGCGCATCTGACACTTGTTGATGACACAACAAAATGGCACAGTGTCAAATCTTTATAGCACAAACTGCATTGGTGCACCATCTGTTGTCTGAAATCCGCATTTCATACTTGTACACCTGGTAAACGTGCTAAAAATATATATTAATTTTTTACTAAAAATTATTTCTCAAAATTAAAAATCCATCATGAACCTATCGTTAACACAAAATAATTAATATACCTATATGAGTATACATCTAAAAATAGACGTTATAAATATACTGTCATATAGTCATAAATATATTTAAAGTGATTATAAAAATTTAAATTTCCAAAAGAGTTTTTAAGTTTAAACGTGATAATAACCATGACAATCTTAACATTGTAAATGTTTATCGAACTTTAAATAAGTCGTGCAAATAAAAACGTAAGACCATAAGTATGTTTTCACCAAAATCTTCCGGAGTAAATATTATTTATTACACTGACAAGTAAACCTTTAACGATGCTTTTTATTTTAATTTTAACCCGAGATGCAATAAATTATTGTAAATATTTGTTTCTTTTGATTTCATTTTCAGCATTATTTAGCTTGGGATCAAAACGAGCACCATCAAATAAGAAACAGATTTTTGGTTGGCAACATTTACATACTAAGTTGGGAATGTGGAATCTTTGGCACAATGATACTACTCAGTATATATCACCACTACACCAAACACTTTATTTTTGCACTCGACGCGCGTTTCGCTAACCCTGTTAGCTTCATCAGGAGCCATGATTGACTAAAGGTAAACTACAGATCTACCCTATTTATACTTAGCCTAACCCTAGAATTACTCAAGCGGAACTAATGACATAGGCAAGACCATCAGTTCCGGTCAAGTAACCAGTAGAGGGGACTATAAGGAATAGGCCCTCTGTCTTTATTTAAACTACTTTTACATTTTATAATTTCCATACTTTCGTATGCGTTCAACAATCTCCTATCAGATACATTTTTTATTAATCTTAGATTATCTAATGTTACAGTATGATCAGCTTCAAGGGCATGTTCGGCAATGCTAGACTTTTCTGTTCTATTGTATCTTAAGTGTGCTAAATGTTCTTTAAATCGTGTTTTAATTGACCTTTTAGTTTGCCCAACATACTTTTTGTCACAATCATTACAACTAATTTCATAAATTCCACTTTTCTCACAATTGGGAATCTTATCTTTGGGATTTCCTAAGATATTCCTCAGATTGTCTGATGACTTATAGACTAAGGTGAGGCCTACCTTATTAAATACCTTATTGAGTCCCTTGCTATATTTCGGATTATATGGTATGGAGACATACTTGGTGTTATTTTCTTCGCGTGTAAAAAAGGTGGAATTCTGAATATTAGACCTAAATTTATGTCTATTTATTAGCTTATTTACTAAGTCACCGTCATAACCATTAACTCTAGTTATATTTCTAATACGATTCCTTTCTTTATTAAAGTTTACTCTATTCAGAGGGAAAGTGACCAAACGATGAAATTGAGAACAAAGGACAATTGCCTTTTCTAGATATTTTAATTATTAAAAATAATAATAGATTAGAATTTGATATCTATAGGAAGGACACAGTAACAGATAGATATATTCCTAATGATTCATTTCATTGCAAACAACATAAATTAGCCTCAACACATTTTTTAGTTCATCGTTTGGTCACTTTCCCTCTGAATAGAGTAAACTTTAATAAAGAAAGGAATCGTATTAGAAATATAACTAGAGTTAATGGTTATGACGGTGACTTAGTAAATAAGCTAATAAATAGACATAAATTTAGGTCTAATATTCAGAATTCCACCTTTTTTACACGCGAAGAAAATAACACCAAGTATGTCTCCATACCATATAATCCGAAATATAGCAAGGGACTCAATAAGGTATTTAATAAGGTAGGCCTCACCTTAGTCTATAAGTCATCAGACAATCTGAGGAATATCTTAGGAAATCCCAAAGATAAGATTCCCAATTGTGAGAAAAGTGGAATTTATGAAATTAGTTGTAATGATTGTGACAAAAAGTATGTGGGGCAAACTAAAAGGTCAATTAAAACACGATTTAAAGAACATTTAGCACACTTAAGATACAATAGAACAGAAAAGTCTAGCATTGCCGAACATGCCCTTGAAGCTGATCATACTGTAACATTAGATAATCTAAGATTAATAAAAAATGTATCTGATAGGAGATTGTTGAACGCATACGAAAGTATGGAAATCATAAAATGTAAAAGTAGTTTTTAAATAAAGACAGAGGGCCTATTCCTTATAGTCCCCTCTACTGGTTACTTGACCGGAACTGATGGTCTTGCCTATGTCATTAGTTCCGCTTGAGTAATTCTAGGGTTAGGCTAAGTATAAATAGGGTAGATCTGTAGTTTACCTTTAGTCAATCATCGCTCCTGATGAAGCTAACATGGTTAGCGAAACGCGCGTCGAGGGCAAAAATAAAGTGTTTGGTGTAGTGGTGATATATACTGAGTAGTAACATTTACATATATAGGTTAGACCAGGGATGTCCAAGATACGGGCCGCATCCCGCCCCCGCACAGAGGGGAAAAACGAAAAATCGTGTTTTCAAAATTGTCTAGAGCCTTCAATTTTGGTTCGATTTGGACGATTTTTTTTTTTTTAAATTGAAGCTTATTAAATTCCGAACAAAGTTGTCGGAGCCGATTTTTCAATTAAACTTTTGTTTCAAAATGGAGGACGTTGGTTTCTGATTATATAGCGACTGAGACACAGAAAACGCTTACAGTTTCAAACCAAGTTGTGCCACTGTTTAGCAATAGCAGCCACTTTTTAGCTACAACAGCAAACAATGTGGCTAGTGCAGCAAAATATTTAGCTGTCCCTATTTTAACGTTTTAGCTGTTGTAGCCATTTTCTAGCTGTGTGAGCTGTTCTTTTCTGCGCGTATCGCTGTTTTTTGTATCTGTTAGAAAATTGTCTACGATACTTAAAATTTACAGCAGCAATATTCTAGCAATAACTGCATGAAAATTTAAATCCCGCAACTAAACTTGAATAACTTGAATGATCTGACTGCCACAGTCTAAATGCCACAGAGAAACTTTCTTGCTCGATTCAATTTTGGCATCCGCCATACTTGATTTGTCATTTTAAGTCAATTGTTGAAACATATTTATAATTAACAACCTTAAAGAAATTATTTATGCAAATGTTATGGATATAAAATAATAATGGTACGTTTATTCATATTTATAATACTTTTATTGTTCATGGCAGCCATTTTGGGTTCATTATTATTAATCTTGTAACTGTGATATTAGATATATTATCTGCGACATAAAAAAAACATATATACACGCATTTTAGCACAACTTGGTTTGAAATTGTAACCGTTTTCTGTGTCTCAGTCGCTATATAATTAGAAACCGCCATTTTGAAGACGTCCGCCATTTTGAAACAAAAGTTTAATTGCAAAATCGGCTCCGACAACTTTGTTCGGAATTTAATAAGCTTCAATTTTAAAAAAAATCGTCCAAATCGAACCAAAAATTGAAGGCTCTAGACAATTTTGAAACACGATTTTTCGTTTTTTTTTCCTCCCCACTGTGCCCGGGACGTATCAATAAGGCCCGCGATCGCAATGAAGAATCATAATTTTTAACAACCGTATATTATATACTATATAATTAAATAAATAAAATGTTATAATAATTCAGTACATTTTTTTTTTATTTGAATCTGGCCCGCCTACACATTCTAAATTTAATATATGGCCCTCTGCAAAATTGAGTTTGACACCTCTGGGTTAGACTGAGTGTTCCGTATCCCGCTGTGAAGTAAATATGGACGCAAAAGTGTGAGAGAGACAAAGCGAATGAGTGGCCAGTAGCTGTCTCTTTTTAGAATGCCGCTAAGCTACGGCGCTCTTAAAAATAATATTTCTAAGTGTTTTATTTGAACTAAAATCGGGTATGGGGCTTTTGTCGCCTTAAATTCCGTCTCGGGGTACAGCGCCTTGTTTATTACAGGCCTACAGAAAAGAGATAGATATTGGCCGCACAATCGCTTTGCCTCTTTCTAGAGAGTGGTCAATTTTATGAAGTTAATGCTCAGTCCATCCTCTATGTCTATGGGTTAGCCCATAGACATAGAGGATGGACTGAGCGTTCCGTATCCCCTGTAAAGTAAATATGGACGCAAAAGTATGAGAGAGACAAAGAGCGAATGTGCGGCCAGTGGCTGTCTTTTTCTAGAATTCTGATTGATCACGTCACAGGCTTGCCGGAGCGTAAAAGTAATAATTGTTTTCATTATTATTAATTCTAATCGCCTAGATTTTATTTATAGATAATAAAAAAATAATTAATATAAAAAAAAAACCTACGAGACGCGAACCCAAGTCAGCAACATTCGAATTCGTCCACTTTGCCGCTGAGCTACAGCGCTCTTGAAAATAAAAATTTCTAAGAGTGCTGTTTGAACTAAAATCGAGTAAGGGCTTTTTTCACCTTGAATTCCGTCTCGGGTACTGAGCCTTGGTTATTATAGGCCTACAGAAAAGAAACAGGTATTGGCCGCACAATCGCTCTAGAGAGTGGTCAATTTTGTGAGGTTAATGCTCAGTCCATCCTCTATGTCTATGGGTTAGACAATTCCTCATTTCAGTGTTAGGGTGAAATATTCGTAACATACAGTAAATGTTTTGTTTGTAATTAAATTATTGGTACGTTGCCTAATCTAAACAAATAAATTTTTTAAGCAGTTGTATAGTCTTAAAATATCTATTATTACCTAATGGGACCTAACGAAATGGTTGCCTCTTTCGCAATTCCTATTATTATTAATTCATATAGGACGTTTTTTGAAACCTATTTCGAGCATTTCAAATTTCTGAGGTTTTCTTGAGCACAACGGCAACGCCGACACTAAATCCAATACTGTAGCGAAAGTGAACTCCAAGTTGGTGACTAGATTTTGACGGCGCGTGCGCGGCTGGGTTTCTCTTTCAAAATGAACGCTCAATGTATACATCTAATCTCGGAATGTGTCTTTTGAAATGTATCGTCGATAATTTCTTGATGTGACTGCAATTTATAAGAATTTAGAGACAGAAGGAAGATAGAGCTTGTATAAAGAGATTTAAAAACGTTTGTAAGTGAAGCGAATCGAACAGGTTTACAAACAGCTTATATAATCATGGGGAAAGGAGATTATTGTTGCCGTTGACAATTGTAAAAATAATTCAAAAAGTACGCCGGAAGTGGGTTTCTTCTTCTTCCCCAAAGATGTTGGAAAATAACTGATTTAATTAAAGAATATCAATGGTGTAAGAAATCGTACGCGGATAAAAAGAATAATTCTGAGAAGCTATTTCTCTTATGACATTTTTTGGGTTATAAAGCAAAGATTTGGCTTGTAGCAACCCAATATGCGTCTCACATTTTTCTCATGGTTTATTCGACCATGCGTAACTAGACGTTAATATAAGATCAGATAAAGAATACTCCGTGTAAATAAATGAAAGAACTTATTACATTGTTAAACAAATCACTGTATTAAATTAAAAACTTCTGTTACGTTACCATACGTTTCATAGGTGATTCTCCATTATCAAACATATGATAAATCATCTACGAACCCGTGGTCACGTAACAGAAGTTTCTAATTTAATATAGTGATTTGGTTAACAAAGTAAATAAGTTCTTTCATTTATTTATAATTTACACACAAAGTAACGGATACTTCAATTAATACTCCGTGTGTCAAAGGCTAATAACACAAATAAAGAGTAGGATTTTATTGTAGTTACAATGACGCTCAATCAGGACTAGAAACATTTAATTTGTATTCGGACATAAAATTCTTTGCTGAATTCAAATATGTATTTCAAAATTTGGATTCCAGTTTTTACTTTTGGGCCTTAGAGAGTCCCAACGACGCGTTAGCCCCTAAATCTGATATACCTATTCAATTCCCTGGAGAAAATGCTAAATGCATTTTTTCTGAAAATGGCTTCGTGTCAAGTACACTAAAGCCATGTATCCATCCACTAGGCAACAATTGACGCGCAACACGTGACGCTCAATATGTTCGGCAACGTTGCACAACAGCGCGCGACGTTGGCAGATGGCGCGCAATATGACGCGCGGCTTGTTTGTTTGTTTGTTGTGGGTTGTGTGGACAGATAACGTTGCTAAACAAAAATTCCGCGTCAACGTTTAACATGATGAGCAACATGTTGCGTGTCAATTGTTGCCTAGTGGATACAAGGCTTAAGAGTTTACATTCGCGACAACTGCGACCTACAATTTGATTACCAGGCATGTTCTGTAAATTCTGTGTCGGTGTCTTTTTAATTTCCAAGTCTTCTGACCTATAAGTTGGTTGTGTGCCTCTGATGAAAGCCAAAAAGCCAAGGAAACTGCCCTATTTTCGTCAATTTCCAACTACACACGTGTTTATTATCTTTGTACTACGCGATCCAAAAAGTTTGTTTAATTACAAATGAATGAAATTAATAAAAAAAACTTCACATTCAGTAAAAAAATCAATCGAAAACGTTGCAATTTCTGAATTTATCATGCGTTAAAATAATTCGTGCGGTTTTATAGTCCAAAACTTCGTCTTTAAAATGGCACCAAGACAGCAGCTTAGGGTCAAAACTTTTGGGCTTTTTAGTACTATATAAACTACACGAGAAACAAAACACCCCTAAAGTATGATTTCCTCTGCATTTGTAGAATTCCAGGTAATATCAAAATAAAAAATACTTAGCAACTAAGGAAACGAGGGGAAATATAACCAACATTTTATTTTTTAAGGAGAATTTACTTATGTAAATATTAGTTTCTTAAAAATTATTACATCTACCTTATTTTCCAATAACACTAATAACAACCAGTACCGCCCTTATTCGTTCCTTCTACTTATCTATTCTAAAAATGTACTTACTTTGTTCATAGAACTGAGCGATAGTTCTGATGCCATAGTTGGACAAAGTACACAAGATTTCAATAATAGCCTCTTCATCAGTTCCTAATCCGGCAACAGCGTCGTGAAGTTCTTTGGCATAGAATTGTGGTAGGGGTGTCATAAGGGCTACGATGACATCTTCAAATTTGCCACCAAGTTCGCTTTTTAGCTCTGAGATTAAGTCTTTACCATAGGACGTCTAGAAGATAAAGAAGATAAGAAACTGTTGAAATGAGAGAAAGGTTTATGCATAGACATAGAGGATGGATTGAGTGTTCCGTATCCCGCTGTGAAATAAATATGGACGCAGAAGTGTGAGAGAAACAAAGCGAATGAGCGGCCAGTAGCTGTCTCTTTTTAGAATGCCGCTAAGCTACGGCGCTCTTAAAATAATATTTCTAAGTGTTCTATTTGAACTAAAATCGGGTATGGGGCTTTTTTCTCGCCTCGGATTCCGGCTCAGGGTACTACGCCTTGTTTGTTACAGGCCTACAGAAAAGAGACAGGTATTGGCCGCACAATCGCTTTGTCTCTTTCTAGAGAGTGGTCAATTTTATAAGGTTAATGCTCAGTCCATCCTTTATGTCTATGGCTTTATATTTATTGCAGAGGTACATAGTAGCAATATTTATAAAAATGTATTTTTTTGTGTTTTGCTTTTCTTCATTTACAGTAAATAGGACAGTATTTCTTTTTCTAACATACTGCATACATGTTTCAAGGTTTTTTTTCTAATGTTCAGTATCTAATT
>CM032453.1:54086518-54256518 GCA_019049505.1 Pachyrhynchus sulphureomaculatus
AAATGGAATTGGGCGGGGGCATATCGCAAGACTGAAGATACCAGATCGACACGCCGTATAGTTGAATGGAGGCCTAGAGAACACAAAAGATGCAGAGGAAGAACACAGACAAGATAGACCGACGACATAAAAGATTAGCAGGACACGACTGGATGCAAAAAGCAAACAACAAAGCTCTTTGGAGACAAATTGGGAGGCTTACATCCGACTATGGATGGAATGATGAGGATGACAATGATAATGATAAAACTGAATAACGTAGAGATAGAGCAAGTGCACCAATAGAAATACCCGGACGTGAAATCAGCATAACTGGCCTATGTATGCAAATCTAACCTTCCTATGTGTTTAAATGCAAAGTATTTGACAGATGCATACTCCCCGTTCTTATGTACGGAGCCGATACTCTCACAATGACGAAGAAAAACATCAATAAAATATGTGTCATGCAACAACAGATGGAGAGGTCAATGTTAGGCGTTACTCTTAGAGATCACATCCCAAATCACTTTATCCGGAAAGAACGGGGTAACAAACGCAATCAATTCATTGTACATCTTAAAATGGAACTGGCTGGGCTGTGCTAGGTTTAAGGATGAACGATGGACAAGAATATTATAGATGGCGACCAATCCGAAGCTTATCGGATAAGGTAGACACACTTCGGGGACTAATGATTGAAAAGAGAGCTGGAAATTTGGTACAACGTCTAACACAAAAAATGGCTGAAGGAGGCTTTCCCGTCCAGCAGTGGGATAATATAAGCTGATGATGCTATGCAGAGGTAATGTTTTTGTTTTACTGTAACTTGTTTTATGTTCAATTATTTCTTTTTTCGCACATTGATTTTGTCCTGACCAATAATAACCATTTAATAAACAAAAAACATCACGTTTTTCTATGGACAATTATTAAAATACTCCATAATGAAAGGAAATCTAAAAAAATTAAATTTCCTATAAGGTATGGAGAAATAATAAATATAAAAAAATCAGATATGTAATTCAATCAACAATTAGAAATTAAATAATTTTCTCATTATTGAACACTTAATTATAATTCAGGAAAAACCCAATTTAACTGTACCTAGAAATATAACTAAATAATACTGAGCCAAAAGTTTTAAAACACAATTAAAACGTACTCAATTAGAGTAAATAGATAGACCAAATACAATAACAAAGAAATAATATCAATTTATCATTAGTTTAAAATATCGTCCGTCTGGTGAAGACACTGTCGCGTTGTGAAACAACTGTAACGGAAAAAAATAATAATAGAGGAAATTGTGAAACATATTAGTGTTTGATTTTGTTTAATTTACAATTAATTGTGTTCCTACATTTCCATTTTCTTTATTGTAATCAAAAACCAGAAAAAAATACCCATATGTCTATTGAAACTATAAAATAAGTTGGCACCCACCCCTTCTCCTTAAAAGCCGTATTATAGCTTTAAATTAGCTCTTTTCCTACTTTAAATATTATTAAATGTTACATTTAATTTGGAAATCGATACTCTCGTTTGCGCCAGGTATCCGCGAGTAAAGATCAACACCAGCCCAACAGATGAGATCGACGAAAATGAGAACAGTAATGTTTAATAAAATAATACATAAAAATTGTCTCATTGTTGCAAAGGAAGTTTTCATTAAAATGTGATCCATACTGAAAAATACATTAAAATTTTATTGTAACGACTTATGTGATTTTATATTGTGTGCACCGCTACCTTAAATAATTCCATTGACTTCATGCCTAACATTTTAAATTTGAAGGTTATCATTTCGAGGTTTCGAAACAGTGTGATGATGACTCAACCAACCATTAAGTCACGTTCATCTGGTACCACCAGTATCACAATAAGTCTTTTTATAGTACCTAGCACGAATTTATTTTGGGTACTATTTATATTTGAATGTAAGCAGCAAGTTACAGATGGCGTTTACGAACAACCGTGAAAAGTAAATACACTGACAACATGGTGAACTTAGATTGCAATTATAATAAAATATTTTTTCCAACAGTGGCAGTGGTATAATAACCGGCCAAGTGCAAGTCGGACTTACGCAATTAGTGATCCGTACGTTAAAATTGCCTTTAACAATAAAAAATTTTAGTTACGGAGGGTATAAAATGATCACTGATTGTTACAACACACACACCCCAAATGAATTTTCAAATAAAATTTGTTTCCGATTTTGCTGGAACAACTGAATGACCTTGAATTATTTTATTATATACCAAATAAAATATTAAACGTAATGACACTCGTGATAATTTTGCGTTCAATTCTACAGCCTGTGGAGAATAATCCCAGAATTTTTTCAAACTTTTTTTTGATCAGTACTTTTCGAGATAAGGGGCACATTTTTTGAAAATAATAACAAAAATAACGTGTGGTCAAGTGTTACATTAATATTCTATTATTTGGACTCATATTTCCACAAGCTTTCATTTGACTATCCCACTCGCTGACCTGGTAAAAAACCTTTCAGTAAAAATTTAACGTTCAAAACTACACACGGCTGGGGCTGGGGCCCATCCAGTTCCTAATATTAGACCAAATTTTTTGTCAACGTTCTATGTCAAAATAGCTCGGAGGAATTCAGGTGTGGCAGACAGACAGATGGGGACAGACAGACGGAACGACAGACGGACAGACCCCCCAGCCGGCCAACAGAAACGACAGGACCATACCACCGTGATCTTATACATGTTTTTCCGTACGGAAAACACTAAACAGCACTACCAGGAAGACCGGAGGGAATCTGCAAACAACCTCTTAAACGAGAAAATAAAAATATCAGTATAATAAACAATTTAACTATCTGAAAATTTTCTCTTAGAATAACTATTTTAACCTATATTACAAGACCGTCGCGTAGCTTTTTAAATATTAAAAATTTTTCAAAAAATTTTACTAAAAAATTTGTTCATAAATTTTTCCACGCATAAAATCAATTTTTTAATCTTTATTAGCCTGAAATTATGACGTTTATCGTTAGTATTGTATTTATATCCCCCCGAAAATTGAACCGTTTTAAAGAATAGAGAGTTTAATTCGGGATGAAAATATGTCCTAAAACAGTACTTCTTTTTCCCATTTGAAATCTGACCTTCAGTTACAATTTAATATTACAAATGCACACACTTTACATAACAGTGCTAAAAAATTCGCTCATTTGTTGAATATTGTACCATTACATACTCCATGGCATATATGTAATACTCCTAAATGAGAGAGAAGAAATGTCACCGTTAAAAGAGCGTAAAACGAATCGTTTTGTCCCACAGTATGAATAAACCGAGTTTTTTTTTAATGCATGCACTAAAATGAGAAGTACATAGGTCCTCTGCATAAGGAAGGAAATATTTAAATATGGTTAGGTAAACGTCAGCTGTAATATCTGCCTCGTCCTTCTTGGTTTCGTTTATGTACACGAAAAATATATTCCTTCTTCTTCTTTCATAGCATAAGTATATAGTAAATAGCGGGCTATAAATAATATTCTGGATGTATTACATAGAATTCGCTCATTGCGCGTAAGCAACGAATCACCATTCTCTTATCTCTATCACCGCGGCGAACACCATTCTTCTTACACGGCAAGGATAGGGCGCTAGCCATATAGGAGTATTACGTCATAGACTCCATGTAACCTAATTTTGATTAATAAATTCCAGCCCGTATATAGTGCGTCGTGATTTTACCATCAATACTTGAAAATAATCATCAAAAGGTCTCATCACAACACACTTTCTGAAAATGACATAAGATTTTTTTTGGTGCATTAATATCCATTTATTAAAGTCCATTTTTTATCATTTCATATTAAACATAAAACTTTCAACAGGCTTGATACTTCTAAGGGATGACCTAATTTAACGAGATCACGTGATGTATTGCCTCTTTAACACTTGAAATCGTGTGCCTCTTCAATGGTTAAAAAACAGAACGTTCTTCTAGAACACGGATTAATAATAACTGACTTGTAGTGACAGCTTGTCAAAGTATCAGAGAGAAAAGTTGGAAGGTGATAAAAGAGGTAAAAAACTTTTATATAAAAATCCAATATATAACTGCCAAAATTGAAAAACAATGTCAGGTTATATAATAGAAAGTACTTATTGCCAAACTAGCGTAATATGACAGTACACATACAATTAGGATTTGTGGCTGATGTGAGCCCAATTTGAGAAGCATACCTGTCTTCTGTAAGGAGACCGTTCAAAGGAGATCTTGTGAAGAAAACAAAGTCTCAGTTTGCAAATTAAATACTATGCGAGGCAACGCAGTCTCTAAGGACTGCCAAAATTGAACAATATAATTAATTACTCTGACTATAGGTCAATTTTGGTAGTTAATAATGATATTTGTGGGTGGGTTGACAACCCCTAGAGATTACGTTGCTCGTAGTAATTATTAACAAACTGTGTCCTTGCAAAGAATTCATGTGCCGATATGTGGCTTGAACGGTCGCCCAACAGAAGGCAGGTATAGTTTTAATATTAGGCACAACACAGCCAGAGGTACTTATTGTTCTATCTATAATCGTTTATTTTTTGTTGCTGACGACTGGCGAAATTTTACGAAAAGTTCTATGTTCGCAGTATACCGAAAAATACTATTTTCTGAAATAAAAAAGGTTGTTTAGAAAGGAATGATTTTTCGAAGGAAGAACAAAAAAAAGTTATTAGCGTCCACTCCCTTTATTAAAAAAACACCAAAGAATTCATAATTTTTTTTATTTGTGTGTAGAGATACATACTTTTAAATTAACAGGGTATATTTTTAAACCACATCTCTATTTTCAATGAGTCACAAATTAACAAAATTTTCCAATAATATATTATGACACCTTTACGACTGTGTTTCCGCCATCGTTTCCGTGAATGTTTCCCGCTGAATAAAGTTTCGTAACCCTCCTGTTTTATTCTATATAATAAACTCTACACACCGGTGCCAGAAAGTCTCGTGTTTATCGAACATTTCACACCATTCTATACCCAACCCAAGTCTAAATAGTTAGATCGATACGTTTTATTTTACTAGCCTTTCCTTATAGGCCCTATTTTATATAGACCGCGGTCGTAAGGTAGCCTAGTTACAGCGACAGCTAAAAAAATATATATTTATTATACGTTTTTTTTCGAATATATGCATTTTTTAAGATTTTCTCAGTATTTTCTTCTCTTAAGCTTGGATCATTTTAAAGAAATAACGGTGATTTGTAATGAGGTATTTTAGCCATTTTTTAATCAGTGTTATTTTTAAACCAGATATTTAATATATATATATATATATATATAATATATATATATATATATATATTATATATATATATATATATATATATGTATATATATAACAAGGATTTTCTACAGCTCACGCTGTCTTCCTTCTCTCAGCCTTTGATTCCATCCGTTTCTATCTTCCCAGTCTCCATCTGTTAGACCCTGTCCTCCATAGCCTCGTCCACATCGTTTTCTCTCCACGATCGTCTGGGTCTTCCTCTTTTTTTTCGCCTTATAGGGCTCCACTCCGTTATTTTCTTTATCCACCTATTATCTTCGCTTCGTCTTATGTGTCCATACCATTTTAATCGTTTTTCTTCAAATGGGTATTTTATTGCGTTCTCTTTGATGTTCATTCTGCCCTTCTTATTTCTTCATTGGTTATTAAATCCTCCATACGTGTCACTCTACAACATCTTCTCCAATACTTTCACCCATCTCTACGCGCGTTAATTTTTAGATTTATTTCTTTTTTGAATCGTCCATGTATTTCTGACCCGTATGTCATTATGCTTTGTATTATTGATTTGTATATGCGTGTTTTGTGTTCTCTTTGTAATGCGGATGTGGATCGAATTTAATTGGCTTATGCATGTTCGCGTTTGTCCTAATCTAGCTTTTAATCTCTTCTTCTGATGTTGCGTTTTTTGAAATGATGGTTCCTAGATATTTAAATCTATCAGTTCCTTTGATTATTGTTTCGTTATCTACTTCTAGATTCTCCACATTTCCCTCCTTTGTTGTTAGATATTCCGTTTTTATCAAAGTTTATTGCTAATACCTACTTTAGTGTATTCTTTCAGTTTTTTTTAACCATATAACTGAAGCTCTTCCTCATCTTGCGCTATGATTACTTGGTCGTCTGCAAAACTTAGAGTATATAAGTAATCTTCTCGTATTGGGACTCCCATTCCACTACATTTTTGCTTCCATTTTTTAATGTTTGTTCGAGGTATATTTTGAATACTGTTGGGGATGTAGAGCATCCTTGTAATAGGCCTTTTGATGTTTGGAGTCTCTCCCTATTTTATGTCCTATTTTTTTATGTTCACTGTGTTGTTTTCGTAGAGAGCTTTTACTGCGTATATAGTTCTTTGTCAATGCCTATTTCTTTCATTGCGTTCCATAATCTTTGTCTTGGTACTGAGTCATAGGCGATTTCTTATGTCTAGGTGGTGTGGGGTGAAGGCTAATGAACTCTCTATTCTTGCCAGTTTTTTTTCCATTGTTTGTTTTATAGTGTATATGTGGTCCTATACAATGATTTTGATTTTCCAGCCGTAAAGCCTGCTTGGTCTTCTCCAATTTTTCCTTTTATATTTTCCTTCATGATATTTTTAATAATTTTTCCATACAAAACGTCCCATACTCAATATTATGCCTTAAGCCTCTATAGTTTGTGCATTTTCTGGCTTCGGTCTCTCCCTTTTTAGGGAAATATGGATACTATATAAGCTTTAATAAACCATTCCTCTGGTATTTTTTCTCCATTTATTCGCTCTGTGGAACATGTTTTCTCAGCATTCAATGTAAATTTATTAGACCCGTACTTAATCATTTCATTTACCACACCCCCAGGCCCTGCAGAATTATTATTTTTTGAATGTTTTTGAACATGTGTCTTCTTTACTTCTTCATAGCTTATTTTTATCTCTTTTATTTCCTTATTCTGTTTCTCTTCAGGGTCTTTTTTCTCTTCTTGGAATTCTTGTCTATCTTCTGTTAGCAGCTTTTATAATATTCTTCCCACTCGCGTTCTTTCTGGGATACGTCTCTCTCTATTGTTAGTCCTTAATGCTTTAATTATTCTCCATGACTCTGTACTTCTAGTTCCTCCTATATACTGTCTTTGTACATGTTTGCACGATTTTTCCCATCTCTCGTTCTTTTCTTTGTTTATCATCCTCCTCGTTTCTGCATTTTTCTCTTTATATTTTGTATATCTTCTTCTGATTTTGTATTCAGCCATTTTTCATATAGTCTTTTTTCTCCTTTATAGATTCTTTGGTTTTTTCACAGATTCTAATTTTATGTTTCTCATTCTCGTTGTCTTCTTTACCTAATGCTTCTAGGGGACACCTGTTTGATGCATTCTTTTATGTGGTCATACATCTGTTGGAGGTTGTCGTAGTTAAAATTCATTTAATTTTTGATCTAATATTTAAAATAAACAAACTAAAATAAGAGAACCTTAAGTAAATTCTCCTTCTACAACCATAACGTACTCATTATCTGTTCAAAATTTCACTATAGCTAAATTTAAGACTCCTAACCGAAAGGTCTTTCCTCATTAAAAGTTGTGTATGGTACCCAAAGAAAACGGTAGAGCGATTTACTTAGTACGTCCATCGCAACACGCAGTTCCAAAATAAATATTGAAAACTTTTTTTTTTATGTCGTTCTCACCCCCCAGGCCTGAGTAGGATTTTACCCTTTTTCATATCCTGAGGATATCGGCGGGAATGGCGTAATACCCGTCAACATTGTCCAAGGGCCGAAACAATACAATTTTGTATTTTCACGGCACATCTTTTAGACAACGCGGTAGTGCTGCTACGGACGTTGTTTGCATTTCTGCAAACAACTACTACCTATGTACGTGGCCAGGCCATCTACATGTAAATAAAAGTATACCGACCTGCTGGGATTGAACCCGAGACCTTCGCACCGCAAACAAGTACTACGCGACACCCACGAACCGCCACAACTTACATTAAGACTACCTATGCATTACATACAACTCGAAATTTTAACTGAGAGATACATTAGGTTGAGATATTAATTACAAAAAAGTTGAGCAGAAGAAGTTCTTTAGAAGTATTTGGCATTTTCTTCCCTACACTATTTCTATTGAAATTGAAAGTGTAGTAATGAAAAAATAACATAGTTCCCAGACCCCTCGACACACTCTGGAAAGGAGTTATAACAGGATATATTTGCAGTAACTCCTCACCCAACCCTTTAACCTGTAAAAAATTATGCTTTAAATTCGTTCGTTAGCGCAAAGAAAAAACAATAAAAATTTATCATAATCCATTTGAAACTACATTTATCGACCCCTGCCTCTTCCAAAACGATATTATCAAAAACTATAGGTTCCTTTCATGCTTTAAGTATTATATTTATAGCAATTTTGAAATCAATACGTGATTTCATTCGATGTTTATTCTGTCAACAACGACACCGACGACAACTGACAAATATTTTCTTATTAAAGATCCTGAACACGTTAAGAAATGGAAAAATCTCGGAAGTTGTAAAAGTGTCTGGCTACTAAAATTGTCCGTGGTAAATATATATAATATTCTTTCTGGCACGTCAGATCATTCCTACTTTATGAAGATTTTTACCCACCATAAAAATTATTTGAAAATGGTGACAAGCTAAAATAAATGAAGAAATAACATTCTTATTAGTTAACAACCTTACTAGTTTACCAAATTTTGAGTTTACAGCTAGCTTGACTATGACATGACGCAGTGTAAAATAGGCTTCTGTCATTATTTTCAAGCTAAAATGCCTTATTTATAACACGTAGGCTGAACAGGGTTTTAGTCTAACACATAGATGTCGCCCTTCTCAAAAAATCCATACGATTTTTAGGAAGTACCAACCTTCGAACGATACGTGTCAAAACTTCATGACATTTTGATGATTAGTTTACAAGTTACAGTGATTTTAGTGACGCTACTTTTGATATTTTCAAAACATTGGAAAAAATCGAATTTCGTGTGTTAATTAAACACTGTTTTTTGATGGGAAAAATACCGTTCAAGCAAAGCAATGGCTTGATAAGTGTTGCGGAGACTCTGCTCCTGGAAAATCATTCACCATTTACTGGTATGCTGAATTTAAACGCGGTCGTACAAACACAAATGATGCTGAACCCTCTGGACGTCCAAATGAGGTGGTTACCTCGAAAAACATAAAAAAAATCCACAAAATTGTTTTGAATTATCGTAAAGTGAAACTGCGTGAGATAGCTGACACACTAAAGATATCAAAAGAACGTGTTGGTCATATTTTGCATGAACATTTGAGCATGAGAAAGCTCTGTTCGAAATGGATACCGCGTTTGCTCACAGTGGACCAAAAACAATAATGTATTGATGATTGGACCTGTTTAAGCGCAATAAAAATGATTTTTTCATACGGCATGTGACAATGGATGAAACGTGGATGCACCACTACACACCAAAATCAAATCGGCAGCCGGTAAAAGCCGCCCGAAGCAACCAAAGACACAACAGTCGGTTCGGAAGGTTTAGTCCTCCGTATTTTGGGATGTGCATGGAATAATTCTCATCGATTATGCTGAGAAGGAAAAAACCATCAATAGCTAATATTATAGAAAGTTATTGGTGCGTTTGAAGGCAGAAATCGCAAAGAAACGGTCACAACTGAACAAGAATAAAGTGCTCTTTCATAAAGATAATGCACTGTGTCACAAGTCAACAAGTCAATGGTTACGATGGCAAAAATTGCATGAATTGAAGTTCGAATTGCTTCCTCTTCCACCGTATTTTCCAGATTTGGCCCCCAGTGACTATTATCTATTCGCAGACCTCAAAAAAATGCTCGCTGAAAAAAGATTTGGGTACGATGAAGAAGTTATCGCCGAAACTGAGGCTATCTTGAAGGTAAAGACAAATCATTCTACAAGAAAGGTATAGAAATGTTAGAAAAGCATTGGACTGATTGTATCGCTCTTGAAGGAGACTATGTTGAAAAATGTGTTTTAAGTAGCTAGATTAAAAACTTTTCAGTCTATGTGATACTAAGTTTCACATGGAATAAGTTTTTAAGGATGAATTTTTGTCCAATAACAATGTCTACGAAAGGTCTTTATTGTAGTATAATGCTAATTTTTAGTCCTTTTGCAAAAAAACGGCTAAACGCAGTATAAATAAATCGTCCTACTAATAAAACCGAAATTTTTGTTTTCAAACACGACCATCCATTTGTTCTCAGATATGATACGCCACTGCTTTATTATTAAAATGTCGAACATGAAATTATGAATAATAAACCACTAATGAGAATTCAAGGACTAAGAAGATTAATTGAACTTTTGCTCTCAGTAACATAAATTCCAATAATTTATTTCCTTGTAAAGAGAAAAAAAATAGGTTACACAAATACCAAGCAAAGGAAATTATCTAAAAATATGTCTGTCATATTCCATGTTTTTTTATAGTTACACGATAACTGTGAGATTTTTACCAAAACCAAAAATATCAACTTTTCATAATTAAGAACAGTGCGAATAAATGTCGCAAGAACTATATATTTTTATAAGTAAAATTTTCCTAATGTTGGACATTTACTGATTAAAGGCTGATGGTCCAATTTGTCAATTATAGCCAAAATTACTAAAACTTAAACTCCATCTAGTTGCCATGGTATCTAAAGCTAAAGTTGCCCAGTTTTGAAACTGGTCATCATATTGTTATATTTTGAATCGTAATGGTCAAACAAGATACATTTTTTTAAGATAATTTAAACCAAAGTCGATGATTAACGCCTCGGAACAGGTAAGAAAGTTTTCCAAATTTTAACGCAATTTTTCATTTCTATCTGCACTGCTTCAATATTTATTTGGCTACTAGTACTCATGTCAATTTAAATCCCTAATTGTCAAATTAGCCCAGTTTGAAGCTGTTAGAGTTTAAACTGACTAGAGCACCAGTAAGCCAATAAAAGTTGTGAAGCTGAGCAGCACAAGAGCAGAAATTTCGTTCCTACCTAAATTAAACCGACAAAACTGATAATTGTGTTAAAATTCTAAAAATTATTAACTTCCTACCCGTGCCAAGGTCTTAATTCCCGATTTTTATATTAAATTTTCTTATAAAAACCTTTCTTTGGCGGCATTTACAATAATGAAATATAACGGTGTCAACAACAAAAATGAACAGGACGAGAAATCTTAAATTCCATGACAACTACACCTGGTTTAAGATTCAAACTATGGGCGTAGCCAGGAAAGAGCAGAAAAGGGCAGGGTGGTCAGCTACCCCCTCCTCTAGATCCTTGGGGAGCCTAAAAAATTATAAACACAATTTTTTTTTCTCTCTATTAATGAAATTTTGAGTTTTGAGAAGCTGCCCACCCAGCTCAGATGCTAGCTACGCCCATGATACAAACACTTCTAGTGAATATAAAATGTAAAAGAGAACAATTAGTTATACAGACAATAGGAGTTTTGTCAGAAAAGAAAATGGTAAAATCTGAATAAAAATTAAAAAAAAAAAATCATTAAAAGCTTGTCACAACGAATTTTTGGTTTTGGAATCTATTTTTTTAACAAAATACTGTCACTCCACTTATTTTTGAATATCTACCTTTTCTAAAATTAAGCTTATTTAAAGCTTTTCTTATAATAACATTAATTAACATATTAACAGGTAGGAAATCTAAAAAAAAAAATGGTCTTGACTTAAAATAGAAAAAAAGGGATTAAAATATATAGGGCGATGATATTTTGATCACTGGACAGGTCTAACACTGTTCTGTGCATAGAAAAATTACTTTAACATTAATCATTTTTATATTTACAGGTAAAGCCCGAAATAATTGAAATATTTCGAGAATGAACAACGCTAGAACAGTGAACACAAGGAATAAAAGAGCTGATTGTAGAGCAACTCTATCTTGTTAAAAGGGTCACCCAGTATATTTTTCCTTTGATTACCAATAAATGTTTTTAGTGTTCCGTATGGAACACTTATAAGATCACTTCGGTGTCTGTCTGTCTGTGACACACCCGATTTTCTCCGAAACTATTTGAGATAGAAAGTTAAAATTTGGTAATAATATAGGAATTGATGGCCTCATCAGAGCCATGTAGTTTTGAGAGTTAAATTTTGACCTAAGGGGTTAGTTTTGGGACGTGAAATCGGATGTGAAAAAAAAAAATTTACTAGGTCATCGAGTGTGGTGTCAAATGAAAGCTTGTGAAAACACGAGTAAAAAATGTATATATAATGTAATACTTGCGCGCACTTTCTTTGTATTATTTTTAAAAAATCGCGAAAAATCGCTGTCATCGCCTTATCTCGAAAAGTACTTACCAAAAAATTTTTGAAAAAATTCTGGAATATTCTCCACGGGGTGTAGATTGAACGAAAATTATCACGAGTCATTACCTTTACTAATCTATCTGGTATTTAAAAAAAAAAAAAAAATTCAAGGTCATCAGATTTCAGTAAAAAAAACTCATTTGGGGTATATTTTGTGAAGTCACTGATCATTTTATACCTCTGTAATAAAATTTTTTATTTTAAAAGCAATCAACGTACGGAACACTAATTGCGCAAGTTCAACTTGCACTTGACCGGTTATTTAATATGAAATCGCCCATTAATCAGAAGCGTTTAGCGTCCGTAAAATGAAGAGGGCAACGTGTTTCGTCTTGTTAGAGCTTGAAAAGGGCGTTGATTTACAAAACCGCGACGAAAGACGAAATGGCCTCTATACCACAGGTCCCATGCTCCCGTTGTATTGTGTGTCGTAGAATTTTTCACGTTGTTTTTAAGTCTTTAATCATCCGATGCGAAGGAATATCTATTATTAAGTTTTTAAGCAAATTTTTACATCATTATGACTTAATAGTTTAATAATAAAACGTAAAATATATTTATACTCCTTTACTACATCGTAAATATCGTTAACATTTTTCAAAGTAATTAAAATAGATTATCGTCTTATATTGCTGTAATAAATTCTTTATGTATCTACTACTTGTCCCCAAAATGCGAAAATTAACTTCATTATATAGTCTTTTTTTTGTCAAAAATACCTTAGGTTATTTTTATGCTATGTTAACATCCAATTGAATCAGCAAAGATCCTAATAAACCCTTTAGAAGCTAGAGTCTATAAAGGTCAATTTTTACACATTAATATCTGTGGAATTTAGAGTATGTTACTCAGTATATATCACCACTACATCAGGCGCTTTATTCTTGCACTCAACGCGCGTTTCGCTAATAATGTTAGCTTCATCAGGAGCGATGATTAAGTCAATCATCGCTCCTGATGAAACTTAACATGGTGGTTTATACGGAGTAATGTCATTGTGCCAAAGATTCCACATTCCCAACATTGGGTATGCCACTTAAAAAGAGTGTTTAGAATTTTGCATGTAATACAAATATACAATAAAATTCGGTACAATATGATCTGACTACGTCGCATCATTCAAAGTATGTGCATTTCAACTTTTTTAATTTTTTTTGTTTGAAAATATACGAGATTCTAAAATATGTTTCATACACATACGGAATTTTAGCCGATTTTACAGGATAGCTTTTTAGTCACCTTATTGATCAATGAATTCAGCCATTTATTTTCCGTGTAAAGTGAAACAGCTTTCTTGAATTTATTGGTCACTAAATTGAGGAATTAAGATTTTTTTAATTTCTAGATGAATTTTGGGAATAAATTATGTAATAGGTGTTTCGGTTAATAATTTCGATTTTTTAGCAACATTTAAGAGTTTATTTACCTTGATAATCAAAGTATTGGCCATCGTTAGCTATAACTTTTTCCCATCTTTCTGTCAAAAAATGGATTCCGCACCAAAAGAACTTTTCATCTTTTGAGGCCAACCATTCAGCAAGCCAAATTTTTCACTTCTTCGTAAGAATATAAGTGTTGTTCTGAAAGTCCATGCTGCATCAATCGAAATAAGAGGTAGTCTGAAGGGGCTAAGTCCGGTGAATACAGCGGGTGGGGTAGAACGTCCCATTTAATGTTTTCTAAATAGTTTTTAACACATTTTGCAACATGGGGCCGAGATATTGAAAAATGACTTTATCGTGTCTTTGGGCGTATTCTGTTCGTTTTTCCTTCAATGCTCGTTCAATTTTATCAGTTGTTTACAGTATCGATCGCAAGAAATCGTTTCACCAGGTTTCAGCAGCTCGTAATATATAGCTCCTCGACTGTCCCACCTTATATACAGCAAAGCTTTCTTTCCCTGTATATTGCGCACTGGTTATGGTGTTGAAGGCTGGCCTGGGTCCACCCAAGTTTTTTGGGTTGGAGCAATGTTCCCATAAGCTTCAACCAACAATCGATAACTTTCAGCAGCCGTTTTCTTCAAATGAAAGCTATGCAGAACTATGTTTTTCGCACAATGACAATTAATAACGAACTGGCTTTTGATGGTGTATGCTTATCTTCCAAAACGCCATAGATGTTACTAGTCTATACCAACAAGTGTATTAGTAACGCCATCTCTTAGCAAAATTGCATTATTAACCGAAACCTCTATTATATTTGATTTTTTTGCATTCCAGAAGCTACCAGTGTTTTGAGATTATCTTATCCATTTATAAAGGTAATACATTCGTGATAATTTTCCTTCAATCTACACCCTGTGGAGAATAGTCTAGAATTTTTTCAAAATTCTTTGATCAATACCTTTAGAGGTAAGAGGGGGACAGGAATTTTTCGCAATTTTTTAAAGTTAATACAAGGAAAAGTGTGCGCAAGGATTACATCATATGTTTGAACTTGTGTTTTTTACAAGCTTTCATTTGATATCCCACTCAATGACCTGATAAAAAAAAAGTTTTTTTTTTTTTTTTTTTCCTTCACTTCCGATTTCCCCCCCCCCCCCAAAAAAAAATAACCCCTTAAGTCAAAATTTAACTTTCAAAACTACACGGCTCCGATTCCTATATTACTGCCAAATGTCAACTTTCTATGTCAAAGAGTTTCGGAAAAAAAAAAAACGGATGTGACCGACAGACGGTCAGACAGACACCGAGGTGATCTTATAAATGTTCCGTACGAAACACTAAAAAGTTGAAAGTTTGATATTTTAGTAGGTATTTCTAAAACTTGACAATAATTTGTTTACAAAATACTGTCCGCGTAATGTTTTAACTAAAACACAATTTATTGATAAATTCTTCAATTTAATTATCAATAAAATGGAGACAATGTGTATGCGTATTAAACCAATTGAACAAAAAATACTTTTTCCATTTTACTTCCTTAAATAAATTACAAAATTTCGAAAAGAACTCACCTCGAATATTTTTCAAATTTTTTTTACACATATATAGACCCGTGTTTTATGAGCGAGACAAGCATGAAATTACAAGAGTCACTCACCAACAGTATTGAATTTAAAGAGAAGGTACCGTGAAAAATTTACTGTCAAAACAATAACATAGTCCGACCGTAATCGACTTTAAATGGTGGTGTATAGTCAATTTCAAGACAAAACTATTATCCGAAAGGTGCTATGGGAAAAAAATAATAAAAAGGACAAAATATCTTTTCAGATGTCGAGTTTTTTTGAGTTCAACTTCAACCCCGAGAAGCCGGGTGAAGTCTTGTGCCATGCCTTCATAGGCAACGATTTAATTAACGAAACTTTTGTTCTGTCGAAACCGAAAGGTTGTCGTGCAACCATTCTTACTGTCCAGGCATTTCCGTGCTACACCTCTAAAGTACCAATCGAGCCCTTAAAAGTAAATAATCTGGAGGCAGTACATATCGGAGCGGATTTTAAAAACTTCTACGAAGGCATTTTGCAATGTCCGGCATATGTAGCAGAACAGGTAGACAAAGAAGATTTTTAGTAAAAACAATTTTTAGTTCTGTTTTTAGTGTTCAGTACGGAACACTTATAAGATCACTTCGGTGTCTGTCCGACTATCACGCCCGATTTTCTCCAAAACTATTTGACATACCAAGTTGAAATTTGGCTCTAATAATAAAATTGATTACCTCATCAGAGCCGTGTAGTTTTGAAAGTTAATTTTGACTTAAGGGTTTAATTTCGCAGGGTGAAATCGGAAGTGAAATTTTTATTTCAAGTCATGTGGGGTATCAGTTGAAAGTTTGTAAAAAACACGAGTTCAAAAATATATATAATGTAACACTTGCACACACTATCCTTTGTATTATTTTTACAAAATTGCGAAAAATCGCTGTCCCTCCCTTATTTCGAAAAGTACTTATCAAAACTTTTTATTTTAAAGCAATCAACGTACAGAACACAAATTGCGCAAGTCCGACTTGCACTTGGCCGGTTTTTATTTTATTTGTACACAGCAATATTAAAAGAAAACTATATGAAAAATACTTAATGAGAATTTGTTCTTTTCGATAATAAACGTTCTTAAATAGTGCTGTTTGATTTCTAAACCATCCGAGGCAATGGATGAATTTCGAAAAGGACCCATATTTGAAAACTGTAACAGTCGTTTTCTCACGACACATCTTCATTCAAGATTAACACAATAGGTCGCAGTTTCATAAAAAAAAGACTGCCTTAGAAAGAAATTTAATTTTTTTTTTTTTGTGTCTCCTGTAAAATTTAGACTATCTCGAGATGAGCCCTTTTCGAAATTTGTGGTTCAAATAAAGGTTACATTTTTTAAATCTCACGAAATGTCAATGAACCATTTTTATTCCCGGACATTTGGGTTATTATTATATCCCATATACCACCCCCTGATTTCTATTAGTTTCACATGAACAAAAATATAAAAGTAGCTTGTACTAGCGCCCACAAAATGGCAAAAAACAATTTAAATTACAAAATTTAGATTCTTTTTTAAAAAAATTGAAAAAAAAAAAAACTTACCTTGAATGGATAATACTGTTGGTTGCTCATGGTTGATGAGTTATTCTAAAACTATAAATAGAAAAACGAGAACAATTATTTAATAAATTAAAATGATATTTAAACAAAACAGCAGGTACGTTACTACTTCAGTCAACAAATTATCAGTCTCAACTAAATTAGAACCTTCAATGTTGAGGAATTATATACATAAAACATTAACAGAGTATGACATCACCGATTTAAATAAGCGTTACTACCTTGCAACAGTGAATAATAACATTAACAATCAGGATTTCAAAGAAATCTAGAATAAATTCCAAATGAAATAGTATTATTTTTATATTTTTATCAGCCTCATGATACTAACAGTTTGTTAGTCATCAAAAATGTAAAAATAATATTTTCTAACTAGTCTAAAAGAAACATATTGCCTATACGCCGGTTCTAATTTTATCCATGAGTTTTAACTAATGAGCTATTAATAAAAATTATCAAAAACTTATAATAAAGGAAAGGTACATGCATGGCATCCGCCCAGATCTTTTTTTCATTTGAGTAATATGCACTTCGGTGACCGGTCAAAAAACAGGTCAAATAGTTTAAATTTTTGACTCCGTCAAATTTGTAGATTATGTTACCGGCTGAAAATAATACTCCTAATACAGATTATTTATCCAAAAGTAATTCAAAATCTCATTAATCTATAATCAAAAACCCACTTAAGATAATAATTTAATCGCTACAAATATTATAGGGTACTTACATGCTCTCAGAAAGGAAACCGCCGAAAAAAAGTCACACCCAACACTGTGAATGCAGAGAGAGATTCTAGTTTTAGGAATATGCGCACTGACGGGAAAGCCCAAAACCTGCTGTAAAAGTCGAATACGTTCCTGCAATACTGTGTCGAGGTCGCTGTGGTGCTTGCTTAGCGGCAGGATGAGCACAGCCAGGGGTGTATCACTGGGGGTTTTCCACAAGTTTTGGTCAGTACTTTTAAATATCACAGTTGTGACTAAAATTAACAGATCGGACCATTATTTTTACTTATAACGATAAGGGCCGTATCGTATCCTGAAGCATATCACAGATGCTGGCTTTGTTCACGTTTTAGGACAACTAGAACAAGAAACACCGAGTTTCCAAATTTCATTCGTCTGTCTGCTGTCACGATATCAAACGGAATGAAATGTCGATTTCATATTCGGTACACATAACGTAATGGTAAGATGCAACGCGGCGAAACACCTCTCGGGATGGATTTAACAAATAATAAGAGAAGAGTGGGTAGACTGCTGAAATATGGACTTTGTTTTCAGTAGTTTTACAATAAATTGGTTCACATATAGGCCAAGAAAAAGGGTCCGTCGGGCCCCTGGGTCAACATCGACTTTTGCAAATCATTAAGCGCAAGTCCTGCTCAACTGGCTAGTGATACTGTACCACGCCTACCGTGCTACCGTTAACGCCAAAAATGATATATTCGAATTGGGCCTTATTGGATAATAGGGCCAGTAGCGACGGCCAAAAATACCTGAAAGGTGAACAGTTTCTGTGCCAGATGAACCTGTCAAAGGGCAAGTTGCTACTGCCCACGCCAATTTTTTTCCGTAGCTCTTGGTCCAATACATAATACTTGAAGTTAGAAACGTAACAATAATTTTTGAGCGATATCTGTTCAGGAGAAGGAGTGAAAAGCGGGAGAGTAGGTAAATTTCATATAGTTTCAATAGTTACGAGGGCCGCCTTTTAAGTTTTTACAAACGACCACTAGATGGCGCTATTGAGATGTGACATTACCATTGTTGTAAAATTTGTTATTGTTACAACAGTAGCAGCTCAGAAAGTGGCCGAGTAGTTTGTTTAGAGTGAGCGTTTAAAAAACAACAGGTTTGTGAACAAATGGAAATTTCACGTGAAGGTTTTTGTTAGTAAAGGCCTAATTCAACAACAATGCCTCGATTCGCTTCGTTCAACTTTTGGTAATGAACCACCATCATCATAGAATTTCGTCATGGTCGTGCTTCCGTCAGCGATGAATTTCGTGAAGGTTGACCAAAATAGGTTGTTGATCCAAAAAACATGGATGCTGTACGCAACATGATTGAAGAGAATCGGCATATGACTTGCCGTGAGATAGAGACATTCTTAGGCATATTGAAGACTGCAGTGCATTCGATTTTACACGAACATTTAGCCGTGAAAAAGATCTGTTCCCGATGGATTCCGCATAATTTGACCGAAACTGAAAAACAGGCTCTTGTCAGTTGGTGGAAGGAAATGCTCAAAAAGTTCGACCGACGACATGCAAAATCCGTATAGAACATCGTAACAGGAGATGAAACTTGGATATATTCGTATGACCCGGAAACTAAGCAACAACCAACTGTTTGGGTGTTCCAAGATTAACCAAATCCAATAAAACTGGTTCGTTCGCAAAAATGTCGCATCATTCTTCATCCTGACAATGCCAGCTCTCACACAGCACGTTAAACAATTGATTATTTGACGGAGAAAAACATCGAATTAATATCTCACTACCCATATTCAACTGATTTATCGCCCGATGACTTCTTTTTATTCACGAATGTTAAAAAAAATACGTGGACAGCGATTTCCATCACCTAAAGTGCTGTTAAAAGGTAGCATAAGCAATGTTATTTGTGTAAAGCGACCTTGCTTTACTCTTACTATCAGTTAACGTAATTTAATCAATATCTAACATCAATAATACGTGAATATCGTTGTCTAACCTGATCTAACATGTAAATATAAGTAATCTTGTCTGTATGTGAACTTTTGGTTGCACTTAAGGACTGTGGCAGATAATACTCCATTTTATATATCAATTTCAATCAGTTGTTATATGGCACCCTGGTGTGGTGACCCATAACTGAAAGAAAATGGGTTAAGCTCAAGAGTCCAACGCGCGAGCTGCCTTGGCATGAGGGGTGCTAGGAGAACAGCGCCTGGCAAGGCGATGTAGGGCTTGTGGAACCTACCGAGGAAATGAATACGAAAGTCTTAGAACATCGCAAAATAAAGACTCCCTAAAGGTTTTAATACGAAAAAGGGAAGACTGGACTAATACAATTGTCTTCCTAAAGAAAAGACTCATCTAGTGCACAAATGGATCTATCCAGGAAGAAGGTACGAGATTAGGCGAATACATCCCATAGATAGGTACAAGGCTATCAATACTCCTTAGCAGTTATGCATCGCTTTTCCAAGCGGAAATCTACACCATATTCCAGTGTAACTAGAAGATCATGAAAAGGAATCTAACGCGAAAGACCATGGTACATTTGTTAGGATAGGGCAGGGTTAGCATGTACCTGGACTTGCTGGCGAACCTAGTAGATAAAAATAACCTGTGTCTGATCTGGGTATCTAGTAATATGGGTGTTTAGAGAAATAAAATTGCCGACATACGGACTTTAAATTGAGTTCTAGCGAGCCCCACATGGTATGATCTCTTTTTGGGGTGCAATCCGGATAACGCAGCAACTACATAATTTCTTAACGATACGTTTATGAAAAATTGGAACGAGGCACGGCAGATGAGGGTCTCATCAGGGTACTTAACCCTAAATAAATATACAACGTCTCTGCTAAATGTAAACCAGAAAGACCGGACTCTCGGCAGGGACTCTTAAAGGACACTGTCACCTAAAGGGGCACTTAACTGGCTTAGACATCAAAGACGATCTAGACTGTAAATGGTGCGTTTAGGATGAGGAGACAGCTCTTTATCTAATCGTGTCTTACTCTGTAATTTTTGAAATAGGAGTAAATTAACGAGATTCAACCTGAAACTTCTTCTTTTTTAACTGCTATTGGCTTTCCAGAACTCTAAAATGAGGAGGAACATCCCCCACTCTATGGAACCCCCTAGAAACAGGGATTTTTTCTGTGAAAAATGTTTACAACCCGGTTGACGAGTTTTAAATTGGGTGTAAGTTCTGCTATAATTTTTTAGAATTTCTTGTAGGAAAAGGGTTTTTTTTGTAAAAAGTCCTATTCCTCCCTATACGATCTTCAATTTTTACATCAAGCGTAAGTTTTTTAAAATTCCACTTTATGAAACGATTCCTTTTTGTGACAAATCGATTCATCAAATCAATTTTTAGTTCATTGTGTTTGAAGAAGTTTAAGCTTTTGGAGTTCCCGTACGAGAGCGTCTGTGCTTTTTTCATTCAGGGGCTTCGTCACCGGTTGTCGTTTGTCACTTCATTATTTATAGATTGGCGTCCCTCTCTCTATAAGCAGCTCCGGCTTTAGTTTTATCTTTTTTTACTTAAAGAAACGCCATCGTATCCGTATACCCCTTTTTCTTTTTTTGAACCTACGCTTATGTGCAGATCTCAGAACTGAAGAATCCTTTTATTACACCATTGTCTTGTTAACAAGTGGGTTTCATTATGCTTTTATCTAAATAAATAGATAGTAGATAATAAAATCTCTACTCGCCTCCTTCAAATTACTTTGTTTACCAGAAGAAAAAAATGTCAATATAACTCTACATTAAAAAAATAACATCGCCGTCACTGACCTTAACTCATGTCCACGTATACATTTTATGCGAAATCGGGTCTTAATCATCAAATTGATAATGTGTGGTAACAACACAGATTCGAGTTACCAAGTTTAATGCATAGAAAATAAAATTCATGATTTTATTGTAATAAAACTAATATTGAATTTCAATAACTTACTTACTGTTAACGGTAAGTTGGAAATAAAAAAAGTAAGATATCTAGTTCGGCTGTTTGTGAGACAATAAGCTGTGAAAGTAAAATTTTGAGAAACAGGGCTTTAATGAAGTCTTGTAAAAGCCTCCGAATGATGATGTCCCCAATCGGACTTCCGGGCGAAGGGTTATTTTACCTCCAAAACTTTTTAATCAACTTCATATCCTTGTTCCCAATAATCTACGTAAATATCGGTACGACCACGAAACGTGACCTTATAGAAGCAAGTTTATGCAGCCGATGGTATTTTAGAAATTTTGATATAGCGTTCATCCACCTCTCTTACGGAAAAAGAGAATTTAATTGTCACTATTCTCAGTTATTTTTTCCCATCCCATCTATCACAACAATAGGAAATTATATAAATATATATATATATATATATATATATATATATATATATATATATATATATATATATATATATATATATATATATATATATATAACATTCCATGTCCCAAACGTAATCTCTTTTCCGTTTATACCCCTAAAGTTCCGTGTTCCCAATTTACTAACTCGGTAATTATTTCCTATTTCTTTCTTCCTATCCACTTCTTTGATTATCTTCTTATTTATATTCTTTTCATTAGTCTTCTTTTTCGTATCCTTTATCTTTGCGAGGGTCGTCGTCGATCTACCTATCTCTCTCCTCTTTCTCAGTTTTTTGGCCTGATGGCTGTAGTGTTCTTTGTTTGTTCCTTCAGTTTGTCTTCCTCAGTGTCCCATTTATATTCTCTTCCCTCGATTAAGATTTTCACTTTCACTCTCTTTCCATTCTTTCTCTCGTTCTCTGCTATATGCTTCAATTTCTTTTGAATTTCCCGTTCACCCTTTGTTAAATCATTGTTTATGTAAACTCTCTCTCTCCAATTTCTCAGTTTGTTTTTATTTTTCATCACAACTTCCTCATCTCCCAAGTTTCCAAGTTCTATCTTGTATATAATCTCTCCCATTTTTATCACATCCTTAATCTGTACCTTTGTACACTTTGTACCTTCTTTCCATAAAATGTTCTACATCCATTTTCAGATCTGGTTGACTATTCGCTTTAAATCTCATTCACGATATTCCAACGTTTTCCTTTTCCAGCCCACTCATCCTCGAATCCATATTTCTCATGTTTTCTCTAATTGTGTTATTTTCCTCTTTTAATACTTCATTCTCCTTTTTTAGTTCTTTCACCTCTTGTTGGTATCTCTTCTGTTTTATTTCCTTTATATCTAACATTAACTCTCTGATCATTTCTGTTAAGTTATCCATCTTATCTTTTCCTTCATTTTTCTCTTTCTGTGGGGTTCCTATCAGCTTTTTACTCCTCTTGTATATTCCCATTGGCTCTTCCCTTTTCTCGACTCTTTCTCTTTTCGAGTCTCCAAATGTATAATCATCGTTATCCATTTTTATTTCTGTTGAAACTTATGTTATCAAAACTTTTCTTATGCTCCTCGTATATTCTATTTTCAAACCCGAGCGAAGAGGAGAAAGACAAAAAATTGTTGTTTTTATCTTTTATCACCGTATACACAGTAAACAAACCAATAAAGGTCGTCGCTCACCGCTTCTTTAGCTTCATACAATTTCCCAGAATTATTCTCGTAAACTTTTAAAATCTTTTTTTTTTAACTTATTGTCTTAATTCTAACATTACACTCTGCTTTATTTCTAGTCCCTCTCGTTTGCAATCGACCAAAACAATTAAATTCAATATATCGAAACACTACTATTATTACTACCGTAATAATGCTTGAATGAGTTGACCACTGCCGGGCGTTCGATTTCAATGTGTACACTTCGCAGTCCGGAACTCAACTCTATATATATATATATATATATATATATATATATATATATATATATATATATATATATATATATATATATATATATATATATATATATATATATATATATACATATATATATATATATATATATATATATATATATATATATATATATATATATATAGATATTTATATATATATATATATATATATATATATATATATATATATATATATATATATATATATATATATATATACGAGGCTGGTTTGAAAAGTCCGTGCAAAGTCCGAGAGATGGCACCACCGGCGTGTATCGAGGTCATGTTTAGTTAGTAGCATCTCTTGAATGAACGCACACCAAGTTTCAGCCATATTGGTCTATTTCTTTGTGTTTGGCATTCGTGTGAATCAAGGAAGTCGAGTGATTTTCAAGAAATGGACGAAAAAGAATTTCGTGTGGTGATTAAACATTACTTTATGAAAGGCAAAACGCCTCAGGAGACTAAAGAGAAGCTTGATAAACATTATGGTGACTCTGCACCTTCGATTAGAACAGTTTATAAGTGGTTTCAAAATTTTCAGACTGGCCATATAGGCACAAGTGACGCTGAACGTTCTGGACGGCCTGTGGAGGTTACGACTCCAGAAATCATTGATCAAATCCATGATATGGTGATGGATGACAGAAGAGTTAAGGTGCGTGAGATTGCTAGTGCTGTGGGCATCTCGACTGAACGGGTACATAATATTTTGCATAAACATTTGGACATGAGAAAGCTATCCGCAAGATGGGTGCCGCGATTGCTCACGCTTGACCAAAAACGGAATCGTGTGAAGTGTTGCAAGGATGGTTTGCAGCTGTTCCAGAAGAATCCGGAGGACTTTAAGCATCGTTTCGTCACTGTGGATGAAACATGGATACATTACTATACTCCTGAGACCACACAACAATCTAAACAATGTGTTACCAAGGGAGAATCTGCACCAAAAAAGGGGAAGACCGTTCCTTCGGCCGGAAAGGTTATGGCGACTGTCTTTTGGGATTCGCAAGGGATAATCCTCATCGACTATCTGGAAAAGGGTAAAACTATTACAGGTGAATATTATTCATCGTTATTGGACCGTTTGAAAACCGAGCTGCAAGAAAAACGTCCGCGATTGGCCCACAAGAAAGTCCTTTTCCATCACGACAACGCACCAGCACACACCTCAGCAGTTGTGGTCGCAAAATTAATGGAAATAGGATTCCAACTCGTTTCGCATCCCCCCTATTCTCCAGACTTGGCTCCCTCGGACTACTATTTTGTTCCCCAATTTGAAGAAATGGCTGTCGGGACAAAGATTTTATTCAAACGAGGAGGTGATTGCAGACACTAATGGATATTTTGCAGACTTGGACAAATCCTATTATTCGGAAGGGATCAAACTCCAAACACATAAGTAGTTTTTATTTTTGCACGGACTTTTCAAACCAGCCTCGTATATATATATATATATATATATATATATATATATATATATATATATATATATATATATATATATATATATATAATATATATGAGAGAATTAAAAATATTAAGAGCGAAGTTGCTTATAGGGAGGGGGAAGGCAATCGACAAACGGAGGAGGGAAAACACATCCAGTAGACGAAACCCTTTGATAAAAAAAAAAAAAACTGCCTGTGGTGGAACTCTAAAAGTTTGGGCCCTTTCCGACACGGTAAACTAAAAGTCAAGAACGGGAGGGGGGGAGTTATTTTAACATAAATGAACCGTTTCACGCAATGAAACTTTAAAAATGTACACCCAGTTATCAATGACCGCAGCGGGTGGAGATTTTTCACAATAAAGAACATGCGGTGGCGTAACACCAAGACCATAGACATAGAGGATGGACTGCATTCACCTCACAAAATTGACCACTCTCTAGAAAGAAACAAAGCGACTGTGCGGCCAATACCTGTCTTTTTTCTGTAGGCCTAAAATAAACAAGGCGCAGTACCCCGAGACGGAATTTAAGGCGAAAAAAGCCCCTACCCGATTTTAGTTCAAATAGAACACTTAGAAATCTTATTTTCAAGAGCGTTGTAACTTAGCGGCATTCTAGAAAGAGACAGCTACTGGCCGCTCATTCGCTTTGTATCTCTCACACTTTTGCGCCCATATTTACTTCACACCGTACGGAACACTTAGTCCATCCTCTATGTCCCAAGACCCATACGACGACGGAGAAATCGAGAAAAAAATTGTTATTTCGGCTGGTATACGTTTTAAAATAACGCTTCAATATCATTTTCACTGAAAGAATCAGCTCAGCTTACAATTTTAACGATTTATATTCTTTCAGAAAAACGTAAGACACCTATACCACATACCATATACAATATATACTAATATTTTAAAGTCAAAAAAAAAATTAGAAAATTCTTTAAAACCTGCGAATAAGAAACGACAGAAATCTTATTAAATGTGTTTTATTCCAGCCAATGTTACATAAAAAAATGAACCAATATCTGATTTCTAGACCTGCTACATGCATAAAAAGGTTTACAAAAACTCTACATTATTTTTTTTGCAAAAAAAACTTAAAGAACGCTGCTACCCTTCTCATAAATGGCAATCTGCTAATACATGTATTTTTCGGAAAATCTGTTACATTAGAAAAGTTACTTCTAACAGTAAATCCAGAAACGACCTGTATACCATAAACAAAGCTGTGTGCTTTACAAATTTTTAAACAAAGTTCAAGTTTAAATTTTTTCTTTAAGTAAAGAAAAAATTTGTTATGAAAAAACTGATTTAATAGGCTCTACACTCGAGATCCATTTTTAACAGCAGCCTTCTATAAGTTAACAAAATTACATTACATTAAGAATAAATGCACCGGCAGCTTCCAGCGCCGTATTCCATTGACCTAAATTAAATCAATCCAGATCACTTAACGCCATTATGCATAAAAAAAGGAATGAAAGCTTAGAAGAGCGTAGAAAGAGACACAATAATTCTGGAATATCAGTACAGTGATTTGGTTTTGCCTAATTTTTATCAATTGAATAACGGCCTTAGAAGAGAATTATTTATTTATTGTTTTCTATGCGTTAATATAAAACAATACTAGTTAGTGTAGTGGTAACCAGGTTGAAGGTTATACTTCAAATGCTGTTAATAGTTTTGTTTCTTTGTGTATCTTTGCACACCCAGAAAAAAATGATGAGGTCAAGGGCAGCCCCTGTTTAAATTACGTTGGAAATAATAATTAAATTATACACGATAGTTATTTTAGTGTAACATTTGGAAGGTAACGGTCTTGTAGGAGAAATAAGCCAGTTTCAAGACGGCGGCTGCTACACCCCTCTGAAATCTGCGCAAAATTGTATTTTCCGCGATAGTATGGTACAGATTATTATACTCAAACAAAACTTATATTAAAGTACTAATTTTCTGAATAAATACATAAAGTAGTTATTTACGTAACAAGTTCGAAATAGGGCAGTAATCAATTACTTTAAAAAGTAGTTAAATTCCTTTCGAATGTAACTGATAAATCAATTACCAATTACCGGTAATTTGAAAAAAGGGTATGTCAATTCGTTTTACGATGAATGACTATAATTGCTGTAATTCAATTATTTAGCGGTAATTCAATTACTTTATAGCATGCCATTACTCAACAGTAGCTGAATTACAGCTTTGGTAATTACACTACTATGAGAAATTCAATTATTCTGATAGTAATTTAATTACCAAGGAAATAGTTGAACTACCGGTCTGGTAATTCAATTATTGCGAAAGTAATGCAGTTTCCGCAAAAGTAATGCCATTACTTCAATATAATTAATGGCAATTTAAATGATTTGGCAGTAATTCAATTATTACGGAAGCAGTTGAATTACTGCTCTAATAATACAATTCCTGTGAAAGAGAATAAATTACTGCTCAACTAGTTCAATTCCTCTGACGGCAACTTAGTTACTATAGTAGTAATTGAATTACTACTCGGGAAATTCAATAATTGCCAAAATAATTCATTTACTACGAAAGTACTTAGCATAATTCAATTTCTCTAATAGTAGTGTAAGAACCATGGAAGTAGTTGATTGAATTAAAATAATTAAATTACTACATAGGAATTATCAATCTTGAAAACAAAGTTAAAATTACTCTTAAAAGAATGTAACTGAATTAAAGTAAACGAATTAATAAGAGTAATTCAATTACTTTTTTCAGTCACTGTAATTGACGTACCGACAACATCGGTTTGAAAATACTTTGTTGCCTTGGTAAAGCTATGCCAGGATTGATTTTTATTTTCATTTTTAATCTCACGGCATACATCATAAGGTTGCGAAAATCCAATTATTGGTTTAAAGAATTGATTAGAAAGTGATAATTTTCCAATTCAATAGGCAAAAATGCAATTAAATTACCAATTAGATTATTTACTTGACCACAATGGTTTGAAATAATCCATTTATTACCTCTAATAAAATAATTTTCCAAAAGTCTAGTAACTCAAAAATCATTATGAATTTTGTTACAGTAAAACACATACAGTTTTTTCTTTTACTACCTGAAATTGCTTTTCCCTAAAATTCGCGGTAGCAATAGAGTATCATATTTACTGAACTAAAAAACTCATTGTTGGTTTGTTGTCCAAATGTCTAAGCATATCTGAGTGAAGTGTCCAAAAAGTTATGGAAATCAAGTACTTGGGAATTACATCGCCTAACTATGGAGACGTGAGAAGTTAAGAACACGGCAGAAGAAATAATAAATTAGAATTACGAGAAATACGATGAGAGATTGAATAAAGACAGATAAAGTGCAATGCAATATAGAAAATATCAATAATCCAATACTAAAGGTGGAAATTGAAATAGTTATATATCACACCCACAAAATCAACATTAAGCCGAAAAAAGCATAACCAACTAAGTTACAAACCAAATAAAAGAAGAAAAAGATAGCTTATATTTTAAAGGTTTGATGTAGGGCCGCATCTATCATTCCATTTTTTTCATTAATTTTGCAGTTATAAATAATTCCCAAAGTCCAAGTAAACAGTTCTCTAATTTGAAAACAAGTTTTTAAAGATATATATATATATATATATATATATATATATATATATATATATATATATATATATATATACATTCTTTAAAAAATTGTTTTCAAGTCAGAGAACTGTTTACTTGGACTTTGTAAATATTTATAACTGCAAAATTAATGAAAAATGGAATGATTTATATATATATATATATATATATATATATATATATATATATATATATATATATATATATATATATATGTATATATATACACACACATATTATGTATGTTGTTAAATTATTAAAGTATACAAACATCGGGAACGTTATTTTTTGTCCGCGACGTTTAGAGACTTCAATAATTTAACAATAATGTTTGTTCTTTTTTGAAAAATATTGAGCCCTCAGGGCCCTATTCGCTTGGATTGAGGGACCTTAATAACAATATTCATAATAATTGTCGAGTTCTCGCATTGGCTCACTTTAGCTGCTTAGTAAAAATGATATATTAAAATTTTATAAAGAAAAGGAGATGCTATTGTCGAGGTCATACTTACTAACCAATCACTTTTCATTATGTAATTGAAATTGCACAACATAATCAATAAATTGCAAGTAATTTAATTCCATTAAACACAATTAATAACTAAATAATTACGGGTGCATTTACCCTAAAATTAACTTTATTTCATAAAAAAAAGAAACCGTATAAAATTCAGCAACACCTTAGTCTTCCAAAAAGAAATATTGGCCGGCGCGCTTTTGTTCCACATCCTTCACAGATTCCTGTTTGTTGATTCTCGGTCTGAAATTGTTCGGATCTCTCCTGAATGTGATGCCTAAGAGTTCTAAAAATCTATTCATTCCGGCCAATAAGGTTTGAGGAGTGTTAGCAGTCGTGCAAACTGACGGTTGACCTTCGAAAAACTATTACTCGATCTGCTAAATAGGTGGCCATGATGAAGTCGTGCTCTACGACGAAACCCGTCTTTTTGGCGTGAAGTATGAATCTAAAATAGAAATTATTTTTTTTAGAAAAACATAAAAGGTAAAAATCCTTGTTATAAATAAGTAATAATATAGATTATACAGTGTTGATGTTTTAAAGCGTTAACCCTTTGTAAGGTAAAATGAAATGAGAAATTAAACATTTCCAAGTTTTTATATTTTTCTTATTTTCAATGCCGGAAATATTGAAAACGTTCATATAGGCAGTGACCCCAGCTAACGACTAACAAAATAAAAGTCAGCATAACAAGAAAAATCAAGTTAACACAATCTGTACAAAAAAATGAACCTTGAGTCACTTTGGGACGCAACTATCAAACAGCTTTACCATGACGGTTTTAACAGAAAAATTTATGAAAGACCTACAGAGGAAGAAGATATCAATACCAACCGGGAAAATTTAAAAGAAATATTAACGAAGCAGCAGCTAAAGCACTAGGGATGCGTAATATAGAACAATAAAATCACAGACGACACATTAGGGCTTCATAAAAGATCAAAGAGTAGTGCGAAATACAAAAGGAAGCTTGTCTAGATGAAACGCAAAAGGAAGCTTACCTAAATTATCGATATAAATTGTAGAATTATACGAGAATTACAACGCTAGCACATCACTAGTCAGGCGTATCAAAAACGAACTCAGGAAGACTCTCATAGAAAGAATGGAAAAAACTTTTATAGGCCTCAAAAACAATGATAGCACTCAATCAGAAGTCAAAGAAAAGAAGCTAATAAACCAATAAAACTAATTACATAAAAGCAGAAACAGCGGTAAAATATTTGACAGAACTTTTCAAGAAAGAAGAAAAAGAGATGGAAATAAAAATATAAGGGTTAGTTCAGGTTAGAGGTTAAAGAGATGGAAATAAAAATATAAGCGTTAGTAATAAACAACCAAGTTTCTAAAAAAAATAAAAACGAACATGTTCAGGAAAACTGTCGACTAACAACTCTAATTAACAAAACCTTTACCCAAAATATGATTTTAGATAAATAGAAAAATAACACTATAATCTTGCCGTTCAAAAGAGGAGATTACAAGGTAGCAATAAACTACACAGGGAGATAGATACATTACGTTTCATAAGTACAACTCTTTGGTTTTGGTGTGGCATTCCGACAGTTGCGCGACGCATTTTCAAGGCTATTTACCATTGGAAAGTAAACCACTGAATGAATTCGAAGAGTAAAGATGATTCATGCAACTGTAGCTGAAACTTCAAATTGACACGGTCTAATCCCAAAAAAACCATGATTTCTCCTCTAACCAAAACCGGTAAAGCCTCCATTTAACCGATAGAGGAACCACTAAAAGATGTTGCAGAACTCCTTTATAAGAGACACGTACCGCACGACACACCCGCAAAAAATGGAATATATTTAATATAGACAAAATAAACATCACAGCTAAGGAGAATTTTTAAATTCTCTGGATGAAACAATTAGTTTTTAAACTAAAAAGATATGGAATGAAAGAAATAAATAAAAATACTGGGCTGTGCTGACGGCGCCGTGCTAATAGCACACTCCAAAAAAGTACTTACCTTTTAATTACTTTCGCGGCTACTAAACGCTGTTCAGAATCGAGGTAGGCGCTAGGTTCGTCAATAAGATAGACATCAGCCGGTTTTCCTAAACATAAGGTCATTGCGACTCTTTGCAATTCTCCTCCAGACAAGTTTTGAACTTCCTGATCGATAATATCTTCGATTTTTAGGGGTTTCATTACATCAGCAATAAACTAAAACAAGAATATAATTTGAAGCTAAAAAAAAGTATGTGCTCTTTAATTTTAACCCATAAAAAGTCTCAGGTATGTTATAAAGTAACTCTCTCTGGTAACCTCAAAATGATTTGAGTTTATTACTATTTGGAAAGATAAACACTTATAGTCCGGTCATTTCATATTTAAGTGTTTTTGACCTGACATACCACGTCATGTTGTTACGCAGCAGACGTGTTGTTGGTGGAAGGTCGCTTGGATCCGAAAAGCAGATTGTCGACCGGTTCTCGGGTAGAACACGCATCTGAAATCAAACTGGATAGAGGTAACCAGTTGCCAAAGGCATGTTGCATGTAGAAGATTATACGGACCAGAATAAACATGGAGACAGCAACAGCGTCCTTTTCACTCTCAAGTGGAACGCATAACTGAGGTCTGACGACAGATTGACGCCACTGACAAAAACATACTTTGCCGATCTCCCAGGAGGAAGACATTTATAGGAACTGGGCTGTCCCCCTCTAGGTTTGTGGGATACAAGGCTATAGGACAGCTGGCTGAGAGTACCATCTGCTAATCATGCGGTTCAAATCCTACGTTGAACTGCAGATCCCGCCCCATATCGATCAGGACCTGAACTATAGAGTGCATATTGATAGGGTGGCCTTTCAAACCCCGAAATACGATTTATCTCTCAGTAATTAAAGTCTCAGAGTTAATATGATTAATAATCTACCGCAGAGCACCAAAGAGTGAAGAATGAAAGTAAATTTTAAAAGAGCAATTGTTAATTTACTTTGTGATCTGCTGATCTATGCTCAATGAATCAGTTTTTAATAAAATGAGACCATTACTAACATTTAACATCATCTGTCGTGACTTCCATGTTTAGTCATTTTTACTAATTTTTATTTTTGTGACGTCCTATATATTTTTTGTTTTACTTTTACTTTTAAGTTGTATATTATATAATTGTACTATATATATGTGTAAAATGTATAATCTTAAATTATGTCTAATACTGAAATTATAATCTCTGAAAACCTTTTTAGTGTTCCGTACGGAACACTTATGGAATCATTTCAGTGTCCGTCCGTCTGTCTGCCACATCCGATTTTCTCCGAAACTATTTGACGTAGAAAGTTGAAATTTGTCACAAATACAGGGATTGACAGCCCAATCAGAGCCGTATAGTTTTAAAGGTTAAATATTGACTTAAAGTCCGTTTGTTTGGAGTTCATAGCACACAACATGGGTTATAAACATTAAAATGTCACAAGCCATAAACGTCCAAAATTTCTCTACCAATTATTTGCATTTTTAGTTTTAATCACCTTTATTTTCTATCTGTACACAACAGTGCGACCTTCTTCCAGAAAATATTTTATTACATGCCTCTAGACTTTACAATAAGCTATATAAATCAACGCATTTCAAAGTTTATTTTAATGAGTAAATGATGAAACTAAAAATCTTATTTGTATGATAAAGGCCTAAACGAGTACAATTAACAAGTCTTAAGAACTAGAAATCTAATGTTTTACCAGGTGTACAAGTATAAAATGCGGATTTTTTTTCTAAAATAACCGGTCAAGTGCAAGTTGAACTTGCGAAATTAGTGTTCCGTACGTTGATTGCTTTTAAAATAAAAAATGTTGTAACGGAAGTATAAAATGATCAGTGACTTCACAAAACACACCCCAAATGAGTTTTCAACAAAGTTTATTTCCAATCTTTACTGAAAATTGATGACCTTGAAATTTCCGGTTTTTTTTTTATATACCAGATAAATTATTACAGGTAATGCGCTCGTGATAATTTTCATTCAATCTACACCCCGTGGAGAATATTCCAGAATTTTTTCAAAAATTTTTTGATAAGTACTTTTCGAGATACGGCAAGTGGACAGCGATTTTTCGCGATTTTTTAAAAATAATACAAAGAAAAGTGCGCGCAAGTATTACATTATATATATATTTTTTACTCGTGTTTTCACAAGCTTTCATTTGACACCACATTCGATTACCTAGTAAAAATTTTTTTTTTTTCACTTCCGATTTCACCCCCCAAAACTAACCCCTTAAGTCAAAATTTAACTTTCAAAACTACATGGCTCTGATGAGGCTATCAATTCCTATATTATTACCACATTTCAACTTTCTATGACAAATAGTTTGGGAGAAAATCGGGTGTGACAGACGGACAGACATACACCGGAATGATCTTATAAGTACGGAACACTAAAAACATCTTAAATTCGGAAGAATGATAAAAAGTGTTTTATTTAAAGTATCGTTTGTTATACATTTTTCCCATCTTTCGGGCAATTTGTGAATACCACGCCAGTAAAAATCTTCCCCTTTTGCTGCATTCATCGAGCCATTTTTTCACTTCTTCGTACGAACCAAAGCGCTGCTCAGCAAGTGCGTGATCTATCGATGCAAACAAGTGGTAATCGGAAGGAGCCAAGTCTGGTGAGTAAACCGCATGGGGTAGAACTTTCCAGCTGAGTGCTCCCAACGTGTCGCGAACTGGTTTTGCCGAATGTGATGGAGCATTGTCATAAAGAAAAATGACTTTGTGTTGCCTCTTTCGGTATTCTGGCCTTTTTTCAAGCAGCGAACGGTCTAAATCGGTCAATTGTTGTTGGTAACGTTTAGTATTAACCATTTCCCCAGGTTTTAATAGCTCATAATAGACCACGCCCCTCTGGTCCCACCAAACACAGAGCATCGTCTTTCTGCCAAAGCGATTCGGTCTCGCGGTCGATGTGAATGGTGCGCCTGGGTCTACCCATGATTTTTTGCGCTTGGGATTCTCAAAATAAATCCACTTTTCATCCCCTGTAACTATACGATGCGACTTCCTTTTGTACCAAGCGAGCAAAATGTCACACGTGTTTTTGCGGTTTTCCATTTGCCTGTCGTTCAACTCATGTGGTACCCATCTACCGGCTTCTGACTAACGCCCAATTGCTCGGTGAGTTGTTTTTGTGTTTGCGAATCATCTTCGTCCAACAATGCTTGCAATTCCACATCTTCGTATTTTTTTGGCGGTTTTCCACGTTCCTCGTCTGCAACATCGAAGTTACCACTTTTGAAACGCCGAAACCATCGTTCATCCGTATCTTGCGATGGAGCATGTTCACCATAAGCTTCTCGAAGTAATCGGTATGATTCAACAGCAGTTTTCTTCAAATGAAAACAAAAAATTAATGTTGTCCGCGAATGCTCTTTGTTCGGTATAAATTTCGACATATTGAACACAACACAACACTATGCACACACTTTTCCAATTTATCACTCGTGCGCGTCTGACACTTGTTGATGACACAACAAAATGGCGCAGTGTCAAATCTTTATAGCACAAACTGCATCTTGTTGTCTGAAATTCGCATTCCATACTTGTACCCCTGGTAAAGCTTAATGATAACAGGTACAATAAAATTATTTTAGATTTTAGCAGTTATTGGATTGACCAAAACATAGACTGCCAAACAACCTTTTATGGAAGATTGGTCAACTGGATTACAACCCTCTTCAGGAAAAGGTCGCAGGCTAATTATAGGACATATTGAAACGGATTTTTCGATGGTGGCTTGTAGGAATTCGAATGAAAGTCAACTAAAGATTACCATGAGGAGATGACAGCCGATGTTTTTAAGGAGTACTTCCAACAAATGACTTAATGTATACCAGCAGAATCAGTTATAGTATTAGACAATGCCCCATACCATTCTCGATTATTAGAACGACTCCCGACAAATTCATGGAAGAAAGCGCATATTCTTCAATAGATAAGATACAAAAATCTCAAACATAAAGATGGTATGTTAAAAGCGGAACTTCTCAAAATTGCGAAACAAAATAAGGCACAGTTTAAGAAATACGCAGTCGATGAGATGGCGGAATATTACAGTGTTTAGATTATCTCCATATCGCTGTGAATTGAATCCCATAGAACTAATTTGGGCACAAATGAAAGGTTTCATTGCAAGGGAAAACACTACGTTCAAAATTTAAGACGTAAGGCAATTAGGCAAAGGTATTACTCGCCGGAATAGACAGGATTAAAGAGGATAATTGGAAAAATGCCATTCGACACAAAAAAACTTGACGAATACATCGAAGAAACTGTGGAAATAGAACCCTTAATTATCAATTTAAGAGAAGTTGAGTCTTCAGATTTTGAAGATGATGATTGTTTTTGATTGTAAAAAGTACTTATATATCGTGAATATATACATAGATCTATAGATTAAAAAATTTTTGGTAATAATTTATTTATTAAACACTAAAAGCAGGTTACGCTCGGACGGCTATGCTACCGATGAACCCTCATTTACATTTTATGACTGTTGTATAGCAGAGGTTTTCTGCCTAAATTAGGGTGAGCCTTTAAAAATAATTCAAAACAGGTAGCAAAATCCAGTAAAATGTATAAGAAATCTCTTTTTTTTTTTTTGGGCGCATCCAAACATCTTTGCATCTACAATGAGAGAATTCTACTATTAATTCCAAACAAATATACTTTAAGGGGTTAGTTTTGGGGGATGAAATAGGAAGTTAAACAAATTTTAAGTTCATCGAGCGAGGGTATCAAATGAAATTTTGTGAAAACACGAGTTTAAAAGTATGTATGATATAATATATGCGCAAACTTTTCTTTATTATATTTTTAAAAAAACGAAAGAAATGAAAATTATCATGAATGCAGTACCTGGTTCATAAGAACAAAGAGTGAAAACAAACTTTGTTGAAAACTCATTTGGTGTGTATAACAACAATTTTTATTTTAAAAACAATCACCGTACGGAACACGAATTACGCCGGAACACTAAGTCCGATTTGCACTTGGCAGTTTTTTTTTTTTATTTATTAAATCATGTACCTTGAAAACATATATATTTATTCTATTCTATTCATATAATTCAATACATACTAATATTTTATTAACCATCATTTAACTTACAAAACTTACTGGTTTTTTTTACTAATAAGCCTTACCTGCGGATGAATATAAGCATCCCTAATCTTTTCATGTAACAATTGTCTAACTAACCCTTGTGATTTAGGGCTAATCTTTTGCGGTTTGTAACTTATATGTAATTGCGGTAGGGTCCCTAAAATAAAATTACCATGGAAAGAATGTAAGATGAATCCACGTCATGTATTTTTTTCAATATTTTTATTTTATTAATAAGTTTTATTCTGACACCTTTTTTATCTTTTAAAGTTTACCATACATATTCTAATAAAAATGTAAAACATCTGACGCTACTGATGGCTCCATCCGTGAATCAAAAGGATGCATTATATGTTAAATTTTAAAAGGTTTTATATTTCTGCAGTTGAGGTGGGCAGTTAGGGCCCATTTTTCACCAAAATTTGGACTTCTTGCCTAGAAGCTTTCTGTTCTATTGTGTTAAATACAAGCTATACGTTTTAAATTTTTCTAACACAAATTTATTTTAATTTGTGTTAGAAACAAAAATCTTGTACGCCATAGATTAGATTATAGTATTTTATGTATATCAAATAAGAATTTCTCAAAGTTTTTAGCTAACTCAAAAACATCCTGCTATTTTTACTTCTCTTGTTATGAGAATTATTGTATTGTATTGAATATCTTCACGTTTCAGTTAGGTCTGTCTATTGCAACGATAACTTCCGAACGAAATAAGAGATCAATCTCAAATTTGGTGTACATATGATACTTGAAAAGGGAAATGGAGCAATATGGCTTCAGAAGGGGTGAAAGAAATAGTGTCCGATAATTGTATACAGTTTCAATAGTATTATAAGAATCACTCTGTTTTTGGTTTAGAGGACGACTAAACTTTAAATATGGGTTTTAACTCTACTGAAATACTCTATAGAGGGCACTCAGATGTAATTAGCACAGTAATTGAAAAAAAAATTAATTATATTACTTCCGTGCTTTTAGTTGAATAGAAGGCTAATTTTAACATATAAGATACGTAAAGGCTTTGGATGTGTGTTAAAAGAGGTATCGTTGCATATGTCATATATCATCTTGTATTCTTATAGTTGAAGAATTTGAAAAGCATGTTGACTTCATCACTTGCAGCCAGTAAAGAAAACTGGAACGTGATTAAGATGAGTCGGAGGAATTTCTATTTATAGAAAGGGTACAAAGTTTTGAATGAAATTTTAGTTCAGATGATAATCTGATAATACAAAATTAATCACACAAGAAATATTAAAATGATAAATATAAAAATTTTTAGGTACATACAATCTGTCAAGTAAGAACGTGTCCGCGATAATAATTCATTTTTGGTAGGTGCGATTCTAGCGATTTGACAAAAAATCGGTAGAGGGAACTTTTGTCTACCACACATTTTAGTAAATGTATCAGTCGATTCCTAACTTTCGTCGAAATCACGTAAAATCCAAAATGAGGCACTTGTTTGTGCGTCAGTTCGAGGCAGTCTTTCTTTGTTCCCACCCACAGGGGCCTAAAATGATATATTCCGCGGCCGCTAAATATATCGAAAGTCGATGTCGTTTGTGAAGAAGTGGTTAAATCATAATAAGAGACGAATAATGTCGGCGACTTGCCAAAACGTGGCTCGACAGGCAAAGTCACTCCGAAAGTCGAAAAACAAATGGTGTCTTTGTTTTCACGGGACCCGAAATAGACGCTGCGTCAAGGAGCGGCAAAATTATGAAATTCGGGTTTGAGCGTGTCCCATGAGACCATTCGACAACATCTTCAACGATAAGATACTAGAGTGGACCTCACAATCGCTGAACACCAACCCTATTGAAAACCTTTGGTCCGTTGTAAAAAGATAGCTCAGAAGGAAGACCCTGAGGACTTTGACTTAGTTTTCTCGCGAGATTCTAAAAATTTGCAGAGTATGCCGAAAATCTCGTCGACAGCATGCCTCAAAGATGCCAGGCGATTATTGATGCAGGAGGCAATTGGACAACTTACTAAGGTAATTGCGCCGTTGTAAGCACACCAAAGAATACACTGAAAGCAAAAAATGTTCTCTAAACACATTTTATCACGTTCTCACTTGACAGACTGTATATAAAATTTCGGTTTTTAGTGTTCCAAGTTTCTTTTATGAGATCACTTTAGAGTTTGTATGTCTGCCTATTTGTCACACCAGATTTTCTTCGAAACTATTTGACACAGAAAGTTGAAATATGGCATAAATATAGGAATTGATGGCCCAATCAGCAATGTTTAGTTTTGAAAGTTAAATTTTGACTTAAGAGGAGGTACTTCCCCATGTTCGGGGTTCAAGAATCTGAAAATTGTGTTATTTTGATTTTAACCTGAATTTAAGATTAGGGACGAACTACGACCAACTAGAGTAATTCTAATATTAGATTCAAAATCAGCCAAAATTATTTTATTTATATATTACCTGTAAAAACTGTGATCTGTTTTATACATTTACCAGGTGTACAAGTATGAAATGTGGATTTTTTTTCTAAAAAAACATGTTAAATTCGGAAGAATAATAAAAAGTGCTTTATTCAAAGTATGATCCATCGCTTGTTATACATTTTTTCCATCTTTCAGGCAATTTGTAAATACCACGCCAGTAAAAATCTTGCCCTTTTGCTGCAAACTATTCATCAAGCCATTTTTTTCACATCTTCGTACGAACCAAAGCGCTGCTCAGCAAGTGCGTGACCCATTGATGCAAACAAGTGGTAATCGGAAGGAGCCAAGTCTGGTCAGTAAGCCGCATGGGGTAGAACTTCCCAGCTGAGTGCTTCCAATGTGTCGCGAACTGGTTTTGCCGTATGTGATTGAGCATTGTCATGAAGAAAAATGAGTGTGCTGCCTCTTTCGGTATTCTGGCCTTTTTTCAAGCAGCGAACGGTTCAAATCGGCCAATTGTTGTTGGTAACCTTTAGTATTAACCGTTTCCCCAGGTTTTAACAGCTCATAATAGACCACGCCCATCTGGTTCCACCAAACACAGAGCATCGTCTTTCTGTCAAAGCGATTCGGTCTTGCGGTCGATGCGGAGGGTGCGCCTGGGTCTAACCATGATTTTTTGGGCTTGGGATTCTCAAAATAAGTCTCCGTATTTTTTTGGCGGTTTTCCACGTTCCTTTTCTGCAACATCGAAGTCACCACTTTTGAAACGCCGAAACCATCGTTCACACGTATCTTGCGACGGAGCATGTTCACCATAAGCTTCTCGAAGTAATCGGTACGATTCAACAGCAGTTTTCTTCAAATGAAAACAAAAAATTAATGCTGTCCGCGAATGCTCTTTGTTCGGTATAAATTTCGACATATTGAACACGACATTATGCACACACTTTTCCAATTTAACACTCATGCGCGTCTGACACTTGTTGATGACACAACAAAATGGCGCAGTGTCAAATCTTTATAGCACAAACTGCATTGGTGCCCCATCTGTTGTCTGAAATCCGCATTTCATACTTGTACACCTGGTATATGTTTTCATAAATATTTCAAAATTATTCTTGATAAATATTTTGGTTATTCTTAATACTAGAACATTTGTTTACGTAAAAAATACCTGAGCCCGCATCAGGATCCAAATTTCCAGCCAACATTCTAATGAAAGTAGTTTTTTCCCAGTACCATTTTCGCCAAGAAGTACCAAAATTTCAGAATCTGAAAATTGACCTTTCATGACATCGAGTTTAAAGCTACCCATAGTTTTACTCATAGCGGGATATTCGTAATGATTCATTCTTTTAATTTCTTCTTCTGTTGCTGATTCCGCAACTTTGAACACTAACGATTCATCACGGAAACGAAGATTCTCCGTAGGAACGAAACCGTCCAGAAATATATTAATACCTGAAAATATATAAGGAAAATCAGAGCTAATTTTAAGAAAAAGGGTAAAAATAGTAGTTATGGGGATTAGAAATGCTCGAAGCAAATTATTAGTTATCTCTCGGAAAGAAAACTTTCCTTAAATGCAAAAGTTTTTGGATACTCCTAATTAAAATCGATTCTTCAAATATAAACTCATACCTTCACGAACGGAGAAAGGCATAGTAACGACGCCGTAAGCACCAGGAACCCCATAGAGACAGCAAATAAAATCAGATAAATAGTCGAGTACACTCAAGTCATGCTCTACTACAATAATAAACCTAAAAAAATTAATTAATTATTTTTTCAATATTTAAATACAAAATACCAAACAAAAGGAATACACTACAGTGTTTTCTTATTTTTTTATTGTGTTATGGGAGTTTGTAATTAAGAAAAAACATCATTTTACAACACCGTAAGCAAAAGAGCGCGGGGAAGATATTTACAGCAACGAGAATGTGGTAAGATTAACACTACCAATCAAAACAGAAAATGAATCTAGCCAAATTCTGTTGCCTGTTTTAACTAGTATTGTTGTTATAAACATCTTTCCTCCGCTCTCGTTTCCAGTGTTGTAAAATGGCGTAATTATTCAAAAGTTAATGTTACGTTTTAGAAATAACTTGCATTAGTTTTAAAAATCATTCAAATTATATACAGGGTGTTTCTTAAGGCTATTTTTAAGTAGCACTGAAATAATTTACCTCGGTAAAATAAATCTAAAATACTCTTAAGATATGTTCTTTGTTTAGATTTGCTTATGTAAATTTTTTATAGATATTTGATGATGTGATTTATTTTAGCGAGTTAAAAAAGTCACAACTTAAAATACACTTTGTATAGATAATATCAATATTCTTTCCAGTCAGACACAAAAATTAGAAAACACTGATCGATTATCATTCTCTACTTTGTCTTGATCAATAAACTCTGCAGCCCTTATTTAAACAGGAGTAATTTCACATACTATTTAGGCAAACAACTTTCAAAAAAATTATTTCTTTGGCATTACAGTGAAGGGCTAATGCAGCAACACATTCGCCAGAATAATATTCTGGTTATTACCAATACTTTTTAAAATTCAAGCAAATTTTATCATAAGCGACTCAACAACTTATTTTCATAAAGTACAAAAATATTGTTAAATTGTTAACACCCATAACGACGGGGATCATAATTATATCTACAAAAGAATAGTTTGAACGCCAACAGCCATGATTTGTAATATTGTTCTGTTGTTTATCTAAAAAATCTAAATTTTTAATTGTTAGTTATACCCACATTTCTTTTTAATGATAAGTTTAATATTAAATAAATATATTTCTGTCCAAATGTCACCAAAACGCATTTACAAAAATACTTATTCTTTCTCAAAATATTCGCCTTTAAGATTTATATCCTTTTGTATGCGTTCGAACCGATTTTCAAAACAGTTTTTCCACTCTGAAGTTGGTACCCTAAAAACATGGTTTTGGAAGGATTCAATAGCTTCTTGAGGTGATGAAAATCACTGTCCATGCATTTTTTTTGACATTCGGGAAAAAAAAGAAGTCGTTAGGCGATAAATCAGGTGAATACGGGCAGTGAGACATTAATTCGATGTTTTTCTCCGTGAAATAATCATTTGTTTGATGGACTGTGTGAGAGCTGGTGTTATCATGATGAAGAATGATGTGACGTTTTTGATTCTTTTTCCTGATTTCATCAAACAAATTGTTATATACCATTCAGCATTAACTATTCTTCGATCCTCTAAAGCAATGGTTTCAACATGTCCAGTATAATTCAAGAAACCAGCGATCATTTTCTTGTAAGAGCTTCGCAAATGAACCACTTTTGTTGGATTCGGTTCATCTTGGAAAACCCAAACAGTTAACTGTTGCTTAATTTCCGGCTTGTACGAATATATCCAAATTTCGTCTTCTGTTACAATGTTGTTTACAGATTTTGCATGTCCTCGCTCGATTTTTTTGAGCATTTCCTTACGCCAACTGGAACAAGCCTATTTTTGAGCTTGGGTCAAATTATGCGGAATCCAACGGGAACAGATCTTTTTCACAATTAAATGTTAATGCAAAATCGAATGTACTGCAGTCTTCGATATGCCTAAGGATGCCTTTATCACACGGTAAGTCACATGCCGATCGTCTTCAATCATATTGCGCACAACATCGATGTTTTTTGGAACAACCAATTTTAGTTGATCTTCACGAAATTCATCGCTGACGGAAGCACGACTATGACGAAATTCTGCAAACTGTAATGATTATGGTGATTCGTTATCAAAAGTTGAATGAAGCAATTCGAGGCATTGTTGTTTAGTTAGGCCTTTACTAAAATCTTAAAAAATCGTCCAACGAAAATTTTCACATGAATTTCCATTTGCTCACAAAACTGTTTCTTTTAAACACTCACTTAAACAAACTATTCCGCCAATTTCTCAGCTGCCACTGTTTTAACATTAACAAATTTTAAATTTTATAACAATGGTAAGGTCACATCTCCATAGAGCCATCTAGTGGTCATTTGTAAAAACTTAAAAGGTGGTCCTCGTAAATGGGGAATTTAGTAACACAATTTTGCAATTAGGTCACGTGAAGATTGTCAAAACTAGTTACCCATAGAGTAAGCCTACAAACTATATGCTGAAATGCACGATTGAGATATAATGAATATGAGATTGTCGAAGGAACTTCATGTACTTATCAGGATCGCACGATCCCATGAGATTTGACTAACACTGTCAATCCTGGATTTCGATGAGGATACACCTCTGCTTACTTTAGCCATAAAGCAAAAATTAGAACTTTGGCAGCAAAATCGACAACAGTTTGGGTTACATCCAATTTCTAGTTTCCCTCTTAGTTCAGTCATTAGAAGATAAAAAATAAGTGTCTATTTCAGTGACCGCGCTGCTGTATGAGTGAAGAGATTTCTCTGTAGTATGTGTGTACAAAAAATACTTGGTTTAAGAAAAACACCTACTTTTCTTTTAATTCTTCTATACATATACCTCCCCTAACTCTGTTTCTGATAATAACATAAGACGAGATAAACAGTATTTAATCTCTATTTAATTTGTAATAAAACAGCTTTCACATAAAAACCAGGTCAAAGATAAAAAGATTCTCAGAAATTCACTGTAATTTTACAAATCAAGTTTCGCTCTCGCCACCATAATCTACAAAAAAAGCTGACAATAAAGTAAGCCCTTCTTTCCATAAAACATTGCCCATGCAAAAAAAAAAATTTAAATATACAGGCACTATAAAAATTTTTAAGCAGTAAACAAAAATCTCAGATACAAATAATTTTGTTTATCTCATACTTTTTTAATCTTTTTTTTAGAAATTATTAGAAAATATTTCACCACATTACTTAACATTTAAAAATAAATAAAAATTAAAAAACAAATTTGGACAACCACCAACTACCAGCTTAGCCAGACAATCCTCCATCTGTTTGTGGCCTTAAATGCCCCCGATGGAGTACAGATATGTTTTTAAACTGTAAGCTTTCACCAGCCAGAGATACATTTCGTTGTATCTTACCTAGATACTAAATTAAAAGTCTACAATAAACATTTTATAATTACTTATCAGGATGCAGCAAAGATCTGATAGTCTGAGCAGCATTTAAACGTTGTTTAACATCCAAGTAAGAAGATGGCTCATCGAACATGAATATATCCCCATTCTGAATGCACACCATAGCAATAGCAAAACGTTGCAACTCTCCTCCAGAAAGGGCACTAATTTCACGATCTTTAATGTGCAGAAGATCTAAAAAGCATCAAATGAGAGATTTTTTAAAACTTTATTAGATAAAACATCTGCAATAGCCCAATATACTAACCTAACATTCCACAAATATCATTTTGGTTTTTCAGCTCATCTTTTCTATCCAATAATTGCCCTACAGTGCCTTTAACAGCTTTAGGAATCTGATCCACATATTGAGGCTTAATAAGAGCCTTAAGATCATCTTCTAAAATTTTAGTGAAATAGTTCTGTAATTCACTTCCTCTAAAATGACTTAAAATTTCTGTCCAGTCAGGTGGGTCCTAAAAAAGTTTTTTGGAAATATCTCTTTTTATAAAATACAATGGTATTCTTACCATATATCTACCTAAGTTTGGTTTCTGTTTACCAGCTAAAATCTTAAGAGCAGTAGACTTTCCAATACCATTAGTACCTACAAGTCCCAAAACTTCGCCAGGACGTGGTATAGGTAAACGATGTAATTTGAAAGAGTTTTTGCCATAACGGTGAGTGGTTTCACGTTGTAAGTTACTCGGTAAGTTAATAATATTGATAGCTTCAAATGGGCATTTCTAAAACAAATTGTATAATGTGAAACCACTTTTAACATAATCATAATAATTAAAAAAAATAGAAAATACATACTTTAACGCAAATACCACAACCAATACACAATTCTTCTGATATAGCAGCAATTTTACTATTAGGTGTGACCTCAATACAAAGTTTACCCATACGAACTACAGGGCATGATTTCTTGCACTCTTGCCTGCATCTTTTGGGTTTACACTTGTCGGCATTTACAATAGCAATACGAGTGAGCTTGTCAGTCTCCTCAATTTCTCCTCTTCGCCTGGACATTTTTGCTTAAAATTAAAAACAATATGTTAACTTTCTAATATAACCTAAAAATTGACACGTAAGAAATTTTAGCAATTGTATAAATGCGCAGAACGATCAACTTCACTGAAACATAAAATAACTTGAGGAGTAAATGATTTTAAATTAAAATTACAATTATACCTAAGTTTTATAGGAAAATAAACACAGTAAAATCTTTATGCACGGTCTTGACGACCGGCCATGAGGAAAGGGTTGTCAACTCACTGGTTGAAGTTAGCCGCAGTAAATGACTTCAGGTGCGGGGGAAGAAGAAAATAGTTGGCTCTTACTTCGAACTAGGTTTTTTTGTATGAAATTTTCCCAATAAACCAGCATGCCAAAACTACACTAAAATAATTATTAACATCATCTAACCTTCTTGCATATAAACAAATTAAAATTGCCACGTAAGAAATCATCGGAAATGGCCAGCTAAATTATTTTTAAGTACACAAAGTTTAGCTACTAACAGGCACACTAACAGCCAGCTATGAGGCCGAATAGGGAATGAATGTACCGCCTAGTAAATATGTTTATTGATAATCAATAGCGTACTGAAGTTTTCTTATGTAGTATCGGTTTAAAACTACTGGAAGTAAACGAAGAAGATCTCGACCTAACCCCTTAACTTAGAAAAACATTTAGGTTAAGGGACCTGCGTTGTGTTTTCTGAGTTAGCAAATGAATTAAATAGTGAGAATGTTTTGAAAATTTGTGATATATTTCGTAAAAGCAATAATATTAAGAGGCCACCCACTTAAACATGCCTAAGGAACAGTACAGGGAGGCCGATGTGGCCAGACAAATGTAAAATCAAAATCTTATTATAAAATATTGTAGTTTTGAAAACCTCTGCTTTACATACAAAGAGAAGTTCCAAGTCTCGTTGTTTAAATATTGTTGTTAAAAGTTCCTATCAGTTTTATATATAATAAATTAAAGTTTTAGTACGTTCTGGAAAATCATATATTGGATAATGGGAAATATTAAAAAAACAGAATTTTAAATCATCTTAGATTCTTTGCTAAAGGGGGGTATTCTATTCATAAAAAAATTACACTCCTAGATTTTTGAATTTTTCCAAATTTCAGTCCCTAGATCAAGAAAAATAAAAACTGATTATATTTTATATAGTATTATCAAAATTTTCCCTGGTTTTTGACACAGTGTCATAATTAGTTCTATTTAAAGGTATAAGGGGTTAAAGGGGTAGCTTCGTATATATTATAAGTCTGTTTTGGGATTTTTAAAGTCAAGAAATCTGAAAATTGTAAGTTTTCAAACATTTATAAGCGAACATATAAAATGTTAAAGGGATCGGAAAAAAGCTAATGGTGTTGCTGAATATATATTGTGTTATGCATACTTTTCAGGGTTTTTTTGAGTTAAAGAATTTAAAATTTATATTATTTGGTTAACTTCAATTACTTCTAGACAAATATATGAATGGTTAAAAGGGGAGGAAGGAGGTTAGAGGAATTAGTAAATATATTGTGTTAGATATCCTTTTTGGGGTTCTTGGAATCAAGGAATTTGGAAATTGTCATTTTTTCTATAATTTTAAATTATTTATAGTCTATCATATAAAGGTTAAAAGAGACAGAAGCTAAAAGGTTGCTCCCTGTGGCATAACCAAGGAGGGTCAGGGGGCATATGCTCACCTCTCCTGTGGCTGTAAAAGGTACTCTTAGAAATAGAACTTTTTTTATAAAAGGTTCTTTTTTGTGAGATATTTAAAAATTGTGTTATTTTTAATTATTTTCTAATATTTATAATCAAACATAAAGCATTAACAGAGTGGCAGAGATATTGGAAGGGTTGCTTAATATATGTCATGTTATACACCCTTTTCAGGAGTCTTACAGTCAACAAATGTGAAAACTGTGTTATTCCTCTATTATTTTCAACTACTTATAGTCAAACATATAAAGGTTTAAGGGCTGGAGAGCAAAGTTGTGTGTATATAATCGTGATATATGACCTTTATGTGGTTTTTGAATTTATAGAATCTAAAAATAGTGTTATTTTTTCATTCTTTTCAATCATTTGTAATTAAACATATAAAGGGTTAAAGGATGGATAACGTAGTTAAAGGAATTGCTCTATATGTGATGTGTTACAGATCCTTTTCAGAGTTTTTTGAGTCAAAGAATTTAAAAATGTGTTATTGTTCCAATATTTTCAGTTATTCGTAGTCAAATGTGTAAAGAATTAAACACGTGGGGGAGGATGTAAGTGGAATTATTCAATTTATACTATGTGGTATACATCCTCTTCAGGTTACTTGGAGATGAAAAATATGAAAACTATATTATTCTTTCATTATTTTTAATTACTTATAGTCAAACATATGAAGAATTAAAGAAGGGGAAAGAAGTTAATGGGGTGCTCATTATATATTGTGTTATATGTTCTTTTCGGGGTTTCTTAGAATCATGGAACCTGAAAATTGTATTTGCACTCGAGTTTTGTATTTATTTTACAACATTCTATTTACAGGAAAAAGTACTGGGTAAAGAGATTTACCAAATTTCTTTTCTGTGCCTTATTTTAAGGTCATGTAATATAAATCTTTGATAGTATTATATAGTTACCATATATGCTAATGATATTCTGCTAGTGGCGGAAAATGAGAGACAATTACAAGGAAACCTCGATATTTGGAATAAAGCATTTAAAGAAGAAGGGTATGAAAATCAATATAGATAAAACAAAAGTAATGACAATGGAAAACCAACAAACATAGAAGGGGATAAAATACAAGTGGGACAGTATAAGTATTTGGGGGTGATAATGGATGAAACGAAAACAAGACAGAGAAATTAATGAAAGAATTTAAAAAAACGAACAAACTTTACTTTGCAATAAATAATAAATTCATTAGGAAGAAAGAAGTGACAAACAAAAATAAAAGTGTTCAAAGCAATTTATAGGACAATCCTAACATATGTATGTGAATCATGGACCCTAACAGACAGGCAGAAAAACAAGATACAAGCCGTCAAAATGAAATACCTGGGAGCTGTACAAGGAGTTACACGGAAAGACAGAATAAGGAATACAGAAATAAGGAGAAGGCTGAGAGTACAAGCAATTATGGAATACAGAGACAGCTGGGATGGTGGGGACATATACAGAGAATGAAGGATGATAGACAGGTGAAACAAGTGTATGAAGCCCGAATACAGGGAAAACAGAAGCAGTGAAAATGGCAAAGAATAGAGACAGAAGGAAGAACTTGATATGTGGAAATTGAGAGGGAAAAAAGGAGAATCTATAACTGCCCTACACCATATGGTAGAAGGGAAATACGATTATATATATATATATATATATATATATATATATATATATATATATATATATATATATATATATATATATATATATATATATATATATATATACAGTCGACACTGTTTATAGTGAAACTCTATATAGTGAAAAACTCTTTATAGTGCAATTTTTTCAAAACCTAGAATATCTTACATACATAGTAATATATACAGATTTTCTATTTATATAGTGAAAAACTCTCTATAGTGAAATTTCGGTCAACATTTTTGTCTTTTACTATATAGAGTGTTGACTGTATATATATATATATATATATATATATATATATATATATATATATATATATATATATATATATATATATATATATATATATACATATATATATATATATATATATATATATATATATATATATATATAAAGGGTGTTTTTTTATTGAGGTATTAAACTTTAAGTTGGCAACACTTTTTTAACTGGCGGCCATTTTGTCAGCTGTCAAGTGATTTATGTTTAGTTTGGTTTGGCATTTCAACATGAATAGACTGACGCCTGAACAACGCTTCCAAATTGTGCAAATTTATTTTGAAAATCATGGTTCTGTTCGAAATACGTATCGCGCACTACGTCCATTTTACGGTCAACATAATCGTCCATCAGAGCAATTAATTCGATTAACTATGGAACGTTTTCGCACCACGTTTACTCTAAATGATAATACGCATCCACAGAGACGTCGTACAGTGCGTACATAAGAAGTCATTGCTGCTGTAGAGCGTAGCGTAGAGGAAGACCCGAATCAGTCTATCCGCCATCGTGCACAGGAATTGGATATGTGTCCATCCACTTTATGGAAGATTTTGCGGAAAGATCTTTGGTTTGCGTGCTTACAAAATCCAACTCGTGCAACAATTGAAGCCACACGATCACCTAGCAAGGCGTAGATTCGGTGAATGGGCCCAAAACAAGATTGCCGTTTATCCCGATTTTCATAAGCGAATTTTGTTTAGCGATGAAGCTCACTTTTGTTTGAATGGATACGTCAATAAACAAAACTGCCGTATTTGGAGTGATGATAATCCTCAAGTTCGCCGCGTTATTGCCGATATACGGCCACAAATGTTGGAAAAAGTCATCGAAAATTGGACCTCCAGATTAGACTACGTCCGAGCCAGCCGTGGCGGTCATATGCCAGAAGTCATATTTAAATTATAATGCCAGAAGATTATCTTTCGAATAAAGTAAATTTCATGTCAATTTAAAAAATTCATCTTTGTTTTATTCCATTTCAAAGTTCTATACCTCTATAAAAAACACCCTTTATATATATATATATATATATATATATATATATATATATATATATATATATATATATATATATATATATACATACATACCATATATGCTTATAGAAATTAATGTTAGATGATATCAGTATAATGTTAATTCTGTCTACATGACCATTTTTGACTCCTTAACCTTTTATATATATGTTTTATTACTTACAAAAATATTATTTTCAGCTCTCACCTAAGTTTTGGTGTAGAAAGTGCTGAATCTATGCAGCAACAATCACATATTCATGTGGTTGCTAAAAATCTTTATAATCAAGATATTGGTAGAACTCCTGTGCCATTTGGGGTGCTAGACAAGAGATTAGTAAGTTATCATTTACTTATTTATTAACATTCTAATTGTTTCTGGTTTAAATTTATGTATTACAATCATATATTTTAGGGAACAAACTCCAAAGAATCCCCATGTCAAACTTGTGGCAAAAATATAAATGACTGTGTAGGACACTTTGGTTATATAGATCTCGAACTACCAGTTTTCCATGTAGGTTATTTTCGCAGTATTATAAGTATACTTCAAACAATTTGTAAAAAATGTGCTCATGTTTTACTTGACGAATCTGACAAAAATCAGTACAGATACAGGCTGTCCAATCCCAACTTGAGTTACATGACCAAAAAAACTATAAGGAAGAAAATTATAGACAAGTGTAAGAAGGTTACCAAGTGTCCATACTGTAAAGCTTCAAATGGTTTTGTTAAGAAAATGACCGCCGCTAAAGGAAGTACAAGTAACACTGTATTGAAAATTGCTCATGAGATTTACCGTGAGAAAGACAAAGAAAAACTTATGGAAAAACTGTCAGATGAGTTTAATTCGGCCATTGAGAATAATCCCGAAATTCAATCAGCTTTGGGAAATAGTGTTTCTCATATATTAACGCCGATTGATGTTTTGAAACTGTTTGTGAGGATTCCTGAGAGTGATATTCCATTATTAGCAATGGATTCTGAAAAGTAAGTTGTTGAAAAAATGGCTTATATGTTAACATATTTTCTCTGTACATTTTTTCCATAGATCTCAAGCCAAAGACTTAATTTTCACAAGAATGCTTGTTCCTCCAGTGTCTATAAGGCCATCTGTGGTATCTGATTTGAAAGCAGGAACGTAAGTATTAAAAGGGGAAGAAAGTACAAACAAAAAACATAATAGACCTAAAACTGAAAAAGGATAATTGCAAAAGTTCGTTCCCGATTAGAAACCAAATTAAGTACAAGACATTTTCATGAAAAATAGTATTTATTAATCAATAAGGTACTCTCCATCATTTTCTATAACAGTCTCCTATCGTTTTACAAGTTTTTGAATTCCTTCTTTGTAAAAATTGTGTGGTTTCTCCTCAAAAAAAGTCATAAGGTAGTTTTTTACTTTTTCAAATTATTTTGCAGAGAACAAAACAGATGAAAATCTGTAGGGGCAAGGTCAGGGGAATATGGCGGGTGCTAGAGGATTTCCCATTTTAACCCCCTAAGTTTTTGCAGTGTCCATTGAGCGATATGTGGTCTAGCGTTGTCATGGTGAAAGATGATGCCTTTTGGATTGACCGAATTTGGACGTTTTGCTTGGATTTCAACATTGAGTTGGGTGAGTTGCTCACAGTACTTCTCCCTAGTTATTGTTTGGCCATGTAGCCAGAAGCTCGTAAAAATTATTCCTCTGCAATTCCACCGAACACATAACAACACTATTATTAGATTCTGCTCTTTCACTTCCGTACTTCCAGCTTCTTTTTTTTATTATGTTGTTATATACAACTCATATTTCATCTCCAGTTATGACTTGATCCAAGAAAGGGGACAGGGAGAAGGGAAATGGCTGTGGAAACACGGTTCAGTTTGTTCTATTCTCTCAAAATGTACAGAACCCATATATTGAGTTTCGAGGTGTAAGTTGCTTAAAATGATGAAATGTAGTCGAATTGTTGACATTTAGTCTCTCAGTAATCTCTGGATTATTATTCACTAAGCCACGGATAAAGTCATTATCAATGCCGGGAGATCGTCCAGAGCAAAGTCAATCATCGCTCCTGATGAAGCTAACATGGTTAGCGAAACGCGCGTCGAGTGCAAAAATAAAGTGTTTGGTGTAGTGGTGATATATACTGAGTAGTAGCAAAGTTTATCATTTAGATTTAGATTGAAGTCACCATTTCGAAATCGACCAAACCACTTTTTAACAGTCTTAAGAGCAGGAGCACGATTCAAATAAACACCTTGAATATTTTTTGTTACAGTTCCAACGCTCACTACTTTTTTACATTCATATAACATAACGTGACGAAAATATAACATTTCATATTCCATTATCGATATTAACCTTGCACACAAATTAATTTAAATAAACTTTTTTTAAGGTTATGTTAACTCACGACGCATTTAAATAACTGTCAGTTAATAACATGATTATAAAAGAAACATCAGCACAGTCAAAAGAGCATGCTTCTGCCATCTATGAAAATGGGGCACGAACTTTTGCAATCACCCTATAGAATAAACAATGATCAATAGTTTTGAGTATATTAAACAAAATGTTATCTTGACCTTTTTTATACTTCGGGTTTTTGTAATTATATCAGAACTTTTCATTACTACGTACATTTGTATAGCAATTTACTATTGCTATACTATTTTGTATATCATTTATTGATAAAGTGTCGAGAAGAAATGTCTATTCTTTATGCTTCATAAGTTAGATGTTTGTATTGTTGCCACTCTGGATTTTATTTAGGCAGATTATCTATATTTTATTTCTATAGAAGTTATAATATTTTCGGACACAAATCAAATTTTTATCTTTTTATTATTTTTTTGTTTTTTAGAAATGAAGATGATTTAACAATGAAGCAGTCTGAAATTATTTTCATTAACGATGTAATTAAAAAACATAAGTTATCAGGTGCTTCTGTAAACATGTACCAGGAAGGATGGGACTTCTTACAGCTGCAGACTGCTTTGTACATTAATAGTGAGCTGTCTGGTGTTCCCTTAAACATGATGGTATAAGAATCTAATATTTACTTAAGTTCAGTCTATCTACATTTTACAGGGTGTAGTTCTGCTTTGCATACTCTTAGAGTTTAAAAACTAACCATATATGTATTTTCTTCATCTCTCTTTTATGTCAAATTTTACATCAATACAGTAATTTAGTCATTAAGAGTCAAATTTTGCTTTCATACTCTTGTAGCATTAGTACATATGATTATATAAATTATGAAAATTTTCTTTTTAGTATTCCGTATGGAACACTTATAAGATCACTTCGGGGTTTGTCTTCTGTCTATCACATCCGATTTTCTTCGAAACTATTTGACATAGAAAGTTAAAATTTGGCACTAATATGAGTAGTTTTGAAAATTAAATTTTAGTTAGTTTTGGGGGGTGAAATAAGAAGTGAACAATTTTTTTTTTACAAGGTCATTGAGTGGGGTGTCAAATGAAAGCTTGTGAAAACACGAGTTTAAAAATATATACAATGTAATACTTGCGCACACTTTTCTTTGTATGCTTTTTAAAAAATTGCGAAAAATCGCTGTCCCTTCTCCCTTATTTCAAAAAGTACTGATCAAAAAATTTTGAAAAAATTATGGAATATCCTCCACAGGGTATAGATTGAATGAAAATTATGACGAGTGCATTACCTTTAGTAATTTTAGCTGGTAAAAAAAAAAAAAATCAAGGTCATCAGTTTCCAGTAAAGATCAGAAAAAAACTTTGTTAAAAACTCATTTGTTTGTTTTGTGAAGTCAATGATCATTTTTATTTTAAAGCAATTAACTTACGGAACACTAATTGTGCAAGTCCGACTTGTACTTGGCTGGTTATTTTTTTAATAAAAAGCATTTTTAAACCAAAAATTTATACAATTTATTTAATACAATTTCATAAAGATATATAAATTTTATTATTAAAAGGAAATCGGTAGGTTGTCCCCTAGAAAAATACATGAGTTGTGTCAAATGTGAAAAAGTAAGGAAAACCAAAACGAAATTAGCATGTCCGAGCATTTGCACAAATGCGTTAAAGAAATTATACCCTGTACAATTCAAAATTTTGAGGTTTTAAATTGTCCTGAAAAATGTTACTGAAAACCTTGAAAGTTTGACAGTTTTTAACAATATATTTTAGCCTAAAAAACCCGGTAGAGGTCTCGTTCAACGTCTAAAAGGCAAACAGGGTAGATTTCGAGGGAATCTATCAGGTAAAAGAGTCGATTTCTCTTCAAGAACAGTCATCTCCCCTGATCCAAATCTTGAAATAGACCAAGTAGGAGTGCCAATGCAAATTGCAAGAATTCTTACTTTTCCCGAACGAGTAATACAAGCAAATATAAACTTAATGAGACAACTGATTATAAATGGACCAGATAAATGGCCAGGTGCTAATTATGTGCAACAGAAAGGTTCTGCCTTCAAGAAATTTTTAAAATATGGAAATAGAGAGAAACTTGCTCAGGAATTAAAGGTAAATACTTGTGTTTAAGGCCTTAGGCCACTGTAGAGGCATCAGAACGAACCAACTATAAAATTATTTTTTTTAAATTGAAAAAAAGTTTTATTCAAAAAATGAACAATACCTTATGTTTACAGATGTATTGAGGTACAAAAATATCTTTTTGATATAATATATTTTACAAAATGGCATCTTTTTAAAAAAGGACTCCGGGGCTTGCAGCATAACTTGGGTAAATTTGTTTCTGTAACAAAAACTTGTGCTTAATCTACACAAAAATACCTAGAGAAGTACATAGGATGGTTTTAAAATATTGATTTTTCAAAAAATGGCAAGGTTTTGAAAAAAAAATATCAATTTTCGCGAAAAAAATTGACCGAAATTTGTTAATAACTATGCATAACTTGCAGTTTTTAATATTCCATAAAAAGTCTACCTACTTCTCTCAGATCTCAGAATCTAATACAGAAGCTACATTTAAAATTTGAAGTCAATCTAATAAAAATTGTTTGAGTTATGCTGCAAGCTGATTTAAAAATCATATTTTCGCTTCAAGTTTCAACTACTGATTTGTAGCTTTTAAAATTGAAAATTGGTATAATAAAAATTTACCATTAAACTGCAATCCCGGTACCATATAAGTAACCTAAATGGATATTTTCCATTTCCATCATTAAATACGCATACAGATACATCCGTTGCGATGTCCAGCACTTTTTTATTGCTCGAAACCTTTGGGGCAATATTTGACACGGTCGGATTAAAACATTCATTCTTATTTTGTGTGTATTCGCCCACACAACGTTCAAGCAAATCGTCACGACTGAGATCTTCATACACTGGCTTAATAGCGTTGAAAACTTCGTTATATAGCGTTGGCTTATGTTTATAAGAATTTATATTTTCAGCTTTTGCCCTTTGCCATGAATACCAAAATATATATTTTTATACGTTCCTATACAGCATGACTTTCTTGACTTAGAGTATTTAAACATGTTTTTAAAAATTTGTTTTCAGTATAAAACGATTTCTATTACATTTTTGAGATGCTAAAGCATCAATTAAGTAAATACAAAGAAATGATTTTTTCAAAAAATTACAGGGGCCTAAGGCCTTAAGAGTAAAGATCAGAGTTATTATTACCTTTCATTTTTTGATTAATATTGTAATCATAATAAATAATTTTAATATCTAAACAAATCAGAGGACAACTGACTTAAATTTTTAAAATTATAGATCCGTACAATTGTTGAGAATCGCACATTTAAGGAATTTTTGGTTTCACATGTAGGTTTATTAATTAACAAATTAAAATGTATTTTCTTTAAATAATTCCCACATATTTTTTACTTTAGCTTGGTGATATGGTAGAAAGACATTTACATAACGACGACGTAGTACTCTTTAATCGTCAACCGAGTTTACATAAGCTCTCAATCATGGCTCATAGAGCTAAAATTCACAATCACAGGACATTTAGATTCAACGAATGTGTGTGTAATCCGTACAATGCCGATTTTGACGGTGACGAAATGAACTTACATTTGCCACAAACTGAGGAAGCAAAGGCGGAAGCATTGGTTTTAATGGGGGTGAGTAAAAAAAAACCTATATACATTGGTGAGCAAAAAAATCGGCTCAAACTATTTGGCTTCATTTAACACGGATCCCATTAAGTGTTCATATATTTTTATGGATTTTTTGAAAGCCCATTCTATTCTCTTTCTAATGATACCAAATTCCATAGCATACCTCATGCTTTTTACTCATTAAAATGATCGAAAGGGGAAACAAGGAGAACAAAGATTAAAAATAGGAATAAGAGAAAGGAAAATTAAACAAATTTTAAGTTTAACAACTAAATTTATTGATAAAAACCAAAATCAATATTTTGTATTACCCCCTTAGCCCACATTACTATTTCCAGCCGGTTTTTCATGGAGCGGGTGAACTTTTTCACCACTATCTGTGGCGTTCTTCCCTACTCTTCCGCCATCGCAATCTGGGGGGCTGGATTTCTGGCTCGAACCCTTCTTTTGAGTTCATCCCACATGTGCTCAATTAGATTGAGGTCAGGACTCCGCGCAGGCTAGTCTAATGTGGAAATTCTCACTTTTGGCAGATATTGCTGCACCGATGCGGCAGCAAGTGGCCTCGCATTGTCGCGCATTAGCACGAAGCTATCGCCAACGAACCCAGCGTAAGGAACGACGTGTTCCTGCAGGATCTCTTCCATGTACCGGGGAGCAGTTAATCCACCGCTACGAGTCTCATCAGTCACGAAAACCAAATCGGTTTTCGCATCCAGTGAGATGCCTCACTACATCATGACAGAACCTCCTCCGTAGGCAACCGGGCCTCGCCGGAAAATAAAAAGGAGCGCTATTGCTCGAAGGTCCAGTCGACGTGTTCTCGGGCAAATCTGAGTCTCGCTTGTCGATGGGCTGCTGTCAATTTGGATCCGTTAGCTGGTCTCTTCGGAGTTAAGTTAGCTTCTTTAAGTCTTCTTCTGATTGTCCAATGACTGACAGCCCGACCACGAACTTATCGGAGCTCCTGCTGGATCTCAACGCCGCTCCAGTGACGATTTCTTAGAGTTGTTAACATTTATAGACTCTGGAGGCAGCTGACTGGCTCCGGTGGAGTTGCGCAGCGATTACCCGTTGACTCTGCTCTTCTTGCAATACTCTTCTTGCAATAGGGCTATGACTTGTGCCGTTTCTTCCGGGATGGTTTCCATTTCCCAATGACGTAATAGTGAGCAGGTATAGCAGAGATGTTGACGGTTCATGTTCCGATAAAGGAATGATAGGAAAATACAGTTGCTGTGTTTTTATAGGGAAGAATAGCGCGCAACGTGTACGTTGCTGAGCGAGCAAGAAAGGTTCTATTGAGTAAAACCGTTTTAAATAGTAAACATTTTTGGAAACCCAAATGTTTTTGGTATTATTGAAAAGAGTAGAAAATCAGCATTCTAGTGTCAGTGTTAAATAAAGCAGAAACGTTTGAGTCGATTTTTTTACTCACCGGTATAGTTCTTTTTCATTTTTCGTAGACCGCAAAAAAAATTAATGTGCACATTTTATAGAACCCTTAATTTATATCGTGCTGACAAAGTTTAGAATAATGGAAATACCTCCAAACTGGTTAATTATAAAAATTCCTTAGACGCTCAATTTTATCTTATTTTCCAATTTATTTATTTACGAAATACGTCGTTTTATTCAGAGTAATGCAGAAAGACTAATTCTAGATTAACTAACGCTTGATACAAATACTTTAGAGATTTTCAGTATGACTTGCGTAATATAGTGTTTAATGGATCTAGCATTAGAGCTTTTCTTTGATTTAAACAAAAACTAGGCCGCCAGTGTATTGTTATAGATATGAGTTAAATTTATTGTTTTCATAAATCTTCTCATTCTTATATACTACATGGACTGAAAAGTCCTTAGACTTTTGAAGAAAAAAACAATGTTTTTGCCAAAGATCGCTTTTATTCTTCAACATAGTTTCCTTCAAGAACGATACACTTATTCCAGCGATCTTCCAACATTTGAATACCTTTCATATAGTACGATTTGTCGAGCTCTTTAAAATAAGCCTGAGTTTCCCATTCGACTACTTTATATGAGCCAAATCTCTTTCCTTAAAGCCACCTTTTCAAATTTGGAAAGAGGTAATAACCGCTGGAGGCCAGATCTGGTGAATACTGCAGATGAAGAAGTAATTCATGACCTAATTGGTCTAATTTCACCATCAATTTTATGAAGTTGTGAGCTGATGCATTATTTGTTGGAGTGATTGCACCATTTGGACGTCCGAAACGTGGTGCATCAGCGGCGCTTGTTCGACCGCTTTTAATAAACCATCGACGTACAGTTGCTTTGGACGGAGCAGATATGCCATAACACTTCTGAAGCCATGCTTGGATCCTGGTTGTATTTTGTCCCACCAAAAACCAGTGTTCAATCAACACACGAAATTCTTTTTGTTCCATCGTTTTGCAAAAATCAAAAGTAGCGCCACTCAAGTAGTTGTAACTCGCAAACTAATAGACAAAACGTCAGGAAAAATTTACATAAATTTTCTGAGAATTGACACTAGCTGAAAATCATATGTTTTTTTATTTATGCTGCTATCCCTCGGAAAGTCTCGAGACTTTTCACCCCATGTAATATTTCCTCATTAAGGATCAAATTCTATAACGTTGAAATTGTAGTGAAAATTTCTCTAAATTAAACTTTAAATCTCGTTTCAAAAATTAGCATCGTGATTTAGTGTTTTCCTTGGAAACGCGTGTTTCTAAAATAAATACGAAATTTGACTATCAGACACTAATTAATAACTTAGTCTAAGCATTACAACTCGATATTTTAAATAATAAATGTATTACTATGATAATATATTTATTATTTATATTAATCACAGAAAAATGTTCAGCGATATTTACAACTAACCTTCTGCATAATATTTCTGTTAAACATTATTTAGAGCCCTCGATTTCAATAACCCTAAAAAGGACGTATACAAAGCAGCCTCTCTAGCTCCCTTCCCCCTCCCCTTTCCTCCCTTGTATGTTTGTTTATAAACAATTAATTGTTTATGACGCGACTGGGAGAAATTCTCATAATACTATTGAAACTATACAAAATTTTTCAACTCTCATCCTTATCATCCTCTTTTCCTAAAGCAGTATCGCTCAAAAACTATAGGTTCCTGGCCTCCTTTAAGTATTATATGTGAAGCAAATTTGAAATCAATGTCTCGTTTGGTTTGAGAATTACTGAATGTCAAAGGATCAACACAATACTCCTCTTAGAGGGGGTAAGATGCACCTAAAACAACCAAATCTGAACAATGTAAATAAATTTGGTGTGGCACAGTTCTTACAAAAACCGATTCTTGAGATAATTCCATTACTTTAGGCTTTAATAACATACTGTATAATGCAAGATGTACCAGTAACTGTCATTTATGAAATATTATTTCTCGTTGATAAGCTATACAATATTAATTTTTAATACAAAGCAAATACCAGCGATAAATGTTTGATGGATCAGTTTTTCATGTTTTAAAATATATAGTGAATTTCCAGACTTCCAGCACTATTATAAAAACATCTACATTATTTTCAGAATAAAAGTAACTTGGTTACACCGAGGAATGGAGAATTGTTGATCGCCGCCACTCAAGATTTTTTGACAGGAGCATATTTACTTACCAAGAAAGATACTTTTTTAGATTTTAACCGGGCTTGCCAGCTAGCTGCAACTCTACTAGCAGGAAATGATACAAATATTAATATTGATTTACCACCTCCTTGTATTGTAAAGGTAAATTAAAAAGGTCAAGTTTCTAAAAATTAAAGGCATAGTTTCTAAGTTAATTTAAAAAGTCATATCGTTATTGAATGAATTACTACGTTAAGTTAGTTCACAATTTCCACTATATTTTGAAACTTATAACAATTGTTTTGGTACACAGTACCTTCTTCTGTGTACTGAAACAATTATCATAAGTTTCAAAATATAGTGAAAATTGTGAATTAACTAAAGTGTTTTGTATTAGTTATAAATTTTCGCCAAGTAATGGCTACTTCAATCGAATATTGGAAGTGAAAAAAATTACCAGATCATCGAGTGGGGTGTCAAATGAAAGCTTGTAAAAACACGAGTTTAAAAATACATATAATGTAATACTTGCGCACAATTTCCATTGTGTTATTTTTAAAAAATCTCGAAAAACCGCTGTCCCCCTCTTATCTAATCAAAAAATTTTGAAAAAATTCTGGAATATTCTCCACAGGGTGTAGATTGAACGAAAATTACCACGAGTACGTTACCTTTATAGTAATAATTTATCTGGTATATAGAAAAAAATAACCGGTCAAGTGCAAGTTGAACTTGTGCAATTAGTGTTCCGTACGTTGATTGCTTTTCAAATAAAAAATTTTGTTACAGAGGTATAAAATCATCAGTGACTTCACAAAACACACCCCAAATGAGTTTTCAACAAAGTTTGTTTCCAATCTTTACTGAAATCTGATGACTTGAAATTTTTGTTTTTTTATATACCAGATAAATTATTAAAGGTAATGCACTCGTGATAATTTTCGTTCAATGTACACCCCGTGGAGAATATTCCAGAATTTTTTCAAAATTTTTTGATAAGTACTTTTCGAGATAAGCGATTTTTTTCGCGATTTTTTAAAAATAATACAAAGAAAAGTGCGCGCAAGTATTACATTATATATATATATTTTTTACTCGTGTTTTCATAAGCTTTCATTTGACACCACACTCGATTACCTAGTAAAAAAATTTTTTTTTTCACTTCCGATTTCACCCCCCAAAACTAACCCCTTAAGTCAAAATTTAACTCTCAAAACTACATGGCTCTGATGAGGCCATCAATTCCTATATTATTACCAAATTTCAACTTTCTATGACAAATAGTTTCGGAGAAAATCGGGTGTGACAGACAGACGGACAGACACCGAAGTGATCTTATAAGTGTTCCGTGCGGAACACTAAAAAGATTTCAAGTTCATCAGTTTTTAGTAAAGGTCGGAAAAAAACTTTGTTGAAAACTCATTTGGGGTGTCTTTTGTGTAGTCACTGATCGTTTTATACTTTCGTAACAAAAATTTTTATTGTAAAAGCAATTAACGTACGAAACACTAATTGCGCAAGTCCATCTTGCACTTGGCCGATTATTTCATTATTTTCAATTATTTAGGATCAAATATACAAGCGGTTAATCAAGTAGGGAAGGAAGTCAAAAAGGTCGGTTTATTTATATGTTACATACCTTATCAGGGTTCTTGGATATGAGAATTCTGAACATGATGTTATTTATTCCCCATTTTTTAATTATTTGTGATTATACATATCAGAGGGGTTGCTTCGTATAAATCGTGTTATAAGTCCTTTTTAGGGTTCTTATGGTTAAGGAATCTGAAAATGATGTTAGTTTTTCATTATTTTCACTTAACTGAACGTGTTAATGACGAATAAGTGGAGGTTAGAGGATTTACTTCGAATATATTGTGTTATTCGACCATTTCAGGATACTTGAAATCAACGAACCTAAAATCGTTTTATTTTCTCAATATTTTTACTTTAGCAAACATGTAAGGGGTTAATACAGTAGCGAAGAGGGTTAGAAACGTTGCTGCATAAATATCGTAATATCTTTTCAGGGTTTTTGAAGTAAAGAAAAATTGTGCTATTTTTTCATTATTTTTAGTCGATCAAATACAAAAGGTGTTAATGAGATAGGGGATATGGGATTAGACGGATTGCTTCGTAAACATCGTCTTATACGCCCTTCTTAGAATTCTCAAAGAATTTGAGATATCAGTAACACTTCACTTTTCCTTCAATTCCATATAGAAAATGATTTACTGTGATTCGCCTACATGTTTATTACTAATATTAGATTAACGTTTATTTAGATTTACAGCAGAACTTGGCCTAAGTTATGTTTAACCACAGTTTATTTTTTAGCCAAAAAGATTATGGTCTGGAAAACAAATCATGTCTCTAATATTCAAACCGAATAAAAAATATGGAATATTAGCAAATTTAGAAGCGAAAGGCAAGGCATATACAAGAAATAAAGAAATGTGCGTGAAAGATTCGTATGTAATTATAAGAAATTCTGAGCTAATTGCAGGAACATTAGATAAAGGACACTTGGGAAGTGGTGGCAAAGGTGGAAATATATTTTATGTGATTCTGAGGGATTTCGGACAGGAATATGCTATTAAATCTATGTGGAGATTAGGTAAGAATGCCTCCTAAAATAATCTATAATATATATAAAATGCAACGTCTCTCTGTCTGTCTGTGTCCATTAGCGCGCTTATCTCTCGAGAACCACTTATCCGATTTACGTGTTTTTTTTTTAATTCATACATTTGTTCTCTGGCCAGGTTATATTATAATAATAATAATAATAATCTATATAATATATATAAAACGCAACGTCTCTCTGTCTGTCTGGCCATTAGTGTGCTTAGCACTCAGAACTCAAAAAAAATAAGGCCCCGGATGGAAATTGTATAACAGCAGAAATGATAAAAGCTGGAGGCGTAGATCTGGAAAATGAAATATGCCGATTGGTGCAAGAAATATGGGCAACAGAGAAAGTGCCAGTGAGCTGGAGAGAGTCGCTCATTTGTCCAATATACAAAAAAGGAGAAAAAAACTATATGTGCTAATTATAGACCAATAGCCTTACTGGATGTCGTGTACAAGATAGTAGTGGTGACTATCAAAAACAGACTAGAAGAGAAAGCCGAGTCTATTCTGGGAGAGTACCAGTGTGGATTGAGGAAAAATAGATCAGTTACAGAACAGATATTTTCGATTAAGCAAATCCAAGATAATAGCTTAGAACAAAATTTGGCACTACACTTAGTCTTTGTGGATTTCTGAGAAGCATATGACTCTGTAAATAGTGAAGAACTCTACAAGATAATGGAAGAACTAAAAATTCCAAGTAAATTGGTTCGCATGATGAGAATGACTCTGAATGACACAGAAAATAGAGTGTTGGTTGAGGGCAAAGTATCAGACAAGTTTAAGGTGAAGAGAGGATTAAGGGGGATCCAGTGTCGACATGTCTATTTAATTTGGTAGAGAAGATAATCCGGGAGTCAGAAATAAAAACAAATAGAACGATATACCAACAAACCTGCCAGTGCTTGGCCTATGCGGATGATGTAGCAGTGATTGCAAGAGCAAAAGAGAACCTCAAAAAAGCCATAAGTAGGACAGAAGAAAGGGGAAGGATGAGAGGACTAAAGATAAATGAGGAAAAAACAAAATACATGGAAATTACAAAGAAGAAGGATAATAAAAACAACAAAAGTTTAGATATAATAAACAACTTAGGGAAAAGATATATGTTTGAAAAAGTAGACAAATTTAATTATCTGGGAGTAACAATAACAGAGTGGACAAGAAAGGACGGAGATACGAGAAAGAATAGTGAAAGGACAGATATGTTCGGGGGCAATGAATCCAATATTGAAATCAAAGAATGTATCAAGAAAAGCAAAAGAAAGAATATATATACGACATTTGTCAGACCCCGGTGACATATGGATGCAAGAGAAAAGGAGACGTTGGATGTGTGGGAAAGGAAAGTTTTGAGAAGAATCTATGGAGAAAGGAAAGAAGAGGGATTGTGGAGAAAAAGAACAAACTACGAATTAAACTGCCTATATACGAAACCCCTTATAAGCTAAATCATAAAAAGCCAGTGATTAAGATGGTTGGGACACGTGGCAAGGATGAAGGAAGAAAGACAGGCAAAGCAAGCCCTAATAAGAGGAGTGGTTGGCAGAAGAGGCAAGGGTAGACCTCGATCTACATGGATTCAGGCAGTAAAGCAAAATCTGGAGTTGATGAGAATCCCGCACTGGGAAAAACTAACAGGACACAAAAAGAAGTGGAGACAAGGATGCAACCAAGCCATGGCCCTCTAAGGCCCCTCGAGCTATATAATAATATAAACATAACAAATAAGCAGTGACTATAAAGGTGAATCAAATCCACGCGAGCGGAGCCGCGGGCACGGTTAGTTCTTTTATAAAATGCAGCATATGCGATTATATTCATTAAAATGTTAATTTTAAAGTTACTACTGTAGGACAGTTAAGAATTAACGGCTAAGCGTACCATGCATACTGGGGTAAGAAGCCCAGTACACATTCTATTAAAAAGGTACCACCAAATACTTGTTGATTCATCGATATTTGTTTTGTCAGATTCACAGTAGATCCAATCGAACGCCGAAGTTCTTCCTGAAAGAAAAGAAAAAGTTACACGGAGCGATATCTGGAGAATATGGTGCATGGTCGAGGCTATTTGTCTAATTTTTGATCAAAAATCACGTACAGGAGTTGTTTTTTCATAAATCAGCCATATCCAAAATATCAGTCAAAATGTTGTCAACGGACAGAATTTTTCCCAGTATTTCGCGTAGTTGTAGACGTTAAAGGTCTACCAGAACTAGGCAAATTAGTAACCGCCTTTCGGCCTTCTTCAAAGGTTGGCAACAGAAAATTTAAGACAAAAATCTTTGTTCTACATATTTAACCGTTATGGAAATTCAAAACACTCAATCTCGAGCAATGTAAAATCCTTACAACAGCAAATTAATCTACAGGTTCTCTACACGCACCCAAAAATTTTCAATACCTTCAACTCGGGAATTGTAAATCGCAAATTCTAGGTACTTCTTTTGCACAATGTATTTGCATAAAAATCAAAAATAATAACAAATCAGTAATTGTTTTAAAAAACAAAAAGCGCGACGGCGTAAGTTAGTTAACTAAAAAAATAAAAGAAGCAGTTCTTAAGGTGGTTATTTCATTAAATATTCAACATAAGAAGTTATAATAGTTTTTCGTTATTGTTAAATAGAAGCAATTTAATCCTGTGCTAAAATACTAGTTCTATTTTCAGCTAGATTAGCTTCAACCTATTTGATGAACACGGGGTTTTCCATCGGCATTGGTGATGTAACGCCCGGAGAAGCTCTCGTGAAGAGGAAAAACGCCTTACTAAAAGATGGGTAAGTATATTCTTTTTTATGTATGTAATTAATGCATCCACAGTTTTTGTAATACTAACAAAAAATGCATAAACAAACAGAACATTATTATTGTTTATTATCTCAAGAAAGCTTGCCTCGATATATTAAAGGTACTGAGACCAATGAAGTAAAATAAACCTTTCTAATCGGCTTTCTTTGTTTCGTAGTTACGCCGCGGCATCTTTGGTGAATAGATTACCTAACCTAAATTATAATATGTCAAGCTGTAGAGATAAATAAGAAATTTAACTTCTACGTCATTTTTTACTTTTTTTTGTTAGTGTTTCGTTTGGAACACTTATGGGATCACTTCGGTGTCTGTTTGTCCGTCACACCCGATTTTCTTCGAAACTATTTGACATAGAAAGTTAAAATTTGGCACAAATATAGAAATTGATGGCCGATCAGAGCCGTATAATTTTGAAAGTTAAATTTTAAGGGGTTAGTTTTGGGGGGTGAAATTGGAAGTGAAGAAAAATTTACCAGGTCATCGAGTGGGGTGTCAAATGAGAGCTTGCAAAAACACGAGTTCAAAAATATATATAATGGTTTTTTCCTTCTTAGCATAGTCGATGAAAATTATTTCATACGCATCCCAAAACCTCCCAACCGACTGTTGTGTCTTTGGTCACTTCGGGCGGCTTTCACCGGCTGCTGTCCACTTAGCTGACGCCGATTTGATTCTGGTGTATAGTGGTGGATCCATGTTTCATTCATTGTCACATATTGCATAAAAAAATCATTTTTATTGCGCTTAAACAGGTTTAAACAACGCTCAGAATCATCAACACGTTGTTTTTGGTCCACTGTGAGCAGACGCGGTACCCATTACGAACAGAGCTTTCTCATGTCCAAATGTTTATACAAAATATGACCAACACGTTCTTTTGATATCTTTAGAGCAGGGGTGCTCAAACTTGAACTGCTGGCGATCCACCTCAATATTGTTAGACTACGATCGATCGACTCTGAGAGGCTGCAAGTAAGTGTGATGCAGGATTGTCGTCTAGGTAGGGTGTATCGTGGCATAGATATTAGTTTTCCGCACAATATGCATTTTTTTAGTCAAGGTAAGTGTAGGTCTGCTCTAAAATGTCAATGAAAAAACTCATAATTATTCAAGATTGCGAGTTTATTGGTTCTCACAAAACAAACGAGTTCTAGTGTCTAAACTTAACTAAAGAGTGACTTTGGATGTTGAAGCGTGGCACTGCATGTCCTCAGCATACTTTTCATAAGATAGTACGTAATTATCGAGTGCTTATCGCAAGCATGATGACATATGTTCGTCAGTTAGTCGATTGCGATATTTTGACTTAATTATCTTCATTTCAGAAAATGCAGACTCGCACAAGTAAGTTGACCCAAACATTGCCGTCAGTTGAAGGGCGATTTGCCTTAGATTCGGATATTTATCTTCAGATATAAAACACCAGAATTTTGTATCAGATGCTGTGGCTTTGAGATGTATATCTGATATAATCTGCACTAACTCGTTTTCAACAGAACATGAGTCCATGTTAAACTGACTTGCTATTTCAGTAGCTAATTCCTCAAATGTTTTTACACGAAAAAGGATAACTCATAAATGATGCGATATTTGCCAATTTACTGAAATCATAAAAACGTATTTCGAATTGGCCCAAAATATTTGATAATTCTGCCTCAAATATCATAATTCAACTGAAGAATCCTTGCTTTCAAAGACGGAAAATTTTTCAGATCCTTTCTTTTCAGTTAATCTATCATAAGTTGCAATTTACTTTTGGATGCGTTTATTGCGCTAATCATCTCAATAATAGTTTTTCCTTTACCTTGAAGCTCCAAATTAATGGTGTTTAAATGCATTGTGATGTCTGTCAAAAATGACAAATCAGTCAGCCATTTTCCGTTTTTCAGCATCTGAGCGTCATCACCTCTTTCGTCCAGAAAAGCTGTTATTTCGGGCAATAATTCTTGAAACCTTTCTAGAAATTTTCCGCGACTCAACCACCTGACGTCCGTGTGAAGAACTAAATCAGTGTGTTCAGCTGACTCACTATCTTCCAACTGCAATTTAAAGAGCCTTCGTTGCAAGCTACGTGCACGGATAGAATTCACAATTTTTATTGCAATGCCCATAATCTCCTCCATGTTTAGAACTTTTGAACACAAAACTTGTTGATGTATAATGCAATGGAAGGAGAAAAATGAAGAGAAATCATCATTAGCTCGACACAATGCCACAAAACTGTTTGTTTCCAGTCATTGCTGGTGCTCCATCGGTTGTAATGCACACTAGTTTATATATTAGTAGCTTGTAGTTTGTTACAAAATTGAAGAAAACGTCATATATATCTTCGTCACGGGTCTTTCCTTTCAGAGGAATCATTGTCAAAAACTCTTCCTTAGCCGACATGTCATTGAATACCATTCAAATAAATAGATAACTGAAGTTCTCTAATAGCAGACATAATCTCTGTTTTATTTTTAAAATCTCCAAATAAAGTCTCACCCGCTTCGATAAATGCTTCCTTCACAACCAATCCATCATCAAATGGTTTCTTGTGTTTCGCCAATATATGAGATATTTTAAATGACGCGATCGTTGCAGCTTTTGATTGTTTGGCTGGCTTTTTCAAACAAGTTATCAAATCACGTACTTTTCGTTTTCTTAATTCACTCTGTGACGGAAAATCCTTTTCATAGTTTTTATGAACCGTTTTATGATGCCTCTCTAAGTTCCCACGCTTAGGTATTGCAACTGACGCACGGCAAATGAGACAAATGCACTTATCCTTTACCATACAAAAGAAAAATTCTTCCTCCCAATCGTTATTAAAATGATAAGTTTTACTTTTCTTCGCCGCACTCATTTTGGACTATTTATTAATAAACTTTGTATCGATGTATCGCCTTCAAGTTACAACTCAGACTGACTCCTATTCCTGCAGGCGCAACATTTATATCGGCGCGAACGAAGTCTCGAATGTTCCCGTCAAACACGCCGCCCGAAGTTTTTAGAAAAATCGGCGGGAATCAAAAACGCGGCTTTTCTTTGACAAGTACCGCGCGTTCCTTTGATAAAGCCGCCTGTTGCCGCTAGCAGGGGGTTATTAAGATAAAAGAAAGTGATGAGGGGGTTATTCTGGCCTAATTGTAGATCGAATAAATTTTAGTACTTTATTCATTACATTTTGTTTTAGTTACCTAAAACAAAATCTGTGAATAGTTCTATATCGAAATTTTTTTCTCGATCGACTCAAAAGGCATTCGCGATCGACTTGTCGATCGCGATCGACCTTTTGAGCACCCCTGCTTTAGAGTGTCGGCTATCTCATGCAATTTCACTTTATGGTTATTCAAAACAATTTTGTGGATTTTTTTGATGTTTTCCAGTGTAACCACTTCATTTGGGCGTCCAGAGCGTTCAGCATCATTTGTACGACCGCTTTTAATTTCAGCATACTAGTAAATGATGAGTGATTTTCCCGTAACACTTATCAAGCCATTGCTTTGCTTGAACGGTATTTTATCCCATCAAAAAACAGTGTTTAATCAACATACGAAAATTGATTTTTTCCGTTGTTTTAAAAATATCAAAAGTAGCGTCACTAAAACCACTGTAACTTGTAAACTAATCATCGAAATGAAATTTTCACACGTATCGTTTGAAGATTGGTACTTCCTAAAAATCATGTGGACCAGACCAAAAACTTTTCAGCCTGCATGTTAATATTTGTGCACCGTTTTCTTCGTATTATTTTTAGAAAATCGCCAAATATCGATGTCCCCCTTCCCTATCTCAAAAAGTACTAATCAAAAAATAAATTCAGAATTTGAGTTTCTCACATTAAAGAATAATCCTTACCACCCGATATTTTAATACAGGAAATATGAAATGGTGAGACGTCATTCACGAAATATTGGAATTTTTGTATGACCGAATGATTACAATTAAAATTAGCTGTTATTTCTCACCTAACACAAATGAAAAGTGGAATAAAACAAATATTTTTTTAAGTCATTTGTAAACACGTCGCAATATACTAATCCTTCATGCATTTTATCCTTAACTAGCTTTGCCTGCGGCTCTGCTCACGTGGACTACAGAATTATTGTTTACGTGTTTTTTTGGAAGAAACTTTTTTCCGACCTGGATCATTATTATCGTCACTTCTTATTCTTTATGTTACCTAACGTAACAAAAGATATACTAAAAAACTGGCCATAAAACATATTTATAAATTAAAAAAAAAACACCTAAATCGGATAAGTGGTTCTCGAGTGATAAGCACACTAGCGGACAGACAGAGGGACATTCTATTTTAGAATATGTAGAGATAATTGAAAATAATTTAAAAATAACACAGTTTTCAGTTTCCCTGACTTCAATAACCTGGTAAGGGTCGTATATCACGATTTATACACAACAACACCTTTAACTCTTCTCCCCACTCGTCTAACCCTTTATATACTTCATACTATTAATAGTTAAAAATAATAAAAAAATAACACAATTTTCCGTCTTCCTCGACTCCACGAAGTCTGAAAAGGAACAACATGATATTTATTGAGCAACTCCTTCGGTTCCTCCTTTAACCCTTTATATGTTTCTATCTCAAAACAATAATACAAATTCCTCGAGTAAACGAATCCTGAAAAGGACATATAACTCGGTATATACGGAACAACCCTCAAATTCTTTTTCTTACTGTTTTAACCCTTTATATAGTTGACTACAAATAATTGAAAATAATGGAGAAAATAACATAACGGGTATGAAGTTAAATTATAACTGGACTTAATGAATTGTTGGGTACAACTGTGTACCGTCAGTCAATGAATAGATAATTACAAACTTGTTTTTATGTTCCGCCATTTTCTTTGGCGAGGCTAGAATAATTAATGGCATATTTTCGCAATCTCACTTGTCTAAGCGCCTTACAGTTAAATGTCAAATTTGCCATATAAACAACACTTTGAACGCCACTTGCCTAATTTTGCTTGAAGACGCTTATAGCTGTTTTCGCGAGAAAAAAATATACACATGAACTTAGAGAACAAATCCAGAAGGTTATGATCTCTAGTTTTTGAGAAAATCTGAAATAGATTATTATTATTATTATTATTAATAACTCCAAATAATATCTTACTTTTTTTAACTTGTGAACACTGCACTGTTAATGCCTTTTAATACTTGCCGACTTCTCTTTTGCTGAGGTGCAAACATTCTGTGAAACGAACAATTCCAAGTGGATAATTTATTTGTTAATACCAAAATCAAAGTAATTCATAATACAGTCTAATTATAAGACATAACTGGTCCGCTTTTTTACAGGCACAAATCTTCGGCACAATTTCAGCGGAATCGTGTCTCCACATCGGAAACGCAACGCAGTGATTTTTAATACCTTAATTTTATATGAAATTACAGTGAGTTCTAAGCTGCTTATAAAAACCTAATTTTCATTTAAATATCAAATTGGATGCGTGAAGTGGAAATGAAAATTCTATTCTCAACCCAAAAACGTGAACGTCCAATTTTCTGCTGTGTAAAAGTTATCTTGTATTTGACATTTTGGGGTAGAAACGTCTGAGAGTATTTCGGTTATTATTTTCTCCAAAATGTTACTTGTACTAATTATCAGTGCACCATCAGCACATTTAGAACTACTGTGCAATGGTACTACTGAGACTGTTTTGATTTCAGGGGATCTAAATCCTTTTGAACTGTTTTAATAAACTTACCAGAAGAAATTTTGTAATGCAATTATTTTTTTTATATTCTAGTTATCAAAAATGTGACGAATACATCAAACAAATGGCTCAGGGTAAACTCCAGTGTCAACCGGGTTGTACTGCGGAAGAAACTCTCGAAGCTATAATTTTAAAAGAGCTCTCAGTTATTCGAGAACATGCTGGTCAGGCTTGCGTAGCTGAGTTACCGTCGACAAATAGTCCTCTTATTATGGCATTGTCTGGTTCTAAAGGTAGTTTTTTTATGATTTTCTGTTTCTAATTATATTAGTGTTCTGTTACAATTACGATATAATCTAAAATATGTCCAGAAGCTGTAAAGCCACCTACAGTAGCAGGTTAATTTAAAAAAATATATATTTTGTCGTTCTGTAAATTTTATTTTTTCGCCTTAGCCCAAACTACTCTGTGTAAAACATAATATATGCATAAACTTTATTTTTGACCTAAAAATAGTTACTGATGAGTTTTTTATTTCTTAGGTTCTTTTATTAATATATCTCAAATGATAGCCTGTGTAGGACAACAAGCCTTAAATGGAAAAAGGGTACCAAATGGTTTTGATGATCGTTCATTACCTCATTTTCAACATAATTGTAAGTTTTGCAAAAAATATTATATAAAAAGACAAAAAAATATTCTTAGTTGTTTTCTTGTATCAAAGAGTTATTTTAATCCTGTATAATTTTGTAGCCAAGACACCAGAAGCTAAAGGTTTTGTAGAAAACAGTTTTTATTCTGGTTTGACACCAACTGAGTTTTTTTTCCACACTATGGGTGGTCGGGAAGGTCTAGTAGATACTGCTGTAAAAACTGCCGAGACTGGGTATATGCAGAGGCGTTTAGTCAAGGTAATGATCAAAGAAACTTACTTTTGAAGATCTTACCATATGTTTTCCTAACAAAAAAAATGATAATTACTTTTTGCGTGCCCCTTGTAATAGGAGTAGTTCAAATGCACCGTTGTTACGAAGGCTGTTGTAAAAGTTGCAATCTTTTAATCATAAATTTTGTATTTATATTTTTTCAGTCTCTGGAAGATTTAATTGTTCATTATGACAAGTCAGTAAGAAATGCTGAGGGGGACATTATTCAAATGACTTATGGCTGTGATGGTCTGGATCCGGTTTATATGGAAGGTAAGAACTAAAGAATTATGTTATGTGATATAAACTTAAAACTCATTCCTCCTCCTACTTGATAGGAAATAAAAATCTTTTATTTATTTGAAGAATAAGAATGAAGTTTATTGATTGAGGCAAAATCAAGATTAATAAACGATATATTTCGCTAAATATTATATTTGACACTCACATGTTTTAAACAGGTAAAGATTGTCCAGTAGACTTCGACAGGGTTCTAGCCCATGTAAAGGCTAAATGTCGATACAGAAATGAGGTTTCTTTAAATGGTGAACAAATCAGAAGAGCTACACAGGCATTTTTAGCTACTGGTGCATTGGATGAATGTCATGAAGATTTTAGGAACGAATTAAGGTATTTTGGGTATAATAAATAGATCATATATTTTCACAAGAGATTTAATTGATAATAAGAAACTTTATTTGAACACCACATAATTATAAGTACAAAAAAATACTATAGCCGTTTTAAGGGGTTACATACACTTGGGCGCTTCCTGCAAAAAGTATGTATATTAAAAAAAATATTTTAACGGTTATTAAGTGAATAATACAAAAGAATGGCGATAATGTATTTTTATTGTAGTTTAAATTATAAAAAAAATATATTTTAAATATGTTTTAAATGTTAACGTTATTTTTTATCGGGTTAAATGGACTAAGTTGGGAATGTGGAATCTTTGTCACAATTACACTACTCAGTATATATCACCACAACACCAAACACTTTATTTTTGTACTCGACGCGCGTTGCTAACCATGTTAGCTTTATCAGGAGCGATGATTGACTAAACTACAAATCTACCCTATTTATACTTAGCCTAACCTTTGAATTACTCAAGCGAAACTAATGGCATAGGCGAGGCCATCAGTTCCGATCAAGTAACCAGTAGAGGGGACTATAAGGAATAGGCCCTCTGTCTTTATTTAAACTACTTTTACATTTTATAATTTCCATACTTTCGTATGCGTTCAACAATCTCCTATCAGATACATTTTTAATTAATCTTAGATTATCTAATTTTACAATATGATCAGCTTCAAGGGCATGTTCGGCAATACTGGACTTTTCTGTTCTACTGTATTTTAAGTGTGCTAAATGTTCTTTAAATCGTGTTTTAATTGACCTTTTAGTTTGCACAACGTACTTTTTGTCACAATCATTACAACTAATTTCATAAATTCCACTTTTCTCACAATTAGAAACCTTATCTTTGGGATTGCCTAAGATATTCCTCAGATTGTCTGATGACTTATAGACTAAGGTGAGGCCTACCTTATTAAATACGTTATTGAGTCCCCTTCTATATTTCGGATTATATGGTATGGAAACATACTTGGAGTTATTTTCTTCGCGTGTAAAAAAGGTGGAATTCTGTTTATTTAACCTGAACTTATGTCTATTTATTAGCTTGTTTACTAAGTCATCGTGATAACCATTAACTCTAGTTATATTTCTAATACGATTCCTTTCATTATTGAAGTTTACTCTATTCAGAGGAAAAGTGACCAAACGATGAACTAAAAAATATAATGCGGCTAATTTGTGTTGTTTGCAATGAAATGAATCATTAGGAATATATCTATCTGTTACTGTGTCTTTCCTATAGATATCAAATTCTTATCTATTATTATTTTTAATAATTAAAATATCTAGAAATAGCAGTTATCCTTTGTTCTCAACTTCGTAAGTGAATTTAATGGAATCATACCGGCTGTTTAATTTGGAAACAAAATCATCAATATTTGCTTTCTTTGTATCAAAAATCGTGAAAATATCATCCACATACCTATACCATACCCTTGAGAAATATTCAAATTGTTGACTGGCTTCAGTTTCAAACTTACTCATGAATAAATTGGCTATGAAGTCATTTTTATGTTCAGAAAGAAGGAACAGCTATGGGTAATTGCTTAGTCAATCATCGCTCCTGATGAAGGTAACATGGTTAGCGAAACGCGCGTCGAGTGCAAAAATAAAGTGTTTGGTGTTGTGGGAATATATACTGAGTAGGGTTAAATGGAGCACTGATGAAAACTATGACACCTCCTTGTCTACAGGATAACTTCACAAAAAATAATCCAATCTGCAAAAATAAAAATTAATCTTATAAAATATCGTAGTAGTTAAATTGGTTTAAAAAAAAAAAATTGTATGCATTTTTTGCTCAAAAAAAGTATGTTTAATTTTATATAAAAAATTGTTTATTGGAGAAATTAAAAAAACCTCTCGACATTTTGCAAAAAAAGTAATTATTAAGATTTAAAAAAAAAAATAAATAAATAAAAATTGGAGAATAAACAGTGTCTGAAAACAAGTAACGGTCCCAATCCGGCGTCCGGTCATATTTAATGCTATAACTTTGTAATGGAATGGAATTTTCTTAATTTTTTTTTTTAATAATTTTATTCTTAGAAGTATGGAGAATAAAAAGCCGTAAAAAAAATCGAATTTTTGAAAATTCAAGGTACACCGTCAGAAAGTATTTGCCCACCTAGAAATTTCAATGTAACTGCCAAAATTTAATACCTAATTAAACCCTTTTATTATATTAGGTACATTTAATTGTTTTTAACAAGTGTCCATCATAAAATTGTTTAGATAAGCCTTTTTGGTGAAATCACAAATTAAAAACCAATTAGAACAAATTGCCAAGTTTCGCATAATAATTGTTTTGAGGCGATTTCTGAGAATTCCAGTTGAAGAAGAGAGAATAACTCATTTTAAGTTTCTAGGGATTATGGAAATTCCTAGTGACATTTTATGATAAAAAAACTATGCTATAAATACAATTGCCCTTTTGGAAATTAACCATTCGCAAACAGTACTTTGTCATTGATACAGGCTTAATTGTTTTGTGAAAATGCCAAAAACGAAAGAAGTTTCCGTTGAAAAGGCGGCTCTGATAATTGCGAGACATCAAAATGGTCACTCGAGTCGACAAATCGCGAGTGATATGCGGATGCCAAAGAACGGTGGACTACTACATCGTAAAAAAATTTTCTGCGGGACATGGAATTCCCAACCAAAAACGTTCAGGAAAGCCTCGAAAAACGACTCCCGCCGAAGACAGAACTATAACAATGTCCAGCAGACGTAATCGCTGCCTAACTGCACCAGAAATCACGGCTCAAATAAACCTGGAGCGGCCCATCCCCTTCAGCGTGACAACCGTGAAGAACAGGTTAGCAGAAGGTGGACTACACGGGAGAGTTGCAGTGAGGAAACCACTTCCTAGGCAATTGAATAAACATAAACGATTAGAATGGGCCCGAGAACATGAAAATTGGACATCAGAACAATGGAATTCCGTCCTTTGGAGCGACGAATCTGAATTCGAAATTTTCGGTTCAAATCGACGAGTTTAGGTGCGGCGGTCAGTTGGAGAGAGGATGTTGGAAGCCTGTCAGTTGCCTACAGTAAAACATGGTGGAGGTTCAGTAATGGTTTGGAGTTGTTTTGGCAACGGTAAAGTTGGAAAAATCTTTAGGATAGAAGGAATCATGCGAAAAGAACAGTATCAAGAAATTTTGCTAACTCAGATGCTTTCTTCTGGAAGAGATATTTTTCAGGGGAAATTTATTTTTCAGCATGACAACAACTCTAAACGTTCTGCTAAACAAATTAGAGAACATTTGGATCAATGGAAATCCGATGACGTCCTGGAAGTCATGACTTGGCCCCCACAATCACCCGACTTGAACCCAATCGAATTGCTGTGGGACCATTGGATAGATGTGTTCGAAAACTCAATCCAATATCAGAAAATCACTTGTGGGAACTTTTACAAGCAGAATGAGTTAAAATAACTGAAGAAACTACTGGACAGTATGCCGAAACTCTGTAAAACGGTAATTAAAAACAAAGGTCGGATAGATGAGAAAAATCCTGGAAAACCATAAATATTTTTCTGATTTTCTAGACTGTAAATAATGTGAAAATAAATAATAATTCATTAAAATTTAAAAAATATATATTATCTGGGTTTTGTTACCTTGGGACTCAAAGAACTAGGTGGGCAAATACTTTCTGACGGTAGTGTATATGTAATACCTTAAAAAGAAAAATAGAAAAAATATGTACTCAATTGCTCAGAACTTGCCCCTTTGGCAGGTTCATCTGGCACAGAAACTGTTCACCTTTCAGATATTTTGGGCCGTCGCTACTGGCCCATTATCCAATAAGGCCCAATTCGAATATACCATTTTTGGCGTGAACGGTAGCACCGTAGGCGTGGCACAGTATCATTAGCCAGTTCAGTAGGACTTGCGCTCAATGATTTGCAGAAGTCGATGTTAGCCCGGGGACCCAAGGGACCCTTTTTCTTAAAACTGATTTATAAAATTTTGAACGATGTTCAAGTGTATTAAAAATAAGTATTAGGTGTGTCTCCACTTGACTCGGGACACGTTAACCAAAAATACATATATATATATATATATATATATATATATATATATATATATATATATATATATATATATATATATATATTCAAATTACATATTTTCTATAATCAAATTTATGTTTTAAAATCCATTTAAAATTCTACATCGGCTCAGCGAGCACCACAAGAATTTTGGTAACAGTATCAGATTGTTTGCAGTGGAGTTTTATCTGTGAAGTAAGTGGAGAGTGTATTAGTACAAATGACGGTGATGCACGCTGATATTCTACTCCATGTATTTAAAAGATAATTTCAATTGCTCATATTGAGTGGCGTATAAAGGCAACTGTATAGTCTTCAGGGAGCTTTGAAGACAGCGGAAAAATTTGCAATTTGAAAAATATTCTAAATTAGAACATTGGAAGAGAAAATAGTATATATTCTTGGGTTAAAATGTCAATCCACTGTAAAGCCTTTTGACCAATAAAAATAAAACCATATACTTTTTTAATGTCAACACCTTTTAAATATTTATGTTTTTTAGTAAATTTATGGGGGAGGTCGCCGACAGAGTTGACAAAACCCTCAAAACATTAGGTTACACGAAAATAGTAAAGGAAATCGAGCGACTGACTTGCAGTCAATTAGTTACATTTTTGGAAACCTGCGGCCAAAAGTATACGAGATCGATTATAGAGCCGGGCACAGCAGTTGGAGCATTGGCAGCACAGAGTATCGGAGAACCGGGAACTCAAATGACTTTGAAAACTTTCCATTTCGCTGGTGTAGCTAGTATGAATATTACACAGGGTGTACCGAGGTAAAGATGTTTATGTACGTACATACAAGGCATTGACAAGTACAGTATTCGAGAGTCGCCTTTTAAGTTTTTACAAACGACCACTAGATGGCGGTATTGAGATGTAACATTACCATTGTTGTAAAATTTGGCATTTCTTATTGTTAAAAGAGTGGCAGCTCAGAAATTGGCTGAGTAGTTTGTTTACAGTATGTTTAAAAAAACACTTTTGTGAAGAAACGGAAATTTCGTGTGAAGGTTTTCGTTGGTTGATTTTTTTACGATTTCAGTAAAGGCTTAACTCAACAATAATGCCTCCAATCGCTTCGTTCAACTTTTGGTAATGAATCACGATTAAAGAAGACTGTTTACAATTAGTTTGCAGAATTTCATAATGGCGTGCTTCTGTCAGCGATAACTTTCATGAAGGTCGACTAAAATCGGTTGTTGTTCCAAAAAACATCGATGCTGTGCGCAACATGATTGAAGAGGATCGGCACGTGACCGTGAGATAGAGGCATCCTTAGGCATATGGAAGATTACTGTACATTCGATTTCGCATAAACATTTAGCTGTGAAAAAATCTGTTCCCGATGGATTCCGCATAATTTGACCGAAACTTAGAAACAGGCTCGTGTCAATTGGTTTAAGGAAATAGTAAAAAAATTCGACCGAGGACACGCAAAATCGGTATACAACATTGTAACAGGAGACGAAACTTAGACACATTCGTACGAACCGAAAATTAAGCAACAGTCGACTGTTTGAGTGTTCCAAAATGAACCGAATCCAACAAAAGTGGTTTGTTCGCAAAGCACTTCCAAGAAAATGATCACTTGTTTCTTTGGTTATACTCTAGATGTTGCTACCATTATTTTAGAGGATCGAAGAACAGTTAATGCTGAATGATATACAACAATTTGTTTGCCAGAAGTCATCGATGAAATCAGGAAAAACAACCGAAAACTTCGCATCATTTTTCATCATGACACTGCCAGCTCTCACACAGCACGTCAAACAATTGATTATTTGACCGAGAAAAACATCGAAATAATGCCTCATTGTCCGTATTCACTTGATTTATCGCATAACTTCTTTTTGTTCCCTGATATCAAAAAAAAATGCGTGGACAGCGATTTTCATCACCTCCAAAACCATGTTTTTGAGGTATCAACTTCTGTGATATTTCGACAATTGGTTCAAACGCGTTCAAAAGTATATAAATCTTAAAGGCGAATATTTTAAGAAACAATAAAACGATTTGTACCAAATTTTTTTTTTCTTTCATTGTTTTTGTACAAACTTAAAAGGTAGCCCTCGTACTAGTAATACTGGAAAATATTTTATGTCCAACAATTTTTTGTTCGAAAAATAGTCTCTCAAGACTCCTGAAATTTGCTTACTCATACTGCATAAAACAAGTTTTTGGACTTGACATATAAATATAGCTATTGTTTGGAAAGTTACACGGCAATAGGAGCTCATTGAGAAAGTAGCTTGATACAGGTTACCCAGTATAAAGATACCATTTTTTGAGTAATAGTTTCCGAAAACACAGGTATCTTGGAAGAAATATAAATTTTGATAAGGAATAGAGGAACTGGATGAACGAAAATTGTCAGTAAGTTTTACCCCTGCAACAAAGAACAGGAAGTCCGAATACAAGGACAAAATGTACTGAAAGTCTTCATTCACTAAATTATTATATAGTTTTTCTCTTAATTGTGAACGCTAAATTTTACTCAAAACTCTTTTTCCGATTACTAGCTATAACTAATAATTTAAAATAAGGGTTTTGTAGTCCTAAATTGCCTATTTTCCGAATATTTACTTTATATTAGACTTGTTTAACTCCTTCAATAACTTTCAAATCCCAATTTTCATACCTTTTTTTTGTAGAATTAAGGAAATTATTAACGCCACCAAATCTATAAGTACACCTATAATAAATGCTAGTTTAGTGAATGATACTGATCCATGGTTTGCTAGAGAAGTTAAAGGAAGGATTGAGAGAACTACATTAGGGGAGGTAAGAATACACCCTGGATTCTAAATTAGAACCTTTTTTAATGGGTTGTAGCACTCACTAAAATAAGCCACCTCATTACATATCTTCCGTGCAAATTTAAATAAAATATGAAAACTTTTTGAAATTATTCACATTGCTTACAATCTCTCGATATTGTCAGAGTTTTGATATTAATTAATATTGTTACAATATTTTTATGTATTTTTAGGGTTCCGTACGAAACACTTATAAGATCACTTCGGTGTCTGTCCGTTTGTCTGTCTGTCACACCCGATTTTTTTCCGAAACCAATTGAAAGTTGAAATTTGGCACTAAAATAGGAATTGATGGACTCATCAGAGCCGTGTAGTTTTAAAAGTTAAATTTTGACTTAAAGGGTTTTGGGGGGTGAAATCGGAAGCGAAAAAAACAATTTTACCAAGTCATATAATGTAATACTTGCGCACACTATTCTTTGTATTATTTTTACAGAAATTGCAAAAAATTACTGTCCCCCTTATCTCGAAAAGTACTGATCAAAAAATTTTGAAAAAAATTCTAAAATATTCTTCACAGAGTGTAGATTGAACGAAAATTATCACGAGTGCATTACCTTTAATAATTTGTCTGTTATATATTCAAGGTCATTAGTTTTCAACAAAGATCGGACACAAACTTTGTTGAAAACTCATCACTCATCGCATCGATAATGTCACAAAACACACCCCGTTTTGTGAAATTACTGATCATTTTATCCTCCGTAACAAAAATTTTAAAAGCAATCAACGTACGGAACACTAATTGCGCAAATACTTGCACTTGGCCAGTTATGTTTTCTTTTATGCTATTGTACTATGGTGTTTACATTCGTTAACATTAAGAAACAGAAAAAGTACAATGTATCACAGTTTTATACGTATATATCACAAAATTAACAACCAGCCAAGTGCAAGTCGGACTTGGGCAATTAGTATTCCGTACGGTGATTGCTGTTAATAAAAATTTTTGTTACGCAAATATAAAATGATCAATGATATCACAAAACACACCCCAAATGCGTTTTCACCAAAGTTTGTTTCCGATCTTTGTTGAAAACTGATGACCCGGAAATGTTTTTTTTTTCTCTACCAAATTATGAAAGGTTGTGATAACTTTTATTCAAATTACACCTTATGGAGAATATTCCAGAATTTTTTCGACATTTTTTGATTGGTATTCTTAGAGATAGAGGGGGAACAGCGATTTTAGACAATTCTTTAATATAAAAAAAAGCTTGCGAGAGTATTACATCATATATATTTTTGAACTCGTGTTTTCACAAGCTTTTATTTGACACCCCACTCGCTGAACTTGCAAAATTGGGCCATCAATTTCTATATTTGTAACAAATTTCAACATTCTATGTCAAATAATCGAGTGTGACATACAGACAGACCCCGAGGTGATCTCATAAGTGTTCCGTGCGGAACACTAAAAATGAGATGCCTAGTTGGAAATCGACTCAAGGATCAGGCAAGCCTGTCATTTCATTCATTCATACATCACCATAGAATGCCTGCCATGCCAGAAGATTCCTACTCTAATTAATGAAAAATGTTATAGACTTTAATACTTTAATACAGAAATAATTGGTTCGAAGTTTGCCAAAGTTTAATACACAGTCCCATTCTCCCAGTAAAAGATTAAGATTCTAGTGGTACTTTAGAATACCATTCCCAAAAATTTTGCGAGTAAAGCGACATATATTTTCAGTAAATAACAATGCAGGTGAAAATCAAATTTTATTTTTTCTAAATGGGATACAACATACTCGCGGTATTCTTTTACCTTTACAAAGACCCTTGTTAAAAATATTTGTCTAGTTATTCATTTATTATTTGATATCAAACAGGTAAAGACGTTTTACATCTGTTCATGGGGGTAGTGTTTTCTTTTAAATTTTAAAACGGTGCGTTGTACTAATATTTAAATAAAATCAATTTATGGAATGGGATTGTTAAGGGGCTATACCAATGTAACTACTTAAAAATAAGGATATTTTTCTAGAATTTTTTTGAAAAAAACTACTGCATCGAATGTTTTAAAATGTTGGGTACATATTTATTATTTGTTTACAAATACCCACAAATTTTTTCCGACCAAAATATTGAAATTTATTGGACTTATCCCCCAGTAACAGGACAGGTGAAAAAAAACGTAGCTTCTGCCGTGATTGGCGCCTCCACATTACCTAGAATCAAAAAAAACAAAATGATCATTAAAATAGATATAATTTTCCGTACCATCAACCATGGATTTTAAAAAATATTGAAAATTATAAGAATGGCGGCGTTTAGAAAAAAAGTATAAAATTTTCGCCAAAAAAGTGTCCGTTTTTTTGCATGCCAAATTGATATCTTTGGTCCAATCAAAAATCCATAGTCATGTCATTAACATGCAAAACAAAAATGAAGTCGATACAATAAATTGTTTTCGACTTACAGCTTCAGCAAATTTAAAAAATGCAGTTTTGAGAAAAACGCGTTTAAAGAATGACTATCGTGTAACACTACCTTTGCGACTATTTTGAGTTCAGTGATGTATTAGATTGTTAACTTTCACTTACGTGATGACGTTACGGCCTTGGGATTTTAATACCTGCTCCGGTTCGCGTTACGCTTCCAAAAACGAGTTTATGGCCTTCCGAGCAGTTGTGCCTGGCGACAGTTGTATTTTCAAAAATAAAATTAGGCCGACTATGATACTTTGGCCTCTTATTCCCTTAATGGCACGCTTATGGATTCATTTGTATTACCTAATGAGTGACTCAGACATTTTGCATTTCTTCTTGCCATCGCGTTTTAGGCGCATAGTACATGATTATTGAAATATCGAGTTTCCTAATGGGTAGACCGCACATGGGCCAATTTCTTTACCAAACGTCCTTTAGATTTGTGATTTTTATCGCTACGATTACATAAAAGATTTGTACCGTTATTAATATAATAGAAAATCTGACGAACGTTTACTCTAGGATCAAGCGAATTCATTTTTAATATGTATTTTTAAAGTAAGCTTTTTGGCAGTTAGTAAGTGCTATAACTGGGTAAAAAAAAACTGGTTAAAAACCTATGGTTAGTTCCTGTTTTCGTTTTGGCTATTTTGTCCCTTTTCGATCCACTATGGAATTGCTCTTAAAAAAGTACCGCATTCCCCCCAAATACCTCCGGCTACATGCTCCAGAGCCGATAAGGTAACATTATTTGAAAAATCAGATCTTTTTATAGATGGTACAAGGTTCTGTTTTCAGGGTTTTATTACTTTTATTACTTTAACTACTACTTTTACTGTTACTTTTACGGCTAATTCTGTCATAAGTTCTACCACCAGTTACCCTTCCGGCGACAGTTTTTTCTATGAAGAGGTTTTCAAATATTCTTTAGAAATAATCCTCCGAATTTTTTTTCAGATTTTAGGGTTTTAAGATGATAAAAAATGTTCTGTGTATTTCCTTTGATAATTTTAGTTCGTAACGTGTGTTATATTAGTATGGTATTTTTCAGATTTCCACCTTTATAGATGATGTCTACACCAAAGAAGAAGCGTTTCTCTTAATTCAGCTAAATTATGAACGAATAAAGTTACTAAAGCTTGAAGTAAATGCAGAATCTATTCGTTACAGGTAATAAACAGTAATAAAGATTCAATATAACTAATATAAAGTTGACAGTTTTCTTTTTTAAAGGAATTATTTTTAACAAGGCAAATGTGTATTTTGATTAAAACATGTTTTTTTACAGTATTTGTACGTCAAAATTGAAGTGTAAACCTCAGGATGTTAAAGTGGAAAGCGAAACAATAATTACAGTATATCCAAACAAAAGCCAACATTCTAGGAGGCTTAATTTTGCACTGAGTGAGCTCAAAGATCAGATACCAAATGTCGTTGTAAAGGTAGATACTACCATAAATAGTTTACATTTAAATCAAATAAAGTCAAAAAACTTGTACCAGGTGTACAAATATGAAATGCGGATTTTTTTTCTATAAAAAACATGTTAAATTCGGAAGAATGATAAAAAGTGCTTTATTCAAAGTATGCTCCATCGCTTGTTAAACATTTTTTTCATCTTTCTGGCAATTTGTGAATACCACGCCAGTAAAAATCTTCCCCTTTTGCTGCGAACCATTCATCGAGCCATTTTTTCACATCTTCGTACGAACCAAAGCGCTGCTCAGCAAGTGCGTGACCCATCGATGCAAACAACTGGTAATCGGAAGAAGCCAAGTCTGGTGAGTAAGCCGCATGGGGTAGAACTTCCCAGCTGAGTGCTTCCAACGTGTCGCGAACTGGTTTTGCCGTATGTGATGGAGCATTGTCATGAAGAAAAATGACTGTGTTACCTCTTTCGGTATTCTGGCCTTTTTTCAAGCAGCGAACGGTTTAAATAGGTCAATTGTTGTTGGTAACGTAGTTAGGATTAACCGTTTCCCCAGGTTTTAACAGCTCATAATAGACCATGCCCCTCTGGTCCCACCAAACACAGAGCATCGTCTTTGTGCCAAAGCGATTCGGTCTTGCGGTCGATGTGGATGGTGCGCCTGGGTCTACACATGATTTTTTGCGCTTGGGATTCTCAAAATAAATCCACTTTTCATCCCCTGGAAAAACGACTTCCTTTTGTACCGAGCGAGCAAAATGTCACACGTGTTTTTGCGCTTTTCCATTTGCCTGTCGTTCAACTCATGTGGTACCCATCTACCGGTCTTCTGAATCTTTCCCATCTCTCGTAGCCGATTGGAAACAGCTTGTTGACTAACGCCCAATTGCTCGGCGAGTTGTTTTTGTGTTTGCCAACCATCTTCGTCCAACAATGCTTGCAATTCCACATCTTCGTATTTTTTTGGCGGTTTTCCACGTTCCTTGTCTGCAACATCGAAGTCACCACTTTTGAAACGCCGAAACCATCGTTCACACGTATTTTGCGATGGAGCATGTTCACCGTAAGCTTCTCGAAGTAATCGGTATGATTCAACAGCAGTTTTCTTCAAATGAAAACAAAAAATTAGTGCTGCCCGCGAATGCTCTTTATTCAGTATAAATTTCTACATATTGAACACAACACTATGCACACACTTTTCCAATTTATCACTCGTGCGCGTCTGACATTTATTGATGACACAACAAAATGGCGCAGTGTCAAATCTTTATAGCACAAACTGCATTGGTGCACCATCTGTTGTCTGAAATCGGCATTTCATACTTGTACACCTGGTAAAATGTTCACATATTATACCCCACATGTAAGTTAGTGTTTCTGTTAAGGCTGGAGTCTTGACAAGTACGTATAAAATCAATAATGGTAATTTTTTTATAAAAAATTCACTAATCCTCAAATTCCCTAATATCGGAGTAGTGCACTTTTAGTTCTTAAATATTATCAAAATCCGGTATTTTTTGATGATTATTTTTTTATAATACACAACAGAATAAGTAATTCCCCGTAAACGTTCTTGATGCTGAAGGTTCTAAACCTCCTTTCTTCTTGATTTTGATCAAACTGCTGCTTAGATTAATAGCTAAGGACAATATATTGGTTAACAAAATTAATAACCTAACCATATTAGGATACTTCCGCTTACTGGCGAGAAAAAAATCTCTCTCTTAACTGGGAGCCAATCCTAGATGACCCAAATAACATACAAAATATATCACTATTCATTACAACATTAGGGAGATTTTACACTTATTTTGGTAGGCCACTGTCTTTATCTTTATTTGAAGTATGCGCCCACCGTTTACGCTTGCGCAGTAGTAAAGAGAAGAAATTAAATATAGAGACTCAGCAGTTATCATAATTTGAAGCATGCGCCCACCATTTGGAGCTTGCGTAGTATTAAAACAAAATAAGAGAAACCTTGATTAAGGATAACGATTTCCTTTATTTAGGAACTTATAAGAGAGGTTATTTGAAGTTCAGTATTCATTAGTATCAGTACTAGAGTATGCTTGTCCAGTATGGTCACCATGCTACAAGACATATGTAGATTTAATTGAGCGTGTGCAAAAAAAGTTCCTGAGATTCATAGCGTATCAAATGGGAATAACAGTGGAAAATATTGTATATGAGAAAATAATGAATTTGTTAAATTTACCTAGCCTTGAAGACAGGAGAAGGATAACCGATATTTGCACACTACATAAAGTTTTAAATTCTGCAATTGACTGACTTCTGGAGAGGATTGGACTTAATACTCCTCAAAGAACACTATGTATAACAAATTTGTTTCATTTACCATTTCACCGAACAAATTACGGTTTATCATCAGCATTGACTAGATCGTGTGCTACGGCTAATACTATTAATAGAGTCACCAATATAGATTTATTTAGTGATAACATTCAAACCACAAAAAATAAAACTAGACAGGGTTTTGTGATGGTGCTTTGGATGAGGAAACTCTTATTATTGTGTTTTTAGGAATATGTAAATGTTATGTTTTTCTTTTTATTTCCTTTATCTGTAAATGGCTGGTCTGTTAATAAATTATTTATTTATTTATTTATTATATGGCCTGTTTTTTTTTTCTACTTAGATATACAAACTAGTAAGAAAATACAGTAGAATTGAAATGATAATCTTTTATTGCAAATAACACTGACATCAGTTAATTAGTGTTCACAATGACATTACAGTGTGTGTAGTGCTAATTTCAAATGAAATTTTATTTATCGCACATTCGTATTACCGTGGGAATATTGAAGGGAGTGATAGAAACCTGCTAGACACAGCTTTAATTTACAACTTATGTTGACCCATCTAATACTAATAACCGGTGTGCTTAACCATGAAATGAATAAAAAAAATCTCCTAAGTTTATAGAAGATAAATACTAACCTAACCTTGCAATTCCTTCACGTTAATACTGCGCCTGCTTGAGATAACGGTAAGGACAAAGGCATGTGAAAAATAGAGAGATTTTGCAACGCTTATTTTTCACATGCCTTTGTCTTTTTTGTTAGCTCGAGCATGGGTAGTATTAATGTGAAGGAATTGCAAGGTTAGATTAGTATTTATCTTCTATAAACTTTTTTTTCATTCATTTCATGGTTAAGGGCACCGATTATTAATATTTGTTGGATCAACACATATTTCTAAATTTGTGTTGACCCATCAACTTGTCTCTAGCTGATTTCTATTATTTCCTTCAATATTTCCAAGGTAATATGAATGTGCAATAAATAAAATTTTATTCGAAATTAGCACTATACACACTGTAATGCCATTGTGCCAAAGACTGCAAAATCCCAACATAATCTGAACACTAATTAACTGTTGTCAGTGTTATTTTCAATAAAAGATTATCATTTCAATTTCACTGTATTTTCTTAGTGGTTTGTATAGCTAAGTAGTAAAAAAACAAGCCCTACCATAATAGCGATAAAAATAACGAACTTCAAATAACCCCTCTTATAAGTTCCTAAATAAGGGAAATCGTTATCCTTAATAAAGGTTCCTCTTATTTTGTTTCAATACTGCGCAAGCTCCAAATGGTAGGCGCTTCAAATAACGATAACAGCAACAAAAATATTTAATTTCTTCGCTTTACTACTGCGCAAGCTCCAAACGGTGGTCGCATACTTCAAATAAAGGTAAAGACAGTGGCCTACTGAAAACAGCGTTGCAAAATCTCTCTAATAGGCATTGCAAAATCTCTCTGTTATCAATTAGTCTATCAGATATCAAAACTTTAACACTAATACTTTATTATCGGATGTTTAAGAACTAAACCTTAAAAGTTATGCCATTCCACGACATATTATCCAAAAAGAAAATTAAATTTTATGACAGCCAGAAAAAAATAATAACAATCGCTGAAACCTTAATTTGGTCTATTGTTTTGCCCCTAAAATAATTTGTGTGGAACTAAAAGTTAAACTAAACTTCATAAACGCATAAAAGATAGGCATTTCTTCACCGGCATGTAAGATTTTCACAACACAAAGCAAAAGTAAATTATATGGAAAGTGCAATTTGTACAGAAGAAACTTAACAAACTTCTTGTGGACTTTTTCAAATCTGTTAGCATGACGTACGTGTCATTGTTAATTCATAAACAATATCACAGAACAATAGTCTAAAATGCTGCAAACTAAACAGTTATAGAGGTAAGCCCTGTTCTAGCTTCGATATAGTTAAAATTTCTCTTAATGAAATGAAGCACCCTGAAACTGTTCAGAACATCAATACTAATTGATGTGCTGGTTAAAAGTTATTTTGATGGAATAAACTACCCCATGTTCATTACTTGGGGATAAACTTGTAATGGTTGATTTATAAGTTGTATAAATTGCTCTGTTAAGAGTTTGAATGTTTATAGAAATTTAGAGGAAATTCGTTATTTCCGTCACTTTTACGGAGATGCCAGCCTTCACAAATATGCTTCTTGGCACGGAAGCGTCCACGGCTTTGGTTCGATGAAAAATCATGTTTCTTGGGTTTAAAATGGATCTTAATTCTTCGCGATAGAGGGATAAAACTCCTTTAAGCTTATGCAAGCTTAAATGAAACGTTGCAAAATCAATTCAGTTTGATACATTTTAATCTCAAGAACCACAATTTTTGTATTAGTGTCTATTATTTTACCACGTGAATTATTTTCAAGGGTTTACCAACAGTGAATAGAGCTGTTATTGCAAGGACAGATAAAAAAGGTAAAGCAACCTATAGCCTTTGTGTTGAAGGAAATAATCTCAGAGAAGTTATGGCAACATATGGTGTTGATGGGCGAAAAACGATTTCTAATAACGTTATGGAAGTTTACCATACTCTGGGTGTTGAAGCAGCAAGGTAAGAAATTGCTAGTTGAGTATTCTACCGCAGTCTAAGCATATATATTTACTGATTTGTACTGACTGTAGTATATAGAATATGGCAGTTGCAATAAAATTTGATTGCTAAGCTCTATACAGGCTCTGTCATAATTAAAAAAACATAAACTGTTATGAAAAAGATTATAGAAACTATTTAAATATATCATTGAAAAATTTAGATGTTTTTTGATAGGTTTTAAAGGTTTTAACAGAGATATTTTTATTATTTATTTTAAAAAAAAACTAACACTGATAATGATTCTCTGGTTCTATGATCAAAAATAATTTTGAAACAGGGCTGTAATAATAAAAAAAGATCGCAGGACGAGCTTTAGAAAATAATTTGGCCAAAAATGTAAACAAAAAACCCAAATTCTCGTATATATACCAGGTGTACAAGTATGAAATGCGGATTTCAGACAACAGATGGTGCACCAATGCAGTTTGTGCTATAAAGATTTGACATTGCACCATTTTGTTGTGTCATCGACAAGTGTCAGACGCGCACGAGTGATAAATTGGAAAAGTGTGTGCATAGTGTTGTGTTCAATATGTCGAAATTTATACCGAACAAAGATCATTCGCGGACAGCATTAATTTTTTGTTTTCATTTGAAGAAAACTGCTGTTGAATCGTACCGATTACTTCGAGAAGCTTATGGTGAACATGCTCCATCGCAAGATACGTGTGAACGATGGTTTCGGCTTTTCAAAAGTGGTGACTTCGATGTTGCAGACAAGGAACGTGGAAAACCGCTAAAAAAATACGAAGATGTGGAATTGCAAGCATTGTTGGATGAAGATGCTTCGCAAACACAAAAACAACTCGCCGGGAGCGCCGAGGCGTTAGTTAACAAGCTGTTTCCAATCGGCTACGAGAGATGGGAAAGATTCAGAAGCCGGTAGATGGGTACCACATGAGTTGAACGACAGGCAAATGGAAAAGCCCAAAAACACGTGTGACATTTTGCTCGCTCGGTACAAAAGGAAGTCGTTTTTGCATCGTATAGTTACAGGGAATGAAAAGTGGATTTATTTTGAGAATCCCAACCGCAAAAAATCATGGGTAGACCCAGGCGCACCATCCACATCGACCGCAAGACCGAATCGCTTTGGCAGAAAGACGATGCTCTGTATTTGGTGGGACCAGAAGGGCGTGGTCTATTATGACCTGTTAAAACCTGGGGAAACTGTTAATACTAAACGTTACCAAAAACAATTGACCGATTTGAACGGTTCGCTGCTTGAAAAAAAGGCCAGAATACCGAAAGAGGCAACACAAAGTCATTATTCTTCATGACAATGCTCCATCACATAGGGCAAATCCAGTTCGCGACACGTTAGAAGCACTCAGCTGGGAAGTTCTACCTCATGCCGCTTACTCACCAGACTTGGCTCCTTCCGATTACCACTTGTTTGCATCGATGGGTCACGCACTTGCTGAGCAGCGCTTTGGTTCGTACGAAGATGTGAAAAAATGGCTTCGCAGCAAGGGGAAGATTTTTACTGGCGTGGTATTCACAAATGGCCCGAAAGATCGGAAAAATGTATAGCGAGCGATAGAGCATACTTTGAATAAAGCACTTTTTATCATTCTTCCGAATTTAACATGTTTTTTTTTAGAAAAAAAATCCGCATTTCATATTTGTACACCTGGTATAATTTTCAAATTTTAATTTATGACAATTCCAAGTAGGCTTAATTTTTAGTGTTCCGTACGGAACACTTATAAGAATACTTCGGTGTCCGTCTGTCAAATCCGATTTTCTCCGAACCTTTTTGACTTAGAAAGTTGAAATTTGGCACTAATATAGGAATCGATGGCCTCATCAGAACCATGTAGTTTTGAAAGTTAAATTTTGACTTGAGTTGGTTTTGGAAGGTGAAATCGAAAGTAAAAGTGGGGAGTCAAATGAAAGCTTGTAAAAACACGAGCTCGAAAATATATATAATATAACACTTATCTCGAAAAGTACTGATCAAAAGAGTTTGAAAAAATTCTAGAATATTCTGCACAAGGTGTAGATCACGAGTGCATTACCTTTAATAATTCATCTGAAATATAAAAAAAACATTGGGGATGTGTTTTGTAAAGTCATTGATCATTTTATACCTCCGTAACAAAAATTGTTATTTTAAAAGCAATCACAGTACGGAACACGAATTGGGCAAGTCCGACTTGCACTTGGCCGGTTTATTTTATATATTCCGTGTCCAATTTTTTTAATGATAGTAAAAGGACATTTACAGTTTTTATTTATACAGGGTGTCCGATAAATAAGCACAAATTTATTTGACTCACTGCATAAACGAAACGGGCGGGAGGAACAAACCGCGGTCCTTGGAAACTTAATTGCTAAGGAGCATTTCACCGGAGTGGAGCCTGCCTTTTTTAAGTGCGAGAATTTTTCAAAAACGATAATTCTACAGCTCTCGCGCGACGAAATTTTCGTGCTCAGTATGATTTACACAGCGTAAATAAAGACCGGAATCTTGAACTGAACTTTAAATAAACTTCGGATAGGGTGACCAAGAACATTAAGAGTGTAATTCCGAACGAGGGTGCGTTCAAGCGTCATAAATGAGTCGGAAAATTTCCCAAATAGCTATGATATACAATAAAGTATTTCAAAATGAAACTTTTTTTTTTATGAGACACCTTGTAGTTAAATGTCAGTTAAAGCAAAAGTATAATGCTGTTGTATTTTTTTCCAGAAAATAATTGTAGTTTTTAGTGTTCTATACGGAACACTTATAAGATCATTTCGGTGTCTGTACGTCTGTCTGTCACACTCGATTTTCTCCGCAACTCATCAGAGCCGTGTAATTTTAAAAGTTGAATTTTGACTTAAGGGTCGACAAGGGTGAAATCGGAAGTGAATTTTTTTGTTTATCAGGTCATCGAGTGGGGTGTCAAATGAGAGCTTGTAAAAATATATGTAATGTAATACTTGCACACACTTTTCTTAGTATTATTTTTAAAAAAATTGCCAAAAATCGCTGTCCCCTCTTTTTCTGGAATATTTTCCACAGGGTGTAGATTGAACGAAATTATCACGAGTACATTACCTTTAATAATTTATCTCGTATATAAAAAACAAAAAGTTTAAGGTCATTAGTTTTCAGTAAAGGTTGGAAAAAAAAACTTTGTTGACAACTCATCTAGGGTGTATTTTGTGAAGTCATTGATCATTTTATATCTCCGTAACAAAAATTTTTATTTTAAAAGCAATCAAAATACGGAACACTAATTGCGCAAGTCCAACTTGCACTTGACTGGTTATTTAAAATTAAAATTTGTTTTTCATTTTTGTATTATTTATAAATTTTTAGAGAAACCATAATGTCAGAAATCAAAATGGTAATGGAAAACCATGGTATGAGCGTAGACTACCGACATATCATGTTATTAGCTGCCCAAATGACACACACTGGTGAAGTATTGGGTATTACCAGACAAGGACTTTCTAAAATGAAACAGTCTGTTTTAAATTTGGCTTCGGTAGGTCATATTTTAGTAACCTCTTATTTTTATTTTTACGAAAATTTTTCTGTTTTTTCTAGTTTGAGAAAACTGCAGATCATCTTTTTGATGCAGCATATTATGGTCAAACGGATAAAATTAGTGGAGTTTCTGAGAATATTATCATGGGTATGCCAGCACCTATCGGAACTGGTATATTTAAACTGTTACATAAACCACAAAATGTTGATCAAAATCCTCCTGTAGAACCATTACTCTTTGAATCAGCTATTGCTTAGATTAAAATATGTTATTTTTATTTTGTTAATTTTTAATATAAATCAATATTTAATACATTACTAAGTTTTATTTTACTGCTCCTTTTAACATGTTTATAAAATAAAGTCAACTTGGGTGTAATATAAATTAAATATGTATTTAAAATGGAAAACCTAAGTTATAAAAAAAGAATATAAATAATATACAGATCCTAAGATTCTTTCTTTTGTTGAACTAATTCTCTTAAACTATTTGTCGCTTCCTTTAATGAATTTTCCAAGTATGTCATTTGACTTTCTAAATTTTTAATTTTTTCTTCTGCTGTAGCCTGTTTTTTTCTTATATTTTCTTCAACTTTTGGTTTTGGTGTTAAAACAAACATTCTACCTACTGATTCATATGTTTTCGTATCGGGTTCTAATGCTGATATTTCTCTAAAATAAAATAATATATTGAGCGTATATTCAATAAACTTTGAGCTCAAATGACATGAAAAAAATTGAAAAAAAAAAATTGGCATCTAGGGGTCACAATAAACTATATAAAAAAAATAATGTTATCAGCAACCTTCAGGATGATGCTTATTATGGCCTCTTTGAGAAACATAGTCCCAAAATATCGAAAATTGTATAATTCTTAAAAGTATTTTATTATTATAAAAACTCAAATTTTTCCTTTCTATGTCCCCTAAAGATGGGGAAACGCTCACCACTTTTGACTCTTGAGAATAATGTTAAAGAAATTCAACAAATTTTCAAATTTAGGAGTATATAATAGGAGTAACACTGAAAAAACATTACTCCAGCTCTTAAGAAACTTCTTTTAAAATGGTGTGCCAGTGTAAATCTCTGCTCCTAATGGATATAGCAAGCTAAAATTTTGAATCTTATTAATAATGTGCTCTTAATGCTAATTTTCAAGGTCACAGGGCCACAATTTACAAAAAGGCAGCAGTTGAAACTGTTTTCAACAGTGGCGGAAGTATAACATTTTTTTACAGTAGTTTGTTGTTATCCCGGGACTACACATGCTAAATTTGAACCTTTTCTGACAACTCCTATACTATTCCCAAGAGTCTGAATAAAGCATACCACCATTTATATAAGTAATGATTTTGGGGACTTTTTAAAGAAATCAATATTTTTAACATTTTTTCACCTTTCCGTGATTGCTGCGTGCTGTTTCGCCCTTTTTAAAGCTTCAATTTGAATTCCTGATATCCTAAGTTTCTGTTCTGTTTCTATTTTCTTTTCTTGCAGTTCTGCAAAGGCCTAAAATCGTAATTTATTAATGAAGGATTATTCTTGTTACTGTAAAATTTACCTTCTTTAATTCTAAATCAACTTTGGACATGATTTATATTTTTTTCTTTAGGAAAATGTGTATTTCCAAAATAGGATATTTACCGTAAAACCTAAAAATATTTGTGACAGATGACAATAGTAATGTCATAACCATAGACATAGAGGATCGACTGAGTGTTCCGTATCGCGCTGTGAAATAAATATGGGCGCAAAAGTGTGAGAGAGACAAAGCGAATGAGTGGCCAGTAGCTGTCTTTTTTTAGAATGCCGCTGAGCTACGGCGCTCTTAAAAATAATATTTCTAAGTGTTCTATTTGAACTAAAATCGGATATGGGGTTTTTCTCGCCTTGAATTCCATCTTGGGGTTCAGCGCCTTGTTTATTACAGGCCTGCAGAAAAGAGACAGGTATTGGCCGCACATTCGCTTTATCTCTTTGTAGAGAGTGGTCAATTTTATGAAGTTAATGCTCAGTCCATCCTCTATGTCTATGGTCGTGACAATTCGGTTCTTTCCTTTAAAATTTGTCTTTGACCTGGTTACAACAATGAAGTTGCTGCCTAAAATACCCTTCGAAATAATATGTCGATAAAGTAGCTTTCTGCTACGCTAACAGCATTCTTTTGTCAATAGGAACTAACCTCATCATTTTCGTGAGTTTTCATCACGCAATTTTGTTAAAATTTTATAGAGTAAATATAAGTATTTTTGTCGTGATTTGAGAAAAATATCAATATGGTAAGTACTTTCAGATTTTTATTTAAGTATAACCTATAGTTGTCATATAAACATATTTCACGTACCAGATGTTCACTCTTCCTGATTTTTTAGAAACCTTTAATTTTACATGGTCATGAGCGTTCTATAACACAAATAAAGTACAGTCGTGAAGGAGATCTGCTGTTTTCATCATCTAAAGATAATAAAACCCAACGTTTGGTACTCATTAAATGGAGAACGGCTCGGCACATTCAATGGTCATCAGGGTGTAGTTTGGTGTATCGATGTTGACTGGACGACTACTAAATTTATATCAGGTGCTGGTGACCGTACTTGTAAACTCTGGGATTGTGAAACTGGAAAGGAAATAGCAAATATTCCTACTAATACACCTGTAAGAACATGTATGTTCAGTTACTCTGCTAACATGGCTGTATATACAACAGATAACACTATGGGACATAAATGTGAAATCTCCATTATCGATGTAAGGACTGTAGATGATAGCATTTCTCATCAAGACCCAGTTTTAAGGATACCAATTACTGAAGACAGGGTTTCATCTATATTATGGGATAATTTAGATGAAATGGTTATTACAGGTCTTGACAATGGAAAGATTTTACAGTGGGATCTTAAGGTAAAAGATATTTTATTGTAGTCAAATTATTCAGTGTTTTATATTATTGGTAAAATTTGAGTATGCGGACTTTTCAGAAAAAGGGTGTTTTTTTTTGGAATAGGCCTAAAATGGCCGAATTTTTAAAGATTTACAAGAAAAAATCGGGAGGAGGCCGTTTTTGCTAACCTGAACTAACTTTGGTCTCCAGTCAATAATATAGTGTGTATATCATTTTTTCACATTAAGGCAGGACCTTTTTTTCCATTATTTAATGTATTTTGTAATTACTGATTTATAATTTAATTACTAATATAAATGCTTTCTGGAAATTTATTAACTCAAAAAATTACAATCAAATACCTTCAGTAATTAAATGCAATAATCAAATATTTGAAAGTGGAAATGATATTGCCGAAGCATTTGCTAATCAATTTGCTATCGTTTATGAGAAGACAACAAATATTTCTAATATCATCACTAACAGTGAATTTGGATTTAACTTAAATGTGAGCTCATATCATACCAAAATTTCAGACATATATAACAAATTAGCCACTATTGATTTAACTAAGGGTCCTGGTCCTGATAAAATTTCTAGACTATTTCTTAAGAATTGTTCTTTTTCTTTGTCAAGGCCTCTATGGCTATTATTTAACAAATCTCTGTCCAATGGCTTGTTCCCGGAATATTGGAAAACCTCATATGTGGTTTCAGTTTACAAAAATAATGGTGATAGGGACAGAGTGGAGAATTATAGACCAATTTCCCTACTATCGCTAATACCTAAGTTATTTGAATCACTTGTGTCTGATTTTTTAAATGAAATATTTAAAAATATTATTATTACCCAATAACACGGCTTTTCGCAGGGTAGATCTATTACTACCAATCTTCTTGCATACCGTGAGCGTATTGATGAGGCCTAGGAGTCTGGCCATGTCTTCTTCTTCTTCCTCCACATACTGTAGGCCTCGGGTCTGTAGTTTCCAACTCATCAGTTTTCTTGAGATGTCCATGATTCGAGCCATCTCTTTGGAGGTCTTCCCAGGGGCCGTTGTGTCCATGGTTTACCATCTCGGGCGATTCTCGCTAGTCTCTCCTCAGTCATTCTCTCCACATAATCTCTCCAAGCTCTTCTATGTTTACGTCCCCATCTGATTATGTCTTCCACTTCGCATTCATGTCTTACATCTGTGTTTCTTTTCCTTTGTCTTAGTGTGTATCCTCAAACGTTTCTAAGTATTTTCATCTCTGTTATTCGAAGAATGTTTTTTGTTCTTTTATTGTTTGCTCTTGTTTCCATAGTGTATGTTAGTGTGGGTCTGATACATGTTTTGTATATCCTTACTTTAGCCTTTTTATTCATAAAGGCATTGTTCCAGATGATGTCCCGAAGTGCACCTGATATTCGGCTGACTTTGTTTGCTTGGTCCTTCACTTCATTTGTTCTATTTTGGCATGTTTTCCAGAGCACGTTTGCATCTTATTGGCTCTTTAGATATGACGAGGCTTTTGGTTTTTGTGTTGGTTACCTGCATGTTGAGGGCTTTAGCTTTTGTGTAGAATGAGTGCAGAAGCTGCTGTAAGTCGTCTTCATTCCCTGCCATGATCACAGCATCGTCTGCATAACAGACAATGTTGATTTTACCCAGTGTAAGTGGATATCCTTCCTCCATGTCTCTGATATGGGTTATTATCTCGTCCATTATTAAGTTGAACCTGCCGGATTCCGGTTGGTGTTTGCATTTCCTCTGTCAGTCTTTGATTAACTAAGATGTGAGTGCCTGTATTGTGGTTTAGTTGTTTTATGATGTCTATTATGTTTTTTGGCACATGTTTTCTTTTTAGGATATCAACTACGTGTTTTAGTCTTACTCTGTCAAATGCTTTAGTGAGGTCTATAAAGCACATAAATGCGGGTTTTCCATATTCTATGGCCTTCTCTACTACTTGTCTGACTATGAAGATGGCATCTACGGTTGACCTATTTTTTTCTGAAGCCTTGTGATTGACTCTATTTACACTGACTTTGCCAAGGCGTTCGATAGGCTCATGCTTATGGTATACATGGAGATTTACTGGATTAGGTGAGGTCTTATCTCTCCAATAGGAGACAAATTGTAAAAGTCAATAACTTTCTATCTACTCCTGTGAGGGTCAACTCTGGGGTTCCTCAGGGTGCTCATTTGGCACCGATTCTGTTCAATATTTTTGTCAATGATGTTACACAATGTTTTAGGTTTAGTGATTTTTTAATGTATGCTGATGACATCAAGATCTTTTCACCTATTTTGGATTCTGATTCAGCCTTAAGGCTACAAAGTGATCTCAACAGATTTTTTGAGTGTGCACAAACAATAATTTATCTCTAAACATCCCAAAATGTAAATATATTCAGTTTAGTAGGTTGTAGAGATCTTGGTGGTAATTTTTGACAGTAAACTTTTTTTTCTCCCACACATAGAAGTTTGCAGAAACACAGCGATGTGAATGTTAAGCTTCATCGAGGCATACAGTTGATTTTAGTAATGTAAAAGCCATACAAATTTTATATACCTTGCTGGTGAGACCACACTTGGAAAACTGTTCTAGTGTGTGGTCGCCCTACTTCTTATCGCATCAGAAAATGCTTGATTGTAATCAACTTGAAAATCGCCTTCTTATTCAATCGTTGAAAACTCGAAGGGACTCGGCAGATGTCATACTGGCCTATAAATTGTTGCATAGGCTGTGCAACTGCCCAGAATTACTTTCTATACTCAATTTTCATGTGCCACCAAGGTCACTTCCAGAGCAAAGATGTTTTGAACTTTGTAAGCATAGAACCGTGCATAGTCAATATGGTGGAATTAATAGAATAATGATGAATTGCAATTTGGCAAATATAGATTTATTTCACGTATCACTATAGAGTTTAAAAAAATTCTTAAACTTGGTCAATCTTTAAGCAGTGTGGAAGTGCTACCAGCTATAATATGTGTGTTTAACTATAAATTTTAAACGTGAATGCCTAGTTTTTTAAAATTTTGATATTTTCTTCTTTTTAAACGTGTCTTTTTAGCGTTGTTTGTTGTTTTTCTTAAATATACTTCAGGAAAGGCCGGTGTCTACTTTTAATTTTTAGGTTATAGCTGTATACTATATTCGATTATTTATTTTTATTTATTTATTTACGGGACCGGCCCATTAACTCATAAAGACAAAATACAAAAGTTTACATATATAAATGACACTTAAAACTACTTAAAACTAAAGGCTAAAACTAAGAAATTCAGAAAAGAACCCCGATCTGCCTCTTAAAAAGAGACAAGGAGCTGGAGAACAAGTCCAGTGATGGGCAGTTATTTACAATGCCCGTAGATCTTGTCATGAAGGTATTAGCGCCGTAGGTTGTCTTATGATAAGGTTTGAAGGACAACGTAGATCTAGTATGTCTAGAGGATGCATATAAATTAATCTGAGATAAAAGTTCTGGACAATTTACAATGGAATTTAAAGAACATTACAAGATCGCTCTGAAGTCTCCGGTTAGACAGGGCATTCAAGTTTAATATAGATGTCAGTTTTGAATAACTACAGTCCCTGGCCAAATTATTAGACGCACTGCAAGATTTCATGTAAAATATTAATTACCGAGTGATATTGTACCGTTTTATTATTTTAAATTGATTTGTTTTTTATTTTTATATTATCCAATCAATTACCTATTTATTTGACATAAATAAAACAGCATTAATTTAGAAAAGCATAAGTTTATTAAGTTTTAAAGAAAAGTGAAATTAATGTTAGTAAAAGTCAATATTTAGTTGAGCCACCTTTAGCCGCTATCAAAGCTTTAATTCTGCGCGGCATGCTATCAATGCAAGATTGTTGCATTTGAGGATGATGATTCCACACATGAATAATCTTTTCTAGGAGCTGGGTTTTGTTGGTAATCACATCTTTAGCCACTTCTCTTTTCATCAGCTCCCACACATTTTCAATGGGGCAATCCAACAGAGGGATATTTTTTTCTGTCAAAAAAGCTTTAACAGACCGAGCAGTGTGGCAGGGAGCTCCATCTTGCATGAAAGTGAATGGTTCCCCATTTGGAAACCATTCTCTGAGCTGCGGAATCAACCGATTTTGTAATACTTCTTTGTACTGATCTTGCCTCATTATTCCTTTGACGACGTACAGACGTCCAGTGCCCTTGCCGCTGATGACTGACCAAATCATCACTTTGGTGAGATGTTTAACCGTCGGGACGACACAATCAGGATGAAACTTTTCTCCATGACGACGACGCACATACTGAGCTTTATTCTGCAAAATTTCGAATGTGCTTTCGTCACTGAAGCAGACCTGTCAAAAATAGGAAAAATATATAAACTTCTATGTTTATTTGCTTTATTTAACTGAAAATGATAATAATGTATCAATTATTGATTAAATTGCTGTATCTTACCGATCTCCAGAAGTCCACATCTTTGTCGTGCCATTGTTTGGCCCACTTCAGGCGCTTTGCTTTCATTGCAGCTGTTAACTTGGGCTTCCTGGCGGGGCGACAGGCCTTAAAATCTAATTCTTTCAATTTTCTTCGAACAGTGCGCTCAGAAGCATTTACGCTAGCATCCTGGAGTTGTGATTTTATTACCTTTGTGGTAGCAAATCTGTTTTCTACACAAATTTTCTTCAAACATCTCTCTGACCGTGGAGTGAAAATTGGTTTTCTACCGCATCTTTTTCTTTCTTTTCGGGCTTAATTCCTTCCCTGACCCAATTTTCTTTTTTATGCGTCGTACACTAGCTTCAGAAACCTCCAATCTTCGTGATATTTCTCGGTTTGTAAATGTTTTCGCAATCACAAGGGCCTTCACTTCAGCTTTTTTACGTGGTGAAAGATCGCCTTTTCTACCCATAATGAAAATAGTCCAATTACTTTTTTAAAACACTGCATACAAAATAAACTAATAACTGAGTAGTATAAAACTGTTAAACAAACAATCACAGTCCATAAAGCCACAGAAACACGTCCGTACCTGACTCGATTCCGATCGCGACTGATACAGGTTTGTACTTCTTTACGTTCATGTATCACTTTGCCAACACAGTGTTGCCATATGTTAAAAATAAATACAAATATGTAGTCTACAACAATTCTTTTAAATAAAAATCAATAATATTGTAGTTTAAATATACCATTATTGCATAAAAACTCTTAAGAAACATAAAATTACTAAAAAAAATACAGTGCATCTAATAATTTGGCCAGGGACTGTAAAAGAATCATTGTTAAAGAATTTAAAATTAATATGACGTAGAAATTTACTCTGAACAAGCTCCAAGCTCCTAGCATGGCAAGCAAAATTTAACAAACCGAGAGCTAGTAGTAAGTGGTGTCGAGCTAATCGCGAAAATCAAATTGCAATTTAACGCGGATATACCCTGCGAAAATATTTGAAACTTTGCAAGGTACTAGCAGTGATAGTGTTTTATACAAAAAGTGCATTCGATGAACTCAGGACCTAGAAATAGATTGTGAAACATCAATAAACAAACAAACAATAGATTTATCAACAAAAAAGGTGGACACGTTTTTGTGGCTAAATTCCTTAATTCCGAGTGTTGATAAAAACGTGACATTAAAGTAGTGGAGTGGATTTGCATGCTAAGGCTGATATTTCCGATTCTGGCTAATCTAATTGGAGTGATGGCCTCTGTTTGTTTTAAGTGTGATGTGCTTTTTACTGGCGGGGACCACTGTTGAATGCGACGGTTGCAGGCAGAGGTTCCATTATGATTGCACGGATTACACTAGCTCTGAGTTTAGAGTAATTGAACTGAAAACTAAGAGGAGTCTGAAGTATTTCTGCTAATCTTGTCAGGAGGGGCTACGGCTTATTCCCGTCCTACAGAAGAGGATTGGAACCTTGGAACAGCAACTCGTCAACTTAGAAAAAGTCATGCATGCTGAATTTGAGGAGCTGAAGAGCATATCGAAGCAGCCCGCCCCGGCGCCAGATCGGTCTATTGTAGTCTCATCTGGTGATGAAATGATGCGTGAGGTCGTTGAGAGACAGAGACACATGAACAATATCATGATCTTTAACTTGAGCCTCAAGCCTGATGAGTCTGATGCATCCCTGGTTTCATCGGTTATGAGTGAGGTTCTGGGTCATCGGGTTGCAGTCAGTGGCGCTTGTAGAGTTGGTAGGCCCAATCGTAATGGTCACAAGCCAGTTAGAGTACCCTGTCGAGTGGTGCCTATGTTGACTCTGCTTTGAAGAATCGTAGCAGGTTTGCGACTGCCAAACACATTTATGTTGAAGCGGACCTGACCCCCGTGCAAATCAAGCGCCTCCAAGGTGTGAAGAATGAACTAAGTCGGCGCAGAACGGATGGCGAGGAAGGTCTGATCATAAAATGGCAAAGTGGTGTCCCATCTATAGTTCAGAAAACAAAAAACTAGCGAACATGTCCATGGGGTATGAGGCTGATGAAGTGGTGTGTTATTATCAGAACGTTCGAAGGATGAGAAGCAAGCTAGATTTTTATAACTCGGTTGCATCATGTGAGTTTGATTTCATTGGCGTGTCTGAAACGTGGCTTCAACCTGATATTGTGGACTCCGAACTATTTCCTCAGTCATATACAGTCTACCGTGCAGATAGGCAGTGCGATATTCTCAACGCTTCTAGGGGTGGTGGAGTACTATTGAGTGTAACAAACAAGTTTGCTTCAGAGAAATTGAACCTTTTTCTGATTACTGAAAGTGTCCCATTTATCGACATTGTAGGCTGTAAGATTATTATTCATTTTACTGCACTATGTATTTTTGTTCTTTATATATCTCCATCTCTGGACATTGAGCAATTAGAGCTGTTCTTTGAGCTTTTTTCTACCCTGGACTATGTGCAAAGTAAGCGAGTCTTGATCATGGGTGACTTTAACGTTCCTACCTACAATAGTGATGTTCCAACCGGCAGTCGGCATAGAATTTTAAATGAATTCGCTGAGATCCTCAATTGTAGACAGTATAATAACATACCCAATGCCTATGGGCGTTACTTGGACCTCGTTTTTGCCAATTTTGATACTGCTGTGTTACGCAGCGATATTCCACTTGTGACTGAGGATCTGTATCATCCTTCACTATTAATTAATTTCCATACGTGCCTCACGCGTGTTAATATGATTCCCACTAACAATCATCACGCTGAGTTAAACTTTAACTTTAGAAGAGCTAATTTCCCACTTATGTATGACTTAATACTAAATGCGGACTGGTCCCCTGTTACTGACTGTCTCTGGAGGACGCTTGTCAGATCCTGTTTGACACACTAAATAAAATCTTTGTTGCAAGCGTGCCTCAGAAGTCACAAGGCAGAAGGCACTTTCCTCTTTGGTACACCAAGGAGATCATAGATAACATTTATAAAAAGGAAAATGCTTATCGTAATTATAAGGTGTTCAAACTCAAGTTTTACTATCAGAAATTTACTTCTCTTCGTAGGTTAATCAAGCAGCAATCTAGTGTTGCCTATAGAGAATATATCCGCAGTACTGAGAATAACATCTCTAACGATCCCTCCAGCTTCTGGGCGTTTATTCGGAGTAAACGCTCTCAATCTGGCATTCCTAATAACATGAGAAATGATGATCATGTCTATAACGACCCACCTAGCATAGTCACTACCTTTGGTGATTGCTTTCACAGCGTATTTATTAAGTCGGCTAGGCCTGAGGAGTATAGTTATTGGGGAGCCCCCCTGTCTTTGTTGGCGTTCCCGAAATTTCCGAGAGGGATATTGTAACCGCGGCTAGGTATCTCAAGAATAAACTGATCTCCGGTTCCGACGGCATTCCCAGTTTTGTTGTCAAGAAATGCGTATCCGCTCTATCCGATCCTTTACTCCATATCTTTAATCTAGTCTTGACGACTCATACGTTTCCTGCTACTTGGAAAGTGGCCAGTCCGACCTATCTTGAAGTCTGGGGATCCAGGTGTGGTTGATAATTATCGGCCTATATCTATTTTATGTAATTTCTCTAAAATTCTTGAAATTATTTTGCATAAATTTATTTTCTCAAAAGTGAGAAATACGCTTTCTACTGACCAACACGGTTTTATGCCTTGCAGATCCACCACCACAAATCTTGCCTCATTCTCGCAGTTTGTGTGCGACGGTATCAATGATGGGAGCCAAATTGACGTGTTCTATACGGATTTTCGCAAAGCCTTTGATCGACTTGATCACTACTTACTGTTGGATAAGGTCGGATCTCGTTTCGGGCTCTCAAATAACCTGATTGATCTTTTAAATTCATACCTCCTGGATCGCAGGTTTTTTGTAGAAATCAATGGGTTTAGATCGCCTCTCCATGTTCCCACTTCAGGTGTTCCCCAGGGTTCCAATCTGGGACCTCTTCTTTTCAATATGTTTGTTGACGACTTGCTGAGTGAGATAGGTTGCCGGAAGCTTGCTTATGCCGATGACCTTAAGATTTTTAAACGCATAGACTCGGTTTCTGATTGCCACGAATTATCGAGCAGCATTAATGCTCTCACCAACTGGTGCTCTACTAACAGGCTCACCTTAAACGTTTCCAAATGCAATGTCGTCCGATATTCCTATCGTAACAACCCTATATTTTTCAATTATTCCGTAGGTGATGCTGTTCTACAGAATCTTCGTTCAGTTAGAGATTTGGGTATCATCTTTGACGAGAAATTCTCTTTTGCTGACCATATTGAACAAATGGTTGCTGGTGCATCAAGGATGCTGAGTTTCCTGATTAGAAATTGTAGAGACTTTACTAATATATCTGCAATCAAGCTTCTCTATTATTCCTTCATTAGGTCTAAGTTTGATTGTGCTTCTATTGTTTGGTATCCAATATACAATTGCCATAACAATTCAATCGAATCGATACAGAGGCGCTTCATTAAATATTTTATTTTCAAGAGGGATGGTGTCTATCCGGACAGCGGTGTTGATCACGAACTAATCTTGTCAAGGTTTAATGAGTTGCCTCTTGCAAAGAGAAGGGACATTCACTCCATCAAATTCTTATATAAGCTGTTAAATCACCATATTGATTGCCCTTTCCTATTAAGCAATGTATCTTTCCATGTACTACGCCTTGGGGCAAGGCGCTCACCTATTTTTAGCCTCGGCCGGGCTAGGTCAAATATGTTATTCCACAGCCCTATTTATATAATGTGCAAGAACGGCAATGTCATTGGAAACTCCGGTGATTTCCATTGCAGTAGGCTGTCGGTACTTATTGGTTCTCTGCTCAGTGTTTAGAGGTTGCTCAAATTTGTAGTTTTTTATTATTACTATTTTTTTTTTTTTTTTTAATTTGAAGATTGTTAAAACATTTTAATTTTATTTTAATTGTATCATGTTCTTCTTTTATATGTAGCGCATTAGTATAAACGTTATTCCTGTAATTGGGCCCTGGCCTATTGGAATTGAATGTATAAATAAATAAATAAAAGGTGGGTTCCACACACATGAGCAATATTCCAAGAGAGGCCTAACCCACAAGCAGTACAGCATTTTTATAGAGGTAATGGATGAAAATTCTGATGAGCAACGCCTAATGAACCCAAGCATCCTCAGAGACCTAGACGTTACCTCGGTTATATGAGGAATAAAACCCCCAGATCCCTAACATTAACCACGGACACGAGGGAAATCCCATTTATGCTGTAATCAAAAAACAATGGATTGCGCGATCTCGAGAAAGACATAGAGAAGCATTTAGAAGTATTTAAAACCATACCGTTTAACTGACGCCAGACACTAAATCACCCTGCAATCCCACACAATCCTCAATCGATCCATCCGCCGTCTACAACTTCAAATCATCAGCAAAAAGCAAGAACCTGGAAGACCGAAAGCAGTCGGCCACATCATTCAAGAACAGGTTAAACAGCAGAGGCCCCATATGGGAGCCTTGAGGCACTCCCGAGGGCACAGTAATGTTGACAGACTTAAAATTATTGGCGTGAACCACTTGAACTCTGCCACACAAATAACTCCTAATCTAGCCCAACAATGGACCCGATATGCCACGGTTATTGAGCTTCTTAAGAAGAACACCCTGGTTGACCTTATCAAAGGCCTTAGAGAAATCGGTATAGATGGAATGTACCTCAGATTCACTTTCCAAGGTCCTCGACAAGTAGTCCGTATAGGAAATTAAGTTCAATTCAGCAGACTTGCCTCTCTGAAAACCAAACTGTTCATCTATTATAGATGGTCCCAAGTTAGATGCCAATACTTTAGTTACTAGGTTTTCAAATAATTTAGGAACAGTACTCAAAATACTTATTTGCCTATAGTTTGCGATATCTGCCCTGTCCCCTGACTTGAATACCAAGGTGACAAAACTGGTCTTCCAATACTCAGGAAAGTAACCTTCCTCCAATGACCAGTTAAACATGCACATTATAGGTACTACTGTAACTGATTGGGCTTAGCCCGTTTGATTAAAATAAATAAATAAATTTCAGGTTAGTTCAGGTTAGCAAAAACAGCCTCCCCCAATTTTTTCCTGGAGGTTTTTCAAAATTAAGCCATTTTAAGCCTATTTAAAAAAAAAACGCGTTTTTTTCTGAAAAGCCTGCGTACCAAAATTTTACCATATTATTATTAGACACATATATTGAGCCACTCAGTTAAATGACATGCAGTACTATAAATATTTTGTTTATTTTTAGACTGGCAAAAATCTTAACATTGTAAAAGGGCATGAACAACTTATTAATGATATGCAATGGAATAGAGATGGTACTATGTTTATTACAGCTTCCAAAGATCATACTGCAAAACTGTTTGATGCTGAAAGCCTTATGATGCTTAAAACTTACAAGACAGAGCGTCCTGTAAATTCCGCAGCTATAAGCCCAATTGCTGAACATGTAGTATTAGGTAAATATAATATATACACACATTATAATAATGTGGCCTGACCTGCAAACAGAAGGAAAAAATCTAATTATTTTCACATTGCTAAAGTAACATTTCAATTTTTTTATAGAACTACTCAGAATTTTTTCCATCAAATTGTCTTAAAATTGCTATTTGCAGATCACTGGAAAATATCTTTCGATTGAGGCTTTTTTTAAATTCAGAAATAGAATAGAAATATGCTTTATTGTTCTAAAATAAAACCTATTTGTTGACAAAGCAAGCTTAACTTAAATTATCATTATATTAATAAACACAAATTCAAAGAAAGAAAAAATAAAGAAACAGAAGATTAGTAGGCAATGCAGTAAATACAAAATAAAATAAATAAAAATTACACATAAGTCAACCCAAATGCCAACCACTCAACTACTGTTATATGCTTATTCCAGTCTATCATTGTAGAATTCCTCAAGTGCATAGAACGCCTTTTTTATAAGTAGGGCCCTGGTCTTTCATCTAAAGACTCTCTCGCAATTCAGTCCTCTCAATTTGAGAGGCAGATGATTATATATTTTTTGCCATTATAAACAATTGCAGATTTGATCAGCTCCGATTTCGGGGCCGGCAATGGCAGGACGAACGCTCGCCTAGTGCCGTGCCGGTTGACTGGCATTGCCTCAAAACGATGTTTTTTAAAGATCATGATAGCAGTTTCCAGGACAAATAGGGCACAAAGAGTAGGAATCCCTAACCTCGGAAACAATGGTCGACATGACTCTCACAACCGAGCTCCTGAAATATATCTAATAGCTCTCTTTTGCAATACAATACATACATGCAATACAAAGTAATAGATAAGTGCCATATTGGAGCTCTGTCGTGGATGACCTAAGTTAATCCGTAGTCGTCAATTTTAAGATTGTCGCACACCATGGAGATTACAATGTCCTCGCCTATATCCATTAAAAAAAAAACAATGATGCACTTTTCCCTATTTTTTTAATACATTCTCTTAACCTGTAGTTCCATAATAAGCCTCATTTACGGTGGTACTTTGGTTCTTAAAATATACCATCAGAATTCCCTGTAAATCTCAGAAAATTGTGTACTTGATTTTGAGAGGGGATTATGCTTTCGTGGAGGTGTTGCATAATGTTACTCTATTCATTCCAAATGACTTTATTGAAGGATGTCAAAAAAGGGTATAACCAACTTCACGACTTGAAACCACCATTTTTTTTAGAGAGGGTTCCACCAGCTTCCTGAAAATTGAGTAAGATGTATCGGACGTACTTTTCATGTTCGAGTCTTGTTCATTAATGCAAAAAGGTACCAAGTTAATTTGTACAACATGTATATACAGGGTGTTATAAACATTGTGTATTATATTGAAATGAGTGATTCCTTGGGTGAAGTACATTTACTGCTTTTTTTTTCATCAATTTGGATATTTTTAAAATTCGGTAAAAATCCCGTTTACCTGTGATTTTGTAACACTCACAATAGCAACTGAACCCGATATTCCTCTAGCATCGCCACTGAATTTGCTGGGCGATATTTTGGGAGCAAATATGTCTTGGCATGAACATGTTGCAAGCATAGAAAAGAGAACTGGTATAATAATTTCGAACATACACTGCTTTGGTTGGATTCTATTCAAAAGAGAGCTATTTGCGCGTCATACGGATGTGAAGTATTAGCGCGACGTGTATTTCTAACATGCACCGCTCTGGGGGGAATTAAGCGGACAATATCCTTCGAAAACTTTACATGAAAATACTTGTAGAACAGACACAAGTCGCCAACCATTCTTCGATGTTCCAGCGAATCAAGCCCGCCGGTCAGTTCCGGGTCTCCAATCAGACGGACAGCTCTTCTCTGAACAGAATCCAACAAATGCAGTGTGTGTATGGGAGCGGAGCTCCAAACATGGGAGCAATATTCCATAGTTGGTCGAATTTGAGCTTTGTAAAGAATTAACAGTTGTTGTGGAGTGTAAAGCTTTCTGGTTCGAAATAATATTCCCAACTTTTGAGAAGCTCTCCTTGCTATGCCTGCAACATGTTCATGCCAGGACATACTTGCTCCCAAATTAACGCCCAACAAATTGAGTGACGATGCTAGGGGAATGGAGTGCCCCGACATAACTATGTCGGGTTCAGCAACGTTAACTTTTTTAGAGAACACTGCCGCCTGGGTTTTTGTAGCGTTAAATTCCACTTGGTGACCGTCACCCCAAGACAGAATTTCTTCCAGGTCTTTGTTAAGTTGAACCATCTCCTGCTGTCTGCAGATATTCGCCTAAGTAGCCCATATCCAAGTATTCAAAGTAAATGAAGAGATAAGGTACTGTTACCTGCAAAGCTGTAGATTGGATTCCCGGTCTTTTCCAGCAGATCGTTAATGTAAATAAGAAACAGAGTAGGAGACAGAATGGAGCCTTGGGGCACACCGGCGTTGATAGTGAAGGTGTTAGAAAGAAATCCATCGACCGCCACTCGTAAAGAACGCTCTCTGAGGAAACATGAGACACAAACAGAACTTTTCAGACATACCATAAGAGCGTAGCTCAGCCAACAGTCCATCGTGCCAAACACGGTTGAATGCCTTGGATAGGTCAACAGCAACCGCTCGAGATTCTCCGAAGTGTTCAATTGCGTTGTTCCAAACATGTGTTACATAAGTCAGAAGATCTCCTGTTGATCTATGTTTACGAAAGCCATATTGGTGATCACTAATAATGTTGAATCCTTCAAGATATTTTAGAAGATGCTGGTTCATAACCTTTTCCATGACTTTCGATATTATTGAAAGCAGTGCGACTGGTCGGTAGTTATTTAGCAAGATCTTCTTGCCTTTTTTAAGTATCGGCTGAACTGTGGCACATTTCTAGCAGGAAGGAAATATTCCCTTTCTGTAGGATAGGTTAAAAAGGCTGCAGGAAACTGGTGTTAGTTCCCTCACACAGTTTTTGAGAACTATTAAAATACGCTTTATGATACGCTGTCTGAAGATAACATCAGGCATCCTTGACTGCAATATGGGAATAGTAGGTGGTGTTTTTCCTTGGAAATCGACAGTAGAATGTGAAGCAAAGAGTTCAGCCAACAAGTTCGCTTTCTCAACAGGTGTCGTTGCAATAGAATTATCTGGCCGTGTGAGTGGTGGTATGGTGGATTTGGTGACATGAGATCTTCCCATTTAGCAGATTTGTAGTGCCAAATCTTGCCCGTCCTAGGCGCCTCTCTGTCACTGATTGGCAGGATACTCGATGTCGAAAGCAGTTTATGGTCGGAAGAACCTAACGGCGGATTTACGGTGACCGTGTAAATCTCCGGATTGGTGGTTAAAAACAGATCAAGAAGACTGGCGAACTCCCCGTCTCGATCAGGGATCCGTGTTGGTTTGTCAATAAGCTGAGTTAAGCTACAACTGATTGAGAATGATTCAGCTTCACGACCTTGTTCGTCGGTAGTATTTGAATATTTAAGCCAATTGATATTGTGGACATTAAAGTCGCCCAGAATGGCAATTTCGGCACTTGGATAGTTAGTTTGTAAATGATCGATGGTGTCTGAAAGAGAAGCGAAAAGTGTTCTAAAGTTGGTATCACTTGGTGGTCGATAGAGGATACAGATGAACCTTGTGGTTGGATGCAGGTGGTTTGTTGGGTCGTTATTTTTAACCACATAACATCAAAGTTTGGGGGCTCCAGAGCCTCTTCTCGTTGGCAAAAGAGGTCGCTTCTGACAAAAAGACAGATTCCAAAGTTACGCCTAAATCGGGAATAGAAATCGGACCCAAGATAAAAATAGTTGGCTGTGCTGGTCGATGAACTGACCTTGGTTTCACAGAGAGCGAGTACATGAGGTTTATTTGATTGCAGGTGTTGATGTACTAAATTTATGTTCGAGTTTAATCCTCGTATGCTGCAAAAATCTATTTTAAAATTATGATCTCTGCATGTCGACGCCCCTAAACCATTCCCCACTCGGAGATCCGAACGGGGGGCTATTTTACCTCCGGAATTTTTTGTATCCAGGTGCCTCATCATGCTATTTGTTAGTTAAAGTGGAATTTTCTTGTTCTGTCACATATTTATGTTTGTCTTCTTCGGCCTTGAGCCAGTGGGTGTTATTTTTGTGTAGTTTGGGTTCTGACCAGATACTTTTCCGATAATCTGTGAGTTCTTGTTTGTTTGGTGGTTCAGTTACTGCTGTCTGTTTGTTGTACATAGTTTTTCGGTAGAACTGTTTTTCACTTCTTCGGAAGAGGTTGTTGGTGTCTTTCCTCTCGTTTAGTTCTTTGTATTTACGGAGTCTTGCGGGATATGCCGCGAAGATGTTTGTTTTCGATCCGAAGACCCATCTGACTGCGCCAGGGAGGTTTCCGATGTTATTTTGGCCGGTATGGAGGCTTACATCCCTTTTTCGAAGAAATGCCGTTCCAACGACAAGCCTTGGTTTGACCGAAAATGCAAAGGAGCTGTTGCTTCTAAACATCTTGCCTACCGACAATGGCGTGAAAATCCTAACACCATAAACCGTAACACCTTTGTTCGTGCCAGGAACAGATGCAAAGAAATTATCGACGAAACCAAGGAGGCACACAATCAACGAATTAGAAACAAACTTCTCGCTTGTCCTAACAATTCCAGGTCCTTTTGGTCAGTCGCTAAGGGCAGTCAGTCAAAATTTCACCAAATCCACCATACCACCACTCACACGACCAGGTAATTCTATTGCAAGGACACCTGTTGAGAAAGTGAACTTGTTGGCTGAACTCTGCTTCACATTCTATTGTCGATTTCCAAGGAAAAACACCACCCGCTATTCCCACAGTGCAGTCAAGGATGCCCGACAGCGTATCATAAAACCTATTTTAATGAAGCTAGACACCAAAAAAGCTTCTGGCGCTGACGGAATACCTGCCATAGTGCGAGCGAACTATCACCAGTTTTCTGTAGACTTTTCAACCTATCCTACAGAAAGGGAATATTTTCTTCCTGCTGGAAATGTGCCACAGTTCAGCCGATACCTAAAAAAGGCAAGAAGACCTTGCCAAATAACTACCGACCAATCGCACTGCTTTCAATAATATCGAAAGTCATGGAAAAGGCTATCAATCAACATCTTCTAAAATATCTTGAAGGATTTAAGATTATTAGCGATCCTCAATATGGCTTTCGTAAAAATAGATCAACAGGAGATCTTCTGACTTATATAACACACGTTTGGAACAACGCAAATGAACACTTTGGAGAATCTCGAGCGGTTGCTCTTGACATATCCAAGGCATTCGACCGTGTTTGGCACGATGGGCTATTGGCTAAGCAACGCTCTTATGGTATGTCTGAAAAGTTCTCAGACGAATATCCGTAGACAGCAGGAAGTCATTCAACTTAACAAAGACCTGGAAGAAATTTTATCTTGGGGTGACAGTAACCAAGTGGAATTTAACGCTACAAAAACCTAGGCGGCAGTTTTTTCTAAAAAGGTTGACGTTGCTGAACCCGACATAGTTATGTCGGGGCATTCCATTCCTCTAACATCGCCACTCAATTTGTTGGGCGTTAATTTGGGAGCAAATATGTCCTGGTATGAACATGTTGTAGGCATAGCAAGGAGAGCTTCTCAAAAGTTAGAAATATTATTTCGAACCAGAAAGCTTTACACTCCACAACAACTGTTAATTCTTTACAAAGCTCAAATTCGACCAACTATGGAATATTGTTCCCATGCTTGGGGCTCCGCTCCCAAACATACACTGCATTTGTTGGATTCTATTCAGAGAAGAGATGTTCGTCTGATTGGAGACCCGGTACTGATCGGCGGCCTTGATTCGCTGGAACATCGAAGAACGGTTGGCGACTTGAGCCTATTCTACAAGTATTTTCATGGAAAGTGTTCGAATGATCTGGCCCGCTTAATTCCTTCCAAAGCGGTGCATGTTAGAAGTACACGTCGCGCTAATACTTCACATCCCTATGAGGTTCAGCTTGTTGCTCCTCGTACAACGCTTTTCAAGCAGTCTTTTATATGGAGAACATCATCCCTTTGGAATAATTTGCCCAGGACTGTGTTTCCCACCGAGTACAATTTACAGCGATTCAAGAACAACGTGTCGCTCCTATAGCGCTTTAGGGACTTCCCTGCAGCACGTGTGCTAGACCCATAAAAAAAAAAATTGTATAACTTTTATCAGCCTCTATATACATCTCAACTGAAATTTGAAAAAACCCCTATTTTCATGCACATTTTTCTTCCAAAAATTAAATTATCTGAGCAATTGAAAATAAAATATGTTCATACTTGACAAACTTTTACCAGTTATTGTACATGGTATTGTGTGTGTAGTCTTCCTTTGACATTCATTTTTTATTTTAGGTGGTGGTCAGGAAGCTATGGAAGTAACAACCACCAGTTCTAGAGCTGGGAAGTTCGATTCTCGTTTCTTCCACGCAGTTTTTGAGGAAGAATTTGGTCGCGTTAAAGGTCATTTTGGTCCAATCAACAGTGTTGCTTTCCATCCGGATGGAAAATCATATGCTTCTGGAGGTGAAGATGGTTATGTTAGAGTACACTATTTTGATCCATCTTATTTTGAATATAACTTCGATTATTGAGGCTTATTTGTGTTAATAAAGCTAAGTTTCTAAATTATATATTTTTCATTTGTTAACTGAATTTTTTTTTTATTAGGAAATGACAACTTTGTTATCTCCAGGTAGTGTTATTTAATATACATAACAACAACATAATATATTAATACAATACAAAGAAACAAAAACTAATTTTGCAGTTTTTTTTTTAAATAAATAAATATTCTTTTTAATTGTATGACTAAATAATTATATTCTGCGGATAATTTTTAGTAATATGTATTTCCATATACACTCTATTTTTAAAACCCAATTTTGCATTATAGGCTGATCTAAATAAAACTTGCTCAAGAGAATGGATGATCCAGAAAGTATTGGGACTTATGGATGAAAGAGAACGGTATAAAAACAATAACAAAACTAAATATAAAGAAATCAGTAAACAGATTCGAAAGCTTATAAGAAAAGCTAAAGAAAAGTAGATGGAAGAACAATGTTAGGAAATGGAAGAATTACAGCTAAAGCATAATTATTTCAGAATGTATAAAAAAGTTAAAGAAGTTACCGGTCAAAACAGTACACGAACACCAACATATTTAATAAATGGTAATAATCAGATATTAACCGAACAAAAAGATCTAGAAGAAGAATGGGCTCGATACATTAAAAATACCTTTGATGACTACAGAGAATTACCAGAACTCATTACGGACGGAATTTCTTTAAATATCCTCCCAGCAGAAGTTAGGGATGCAATAAAACATGCAAAAACTGGAAAGGCTCCTGGACCTGATAATCTTTATACGGAGATGTTTCAACTTTTAAATGATGAAAATATTGCCAAATGCAAACAGATGTGAACAGTACCGTCTTATAAGCCTAATGAGCCACGCTTTGAAAGTAATGCTTAAGATCATTCACCATAGAATACGCAATAAATGCGAACAAGATGTTAGCAAAGAGCAATTCGGATTTAGACAAGGATTTGGAACTCGAGAAGCACTTTTCGGGCTGAGTCTATTTTTACAGAAATGTAGAGATCAAAGGAAGGACGTTTACTTGTGTTTTATTGACTACAAAAAAGCATTTGACCGAGTCAAGCATCCATAATTAATACAAATGCTTCAAAATATGGGCCTTGACGAAAATGACATCAGATTCATTACTCACCTATATTGGGATCAGGTGGCGACAATACGAGTAAATAGCAGAGAGACTGAGGAAATAAAAAGAGGTGTTCGTCAGGGATGTGTTCTTTTCCCGCTCCTGTTTATTCTGTACGGTTTCTATGCGGCTTTTCTCAAAATGAGACACCTCCTCACAGACTCAACCCTTTCTTTGGATACTCGTTATCGTTTTGTAAAGGTCTATATATCGAGTGCTTTTATATGGAGTTGAGGCCTGGACTTTGAGTGTACGATCAGTGAATCGTTTGGAGTCTTTCGAATTATGAGTCATGCGCAAAATATTGAAGATCTCTTGGACAGAGCGTATTACTAATGAAGATGTACTTTGTCGAATGGGTAGAGAAAGAGAACTATTGTCATTTATTAAAAGACAAAAAACTCGTTACTTGGGACATATTTGTAAGGGTCCACGTTACTTACTGCTCCGGTTGTTGATGGAAGGGAAAAGAGGTGTGGGGCGTCGAAAATGTTCCTGGCTGAAAAATATACGAAATTGGACAGGTCTGGATACCCATACTTTATTAAAAATTGCCCAGGATAGGGAAGAATTCGCCGTGATTACAGCCCAACTTCAGTAATGGAGATGGCACTAAAAGAAGAAGATTCCCAGATGCAGGTAGTCTCACCAAGTATTTATCTAAAATATTGCAATAGTTGATCATTATCAATGAGAGATAGGTACTCATAAACAAGCACATAGGATGGAACAGGCAAATAAGTGAAAAATTAAATAAATTCAGCAAAGTAAAGGAAACTAATTATAATCTAATCTATGCAGTTTCAGGAGAACTGTTATTAAGGATCGTTGGCAGTTAAACATTTCAATTTTTAAATCCTTGTATTATTTCATAAACAGTTAATTTTGAGGCCTCGATCTTTATTGATTGCCTCAGCTAACTGATATAATTACAATAAGTTTCTACGCGAGTTTCTTAGAAATCTTATTTGCAGATGCACATATGTTTTCACATTTAGTAAGATCTTCGAATTTGTACTCGATCATTTAAAGGCAAGAATTGCGATTTCTGAATTTCTCATGCTTCTAAATGTTGTTTAAGTGGTTAAACTTCGAGTTTAACATGGCGCCAAGAAAGCGCCCTAGTGTCGAACAGTGAAATGCTATCTGTACTCAACATGGGGAACGACAAACCACAAAAAATTTTGTACTTCAATTAAAGGCGTACACCACACCTTTTAGAAAAAACAACTAACGGGGACCAATGAAGACAGAAATAAGTCCAGTCAACCTGCAGCCACAGTAGGACGTACAGACCAGTGCATCACAATGATGTCTAAACGAAATTGACTCTAAACTGCGCCTTAAATTATCGCTGCTTTAAATGAAACCACTGTTAGAGTGCGATTGCTGTTTGCATGCATAAGATGTATTACTGTCAGGAAACCGAAACTAACCATCGGACACAAGTAAAATAAATTGCAATCGGCTAAAACATAAAAACTGGGCAACAGACAAGTGGAATAAACTACTCGATATATATCAGCACTGTTAGCTTCATCAGGAGCGCTCCTGATGAAGCTAACGTGGTTAGCGAAACACGCGCAAGTGTAAAAACAAAGTGTTTAGGGTGGTGGTGATATATACTGGGTAGTGTTATTGTGCCAAAGATTCCACATTCCTAACACAGCCCTTCGGACGGAAGAATCAAAATTCCAACTTTTTCGATCTAGTGGGAGAAGTTTGTAATGCCCCAAGTCTTAACCACAGCGGTGGTAGCATTATAGTTTGGGGGTATTTTGGTAGCAGTAAGCTTTTAGTAAAAATAGATGGGAAATTATGTAAAAAATATACTTGCAAATCCTTCACGAGTAAGCCATGCCATCTGGGCAAGTTATTATTGTTCGTAATTTTACTTTTCAACACAATAACATCCCTAAACACTTCAAAACTATGCCTAGAGTATTTTAAAGAAATAAGAACTAATAGATATAATGCAATGGCGATCTTAACTTTTAGATCTTTATACCCACGAACTAGTATGTGTCGTCAGTTGCGCAACTTTAAATATACTCGGCCAGAGATGGCGCTACTACTATTTAAAAAATTATATTTTTCGTAAACATAACCTTCCACAAGAATCCTGTCAAATTTTCAAGTCGCTGCGTAATTTAGTTTGTGAGTGGCAGCCATTTAAATAGAAGAACATTTGTGATTTTACAATGGAAAAACTTGAATATCGAGCAGTGATAAAATACTTGTTTTTGAAAAAGAAAGCGAATGATGAGATAAAAGTGGAACTCGAAGTTTATAGGGACTATACTTCGTTTATCGACCATAAAATATTGGTCAGTTGAATTGAAACACTGCCGTACAACCATTTTTGATGAAGAACGTCCAAGTCGTCCAAATGAGGACACAACATCAGAAATGATTGAAACAATCCACGACATAATGATAAACCATCGGAGAGTAAAAGTGCGTGAGATTGCTGAGACTATGGGCATCTCAATTAAACGGGTGCAGAACATTTGAACAACACATTTGGATATGAGAAAGCTTTCCGCAAGATGGATGCTGCGATTGCTCACAATTGACAAGAAACACGCACGTGTATCGACTTCAAAAGAATGTTTGGCGATGTTAGAGCGCCATTCATAACTCTTGACGAAACATGAATTTATCATGGCACACCAGAGACCAAAAAACAGTCAAACAGTGGATTTTCCGTGGCGAATCGGCGCCAAAGAAGGCCAAGGCGACTTTATCGGCAAGGTTTTGGGACGCACGAGGCATAATCCACGTCAATTACCTTGAAAAGTTCAAATTGGATATGGATATGGAGAGTATTACGTCTACTTATTGGATCGTTTCATGCATGCACTCTAGACGAAATAGTAAAATCGAAGCTTCTAGGTTGGGGTTATTTTCTGACGATGGCAATGCGCGTGATGTCAGGGGAATTAAGATTAGTTCTCGATCGTGATGGAAGAGGTGTCGAAATAGATCTTCAGACATAGTTGACAAAGCGTAGGGACGTATGTCCTAAGATCGTGAATTCGATCTCCACCGGCACCGAAAAACTCTTTCTTTTACGTTTTTACCTTAAAATATTTTCCCGTTTGTTTATGTTACCGAAACGACCCTAAAACTGATGTTTTCTTCCATTAACATCATTTGTAAGGTTTACATATTCCTTAACGTATAACGTAAAGATCCACTAACGAACGAAACAATAAAATGGTGGTTCTCAGTTAGGGTTGCGATGCCAATTCGCGTGATGTCAAGGAAATTAAAATGTTGGTTCTAGACTGTGATGAGAAAGCGACTAAACAAATTTGCGACTCGCCGGTGAAAGCACATTAATGTTCTGATTTGATTGGTAAAGCGCAGGATCGGGGGTTCGTTTCCGACAGCCATCGAGAAACTTTTTAATTATTTTGTAGTTCTATCCTTACTTTTAAATGTTTTCCTTTATATAGCTTGTTTTATACTTTATATATTTGTCTATTTTATCTCTACATTTTAATTTATTTAGATTTAACTTGCCTTATGTCAGTCATATGATAACATGAACAAATAAGCGAGTATGAATTTTAAAGTGACGTATATAGTCTGTCAAGTAAGAATGTTTCTGCGATAATTCATTTTTGGTAGATGTAATTCAACAAAAAATGGGTAGAGAGAACCTTTGTCTACTTTCGACGAAATCACGTAAAATCCAAAATGAGTCACTTGTTTGCTCGTCGGTTCGAAGCAGTCTTTCTTTGTTCCCATTCAAAGAAACCTAAAATGACATTCCGTGGCCGCTAGATGGGTAAATCGTTTTAACGACACGAAAAATGTCGACGACTTGCCTAAACGCGGCTCGGTAGGCAAGTCGTCGACACTCCGAAAGTCGAAAAACAAATCTTATCTTTATTTTCACAGAACCCGAAATCTGCGTTAAGGAACGGCACAATTAAGGAAATCGGGTTTGAATGTATCCCACAAGACCATTTGACAACACCTTTGTGCTCATGTTCTCAAATTCCGAAGCAGGTTGGAGAAACATAGTTAAAACCACGTCGCGAAGCGATGCGCTTGGGCCCAAGATAAAATACTAGAGTGGCACTTACAATCGCCGGACGCCAACCCTATTGAAAACGTTTCGTCCTTCATAAAGAGAAAGCTCAGAGGAGACTGAGGATTTTGACGTATTAAGATTAGTTCTCGATCGTGGTGGGAGACAGTTGAAAAATTTGGAGATCATTGCCATAGTATGCAGAAAATCTCGTCGATACCATGACTCGAAGATGTCAGGCGATTATTAATATTATTATTAATGCAGGGGGCGATTGGACAACCTACTAGGGTAAGTACGCCGTTGTTAGCACACCAAAGAATACAATGATGCCAAAAAATTTTCTCAATACACATTTTTTCAAGAATACGAACGGTCACGTTCTTACTTGGCAGACTGTAAATTTAACATATTATTACAAATTAATTTTATATCTTCCAGATCCTTTCAGAGGATTATCAGTTCAGGTAGAACATTCTCAATATAAACATAATCAGATTTTGCAACTTCTTCATCACAAAAAAAATAGTTAAATTCTAATAAATAAAACAGGTCTTTAATACTACAAAAAATAAATTTAATAAAAAAAAATAAAAATCCTAATTGTAAGTCTTATAAAACTATTCTTTTAAACAAATAATCTTTTCGATAATGTCCCACTTTCTGCTGCATCAAGTAGCTTTCTCTTCAATGAAGGTCTTTCAATTTCACTAACTTTCCTAATACTTTGTGGCAATGGCAATTTTGACCCTATTGTAGGAGCTGGTTTATTACTAAAAAAAGACATCTTTAGACACTCTGTGCATGTTTTCCTTCCCAATGGATTCAGTGCAAGCATGCTTTGTATAAGTTCTATTAGATCATCCCCTGCAGCTGTAAATATTGATTTAAGTGGAATGGGAGCAAATGGTTTGAATTCTATGTAATCTGAAAGTGTCTTGATTCCAGGCCAGTTCGCTTCAGTAGGGTTACCAAAAACATTAAATATTTTTGTAAGCTGATCTAAATCAGATTCTCCCGGAAATAAAGGTACTCTTAAAAGTAGCTCAGCTAAGATACAGCCTACAGCCCAAATATCAATACATGTGCCATATTGTTTGGCACCAAAAAGTAGTTCTGGGGCCCGGTACCATCTAGTAACAACCTGAAAAAAAAAATCTTAAACACTTCTTAGAGTAAAGAGAGTTTATTAAAATATCATTTAATTTTAGCTGAAATACCTTATCTATTTGATTTAATCTACATAATTATTCTACAACCATATGTGCCAAATGGAGGTGCATCTGTCCGCCTAGGAAGATTTTTTATGGGCGCACCACACGCGTGAACAGTGAAATCACTACATTAGCAGGGTGTGAGCAGAAGTTGCCACTAACATTGGTTATAAATTATTACATTTTACCCTTGGTAGGAAATATAGTTCTGGATAGTTGATTCCAAAGGGATGAAGTTCTCCAAGCAAAAGGATTATTGAAGAGAGTGGTATGAGAAATGAAAAACTGAACCACATATGAATGCACCACATACACTAGGAAAAATAATGTAGGTACATACAGCTTCGTTCTAGATAGAATTTAACAAATGGAGAGAATTGTTTACAACCAGAGCCCAAAATGAGGGAGCAATATGCCACTGATGGTCCATTTTGAGCTTTCAAGAAGCATTCTTTGTTACATAACATAACCATGCCAAGGCATATTTGCTGCTAAGTTAATATGTCCTGATATGAGTACCTTGGGTTCTGTAATGTTAACATTGATGGAATCTCAGGAAATGTTGTTAAAACAGTAGCTAGTGAAATAGCTGAACATTTACAAACTTTAATAAATTCTATTATAAAAACAGGTGTATTTGCTTTGGCACTAAAAACTGCAAAAGTAATTCCAGTATTCAATAACCGATGCAAGATGAACTTGCGCAATTAGTGTTCCGTACGTTGATTGCTTTTAAAATAAAAAATTTTGTTAAGAAGGTATAAAATGATCAGTGACTTCATAAAACACACCCCAAATGAATTTTCAACAAAGTTTGTTTCAAATCTTTACTGAAAAGTGATGACCTTGAAATTTTTGTTTTTATTATATACCAGATAAATTATTAAAAGTAATGCACTCGTGATAATTTTCGTTCAATCTACACCTTATGGAGGATATTTCAGAATTTTTTCAAAATTTTTGGATAAGTACTTTTCGAGTAAGGCGGGTGGACAGCTATTTTTCGCGATTTTTTAAAAATAATACAAAATAAAGTGCGCGCAAGTATTACATTATATACATATATATATATATATATATATATATATATATATATATATATATATATATATATATATATATATATATATATATATATATATATATATATATATATATGTACAGTAGAACCCCGATTAACTGAGTCGCGATTATACGAGCTCCGGATTAACCGAACTAATCTAAGAACCTGATTATCCGAGGTACGCGCGTCTATGCTGCGTATTAAATATGTATATACATATTTCCATTTAAAATCGTCGGGGCCTTCGGAGAATCCCCCTGGCCAGTGTGAGGCGTTCCCCTATTTATGTTTTTGCACTCTTTCAGCATGTAAATTTGCGTGAATGCAGTGCGTTATAGGGTTTACTATGGAGAAGTACGAGTATACTCACATAATTTATTTGGTTGGAGTTCTGGTAGTTAAGGTTAATCAATACGAACTGCTTTATTTGAATTTTTGTTTGTCGTATTATAATGGAGCAAAATAAGCGTAAAAGAATCGTCGTTCCTATTGAAGAAAAATTAAAAGCCATCAGAAGAATTGAAGCAGGAGAGACAATTAAAGTTGTTGCAAGAGATTATGGAGTAGGTGAGGTAACAGTTGGAGATTGGAAAAGAAAAATAGAAGAGTGGTGTATAAATCAAGCCTCCTCGTCCTCAGGAAGAAAATCAATGAAAACCGGCGACTATGAAAAGGTTAATGAAGCTTTATTCATGTGGTTTAACTAACAGAGATCAAAAGGTGTGCCTCTGTCAGGTCCAATTTTACAACAGAAAGCAATAATGATTAGTAGGCAATTCCCAGAGATAGATCAGTTTACCGCAAGTTCTGGATGGCTTGACCGCTGGAAAAAACGGTACAGTGTACGACAACTGACTGTATGTGGTGAAAAACTTTCTGCTGATGTGTCATCAATTGAGAAGTTTAAGCAGAACTTCAAAAAGCAAATCGAAGAGTGTGGATACACATGTGATCAAATTTACAACTCTGACGAAACTGGTCTGAATTATAAAATGCTTCCATCAAAAACATTGGCATCTCGACAGGAAAAATCAGCTCCTGGGCACAAACGAAGTAAGGAAAGATTAACTATAATGGTATGTTCCAATGCATCTGGCAAGCCCAAAATCCCACTGATGGTGATTGGCAAGTCTGCACGTCCAAGAGCTTTAAAAGACATCTCACCCAAAGCCCTACCAGTCTATTACAAAAGTCAGAAGAGCGCAAGGATCGATGCGACCTTATTTACTAACTGGTTTGAAGAACATTAAAAACAATTATAGGCGTTTATATCTTGAACATCTGTTAGAATACATAGAAAAGGAGGATATTATCAATGGGATGAGAAAGGTTACACTGAAAAATGTTATTTACTGGGTAAGTCAAGCTTGGGATTCTGTGCGTACTACCACTATTCAAAAATCTTGGTTAAAAGTGATTGATTTTGAGGACTATAATGACAGTGAAGATGATACTCCATTAAATGAATTAGCTTTGAAATTGAGAAGCCATGGAGAAATGTCCTGTTCAAATTTTGACAGCGAGATAGAAGAAAAAGAAAAAAGTTTATTTGAATTCATGCAAAAATTAAAAGGTTGCGAAAATGTGACAAGAGAAGATGTTATTGAATGGCTTACAGCAGATGATTTAGAAGAAGAAATGAGTATTGAAGAAATAACGAAGCGGCGGTGGATGAACAGTCTCCCACTAAGATCTCTCATCAAGAAGGTTTTGCTTCTTTGGAAAAAGCCTTGAGGTATACCGAACAACAACCAGAGGCCACCCCAGCAGATTTGCTTCTTCTTAATAGATGGAGAAACATTGCAGCGAAAAAAAGAAGATGCAATATGAAACAGAAGCGCATAGTTACCTATTTCATTGTTTTATAATGTATGTACCTATTTATATGTTAAAAACGTTAATACATCGGTTTAAAGTATTGGTGTTTATTTTTTGAATGAATAAAAAACGAATCCGGATTATCCGAGTTTTCAGTTATCCGAGGAGGGTGCCCCCCACGTTACCTCGGATAACCGGGGTTCTACTGGCACTGATGAGGCCATCAATTCCTATATTATTACCAAATTTCAACTTTCTATGACAAATAGTTTCAGAAAAAAATCGGGTGTGACAGACAGACGGACAGACACCAAAGTCATCTTATAAGTGTTCCATACGGAACACTAAAAAGGGTGATCAAAAAGAAATATTTAAAAATAAAAATCGATTTCTGTTCTGAGTGCCTTTTTGAAGATTATGGAAAGGGTCCTCTATGGTAGATTAGCGAGTTTTCTCAACAAATATCAACTTCTTCGTAAGGATTAGCATGGATTCATGCCTGATGAATCTATTGAAATTGTTGGAATTGAACTGGTACAATTTATACGTTAGGAGCTAGAATCGGGATATAGTGTAGTGGGCTTGGTTTTTGATTTGTTAAAAACTTTCGATACCCTAAATAACAGTTTCACCCAACAGAAACTTTCCCATCTGTCTCTTATAATATATTTATTTTAACAGAGAAACATTTTTGTGCAACTTGATAGATTCGACTTTGGTCAGTACAATATCAACATTGGAGTAGCACAAGGATCAGTGATGAAAACGCCGATACTTATCTGATACGTCAATGACCTTTAAAATTAGTAAAGGAAATCCACCAGAAAAACCATTAAGTTTACAAAACACACTTGTGAGTATCTACTATGTTCTGGCTTATTACAACCTCACTTATATCATACTCTGGAGACATCTGTAAACATAGTATTTATAGCCTAGAAACATATAATTAGATTGATATTTGGTCAGAGAAGACGTTAATAATATTGACAGACATTTAGAAGTAATAAGATACTCCTATATATATATATATATATATATATATATATATATATATATATATATATATATATATATATATATAGAAACGTGCCAGTTGTTCAAGACCAAAGAATATTTTGACCTATATCTGCACAATCACAACTATCAAACTAGAAATGCTTCGACCCTTGTAATACCGAGCCAATAAATAATAATGATGCCTCAAGATTTTTAATGCAATACTAGAAAGCATTAAACAGTCAAAATCATTAAATAATTTTAAGAATAAATTGAAAACTTTTATGTATAAATGTATTTTTATATGACAGAATTGTGGGATTTTGCGAGTGTACTTTGAATGTTAGCTTACGTCACAGTAATATGGCTTGTTTTGTATTTTATACTATTTTAACTCCACTTTTAAACTTAAACTGGACTTGTGTCATTTATATGACAAATAAAAAAAAATTCAATAAAGTAATAATAATAAATAAAATTCTCACTGTCTGTGGATATTTGCATTTAAAATTTGGGAGATAAAGAAAAACCAAGGTGATATCATCAACAATATTATTGATTGAATTTTTGGTCAATGTGAGCAGATTCTTCATATAAAGTCAAATAAGAGTAGATGATAGCATAGACCCCCGAGATACACCAGGAGTGTCAACAGCCACTTCTCTGAAGAGTTACAAAAGTAATAAAAGACATACTATAAACAGGCAGTTTAGCTCAGATGGAAAACAATATAAAAACCAGTATAATACATATTAATGCTTGATAAATAGATTCTTATAATAATATATATGGAATAAAATAGATATAGTAAACTCTTACTAAGTCTGTATGTCACCATTAATTGCAACTTTACTGTTACTAAGTAAATAATAAAATAAAACGGCTGCATTTTTTTGGAAAATTATTTAGTCTCAATAAATTTAGGTCCAGTATTTATAAACTATAAATGATTAGGAATTAAGATAATATAGAATACCATAAATATGAATAATTTTGACAAATTTTCTAGAAAAACCAAGAAATTAGAGGCAAATAAAAATAATAATGCTGTAAATTCATTGAACTAATAACTAAAAAAGAAGTATGTAGCTTAAATATTTACCTGATGTGTATTTATTCTATTTGGTGATCCGTACATCTTTGCAAGACCAAAATCACCAATTTTTAAGACTCCTTTTGCATTCACTAATAAATTATTTGGTTTCAAGTCTCTGTGTAATATCCAGTTTATGTGTAGGTATTCTAAACCCTTTAAAGTCTGAAGAACATATGATTTTATATTAGCTGTTGTAAGAATAATTGTATTATCTTTTATAATTACTTCTAAATCAGTATCCATGAAATCGAAGACTAGGGAAACATTTGACATGTGACCGAAAACATCTAGGAGACCTATAAGATTTTCGTGGTGTAATTCTTGCAATAATTTAATTTCTCTTAACGCTGTTCTATTTATACCATCTTGTGCTTCTTCTCGACTGCCTAATTTAATTTTTTTTACCGCTACTATGTTATCTGTTTCTATATCTTTAGCTTTATATACTGTAGCGAACTGACCTTCTCCTAAAAATTCGATTTTTTCGTATCGTTTTAATTTATTTTCCATTATTTTGAAAGTTTATTAAGCTTATAATTAAAAAAAAAATAAAACATTGAGGTTAATTTCATAGAATATGAAGTAAACCCAAATGGTAAATTTGGAGGTTAGATTTTTTGACACTACACCACAGAAAACACACTATACAGTAGCGAAACTCAAGGATAATCGCATAGGAAAGTCAGGTTCGTTTTCAGAAGGTCACGTGGCAATCCGCCATGTTAAAAGTGGACCAGCGCGAGATTTGAAATACAAATAAAGTTGTGCAAAGTTTTATCATTAAAAATCATAGATATAGAAATGTTTGAAAATTTTTGATTTGTTATTTAATACAGCATGAGTAATATAAAAGTTATTGCGGCATGAGTAATATAAAAAAAAAAAACAAAAAGAATGGAGCACTTTGTTAGAAAATAAATGAATACAGGTGAAAAACTTGATAGGAAGGTATTTGATGGAATTCTTCATATTCAACTTCAGTTTTTAATAACCTTATCCAAAAATTCAAGTCTATCAAAGTTGAACGTCACTGTTTGAGGTTAAAGTTTTATTTACATCATTTTTCAAGTAAATTTGTGATTAAAGATGTTTTTTAAGGACTAAATTAAATTTTAAATGTCATTACTAAGATGTCAACATCTTCTAAAATAAGAGCACATTTTTTTCTAAGCAGTGTTGTGTTGTTTGGTGTGATAGATCTCTCGTTAATTAAAAAACACTGTATCTACTGTTTTGGTACTTATTTGTTCTTAACCTACATATTATGAATTATGAACGTATATGTATAGACCTCTATTTTCTATGTGAATGATTCTTGGAGGTTTTATACCTTTTTGTGTTCTGTTATCTGTATTGCTTTTTGATAATGTAATTAACACTTGCTTTTATTTACAATGAATTAATATTTAGACCAAAGAGTCAATACAGTAATTTCCTAATTATAGTTACATACAGTACTAAGTTATGACCAAGCTGACTTGTCAATTACAACTATATTGGGAATGTGGAATCTTTGGCACAATGACACTACTCGGTATATATCACCACTACACCAAACACTTTATTTTTGCACTCAACGCGCGTTTCACTAACCATATTAGCTTCATTAGGAGAAATGATTGACTCATATATACTGAGTATTGTCAATTACAGTTTAAAATTTTAATTATAGTGTAGGTATACAACAATAGAAATAAGTTCTTTATAGGAGAAATATTAATAACAGGTAACTAAATCTTCAAAATTTTAATAGTAACCATAATTACCATCAATATGGACTTCGATTAGGTGTACTGTCCATTTAACGAACTTATTTTCAGAATATTTTACCCTCTGGCACACATCATCTGACAAAATCATATTACAAAAATTTCTTTGGAATCACATTAAAATTTTTCTTATTTTAATAGCATATTTGATTCAATAATCCATTTATATCAGTTATTTCAATAATCCCATTCCCCAGTGGTTTTGTGATCTCAACACGACACTGAATATTTAAATTTTCAAACCCAGCTTATAAGAAAATAAAATATACTGTCTAAAATTTGAAAATAATAAATATGTTGTTATAGGTTCTGTATTCCTTACAATATATTCACAGAAACTTTTGAAAGATTGGCATGAAAAAGGAGCAATGTAATTTATAGAGAAAAATAGAAAAAAAAGTCACTTTCAGAGTATTAATTGTACTTGCAATTAAACAGTGTTACATTTATCAGGTTTATTATTAGAAAAGGTGTGTCAAACAATTAATTCAGATGAAGTTATTGAAAACTAGAAGCCTCTTGAGAATACACCTTTTAGAAAAAATATGTTTTATTTATAATTTATCAAATATAAATAGTTTTAAATAACTGAATACTAGTTTACACAAAAATAAATCTTTCTAAAAACCAGAATTTGGAGGATTATTTATTAATCATAAAAAAATTACACAGGCACAGAAAAAAAGTTTTTCACTACCGAACAGATCGCTATACCTATATGTATTATTGGGCGCTGAAACCAAATCCGAGGTCAGAATTGAGCAATCATGTCAGGATTTTTTAAGTAACCAGCCGAACTAAGTTTAGAAATAAATTTCAAGCTTTAATGACCAAATCACTCTACCAATACAAACGTTTTATTAAATCAATCAAGGTTCCCTGGAAGGCCGTCTCTTGAGCAAATACGCCTAAACAAAATGTACATTAGTAATGATAATATTGTTTCATGCATACGTATTTTTTCAAAAATGCATTTAAGATAGTGAAAAGTTGTCTTATGAAAGCAAGCAATAGAGATTTATTAAAATAATCAACAACTCCAACAACTTTAATCGCATACCATGATTTCTACGAAATCATTGTTTCAACTAAAAACAGAGAAACTGCAAGAAAAAATCATTAATGCAGCAACTTAAACTTTGACGGATAATACTGTTGATGATTACATGTGATGTAAATAAAGCATAATTAAATTTAGTTATGATTTAGAATACTAGTCTTAACGCGCCCTGATTGAGTTAGAAATTTCTTATTTGCAAATTTTAGAGCATAAAAAAGTGACTCGAGTAAATCATTGGCAAAAATAATTATATGGAATATTGCAATTCTCAACGGCACAACAATAACCTCCTTTCCCCATGATTATATAAATTGTTTCTCAACCTTTTCGATTCTCTTCACTTACAAACGTTTTTAATTCTCTTTTTCTACAAACTCTGTTTTCCTTCTGTCTTTATATTCATATAAACTGCAAGAAACGATGGACAATACATTTCCAAAGACACATTCCGAGATCGGATGTAAACATTGAGCGGCCATTTTGAAAAAGGACCCGTCGACGCACGCGCCGTCAAAATCTCGTCATCAAATTGGAGCTCAGTTTCGCTACTGTAGTATGTTTACTGTGACTACACTGTTATTTAATACCATTTTGGGCGATGAAACTGAATTATTTTTTTTGAGTTATGTATTGCCACCCTCCAAAATATCTAGAAAAAAACCGGTCAAGTGCAAGTTGAGCTTGCGCAATTAGTGTTCCGTACGTTGATTGCTTTTAAAATAAAAAATGTTGTAACGGAAGTATAAAATGATAAGTGACTTCACAAAACACCCCAAATGAGTTTTCAACAAAGTTTATTTCCAATCTTTACTGAAAATCAATGACCTTGAAATTTCTGTTTTTTTTATATACCAGATAAATTATTACAGGTGATGCACTCGTGATAATTTTCGTTCAATCTACACCCCGTGGAGAATATTCCAGAATTTTTTCAAAAATTTTGGATAAATACTTTTCGAGATAAGGCGGGTGGACCACGATTTTTCGCGTTTCTTAAAAATAATACAAAGAAAAGTGCGCGCAAGTATTACATTATATTTATTTTTTACTCGTGTTTTCACAAGCTTTCATTTGACACCACACTCGATTACCTAGTAAAAATTTTTTTTTTCACTTCCGATTTCACCCCCCCCCAAAACTAACCCCTTAAGTCAAAATTTAACTTTCAAAACTACATGTCTCTGTTGAGGCCATCAATTCCTTTATTATTACCAAATTTCAACTTTCTATAACAGTTTCGGAGAAAATCGGGTGTGACCGACGGACAGACAGTCGGACAGACAGACGGACAGACACCGAAGTGATCTTATAAGTGTTCCGTACGGAACACTAAAAAAACAAGAATTCGATCTGATTCACCGCTATCATGTACTACAAATCCACCAAGAAAGTGACGTCAATCGTTATAAACAGACCTAAAAAATACATTATTTCTAATTACTAGTAACATTAAAACTTATTTTCTACATTTTCTAATTTCAAAATTCTTAGGTCCCAGCCGTTTTTAGCCTTTTCTAATTGGAAATTTTCTCATGGTTAAAGGTCTTGAAGAATTCTTATATTGAGCGGTGAAGCAACCGACAAGCATACTTTCCTTATTTAGATAATACAAAAAGAAAAAGATATTTTTATTGAGAAAAAAGATAGTTTCTAAATGATTAATATAAGAATCCCGCTTTTGTACTGATTTTTATTGGCATATTTGTTAGTGCAAAAAATGTTTAATACCGATAAGTGAAAACTTATGATGTCAATAACGACAAGAGTTGAAATCTGATTATACTGCGTGCTAAAAACTTTTCAGTATCTTCATTTTACCCTTCGTATCTTTCAAAATTTATGACTGAAAAAACTGTTACGATTCGGTGATAGACTTTGTTTATGTTGTTCGTTGAGAAAGATATCATTCAGTACAGTACTTTTAGCTTTGCTATGTTCTCTGTCGATAGTATCTTGGCTGATAAGTCTTGATGTGACAAAGCGCGTCCTGATTGACACATAAGAGACTAGTAAACAATTGCTGCAATATGGACTTTATACAATTTTAGTAGTCGATATTGATTTTTAAATACGCTGCGTAGAACGCTAAGCGTTGCCTAGCGATAATTGTTAGCCACTAGCTAAATAATTCCTCTATTGTTCAGTGGCCCTAAACAGCCCCCGACAGAGGGCAGGTATGCCTGCAAAAAATAGCTTTACTGCAGCTAAAGATGCCAATTTTTGTATCTTACTGACATACGAGGCTGGTTTGAAAAGTCCGTGCAAAGTCCGAGAGATGGCACCACCGGCGCGTATCGAGGTCATGTTTAGTTAGTAGCATCTCTTGAATGAACGCACACCAAGTTTCAGCCATATTGGTCTATTTCTTTGTGTTTGGCATTCGTGTGAATCAAGGAAGTCGAGTGATTTTCAAGAAATGGACGAAAAAAGAATTTCGTGTGGTGATTAAACATTACTTTATGAAAGGCAAAACGCCTCAGGAGACTAAAGAGAAGCTTGATAAACATTATGGTGACTCTGCACCTTCGATTAGAACAGTTTATAAGTGGTTTCAAAATTTTCGGACTGGCCATATGGGCACAAGTGACGCTGAACGTTCTAGACGGCCTGTGGAGGTTACGACTCCAGAAATCATTGATCAAATCCATGATATAGTGATGGATGACAGAAGAGTTAAGGTGCGTGAGATTGCTAGGGCTGTAGGCATCTCGACTGAACGGGTACATAATATTTTGCATAAACATTTGGACATGAGAAAGCTATCCGCAAGATGGGTACCGCGATTGCTCACGCTTGACCAAAAACGGAATCGTCTGAAGTGTTGCAAGGATGGTTTGCAGCTGTTCCAGAAGAATCCGGAGGACTTTAAGCGTCGTTTCGTCACTGTGGATGAAACATGGATACATTACTATACTCCTGAGACCAAACAACAATCTAAACAATGGGTTACCAAGGGGGAATCTGCACCAAAAAAGGCGAAGACCGTTCCTTCGGCCGGAAAGGTTATGGCGACTGTCTTTTGGGATTCGCGAGGGATAATCCTCATCGACTATCTGGAAAAGGGTAAAACTATTACAGGTGAATATCATTCATCGTTATTGGACCGTTTGAAAACCGAGCTGCAAGAAAAACGCCCGCGATTGGCCCACAAGAAAGTCCTTTTCCATCACGACAACGCACCAGCACACACCTCAGCAGTTGTGGTCGCAAAATTAATGGAAATAGGATTCCAACTCGTTTCACATCCCCCCTATTCTCCAGACTTGGCTCCCTCGGACTACTATTTGTTCCCCAATTTGAAGAAATGGCTGGCGGGACAAAGATTTTATTCAAACGAGGTGATTGCAGACACTAATGGATATTTTGCAGACTTGGACAAATCCTATTATTCGGAAGGGATCAACAAACTAGAACATCGTTGGACGAAGTGTATAAGCCTAAAAGGAGACTATGTCGAAAAATAAAAAAGGTTTACTCCAAACACATAAGTAGTTTTTTATTTTTGCACGGACTTTTCAAACCAGCCTCGTATATCTTTATCACAATAAACGTATCAAAGAATGCATATGCGATGGATTCACTTGCTGAATTTAAAATTTTGGGAATTTTTAAGTAATCATATTTTTAACCGAACATTAAATCTAAGCATTACCTTTCGTATATTTGAAAACTTATTTTATAATTTCTTTGTCATTTTATAACTAAGCGTTTTTGTTAGTATTAACAAAAATGGTAAGTAAACATAACATATCCTGTTTTTTTTCCCAAATATCCTGGCTAAGAACTGTCATGTCAGATGTGCGCTTTATAGATAAGTATCATAGAAGATTTCTCGTTGACTTTAAAAACACGCCCAACGGTTTAAGCGCAGAATTGGATTCAAATTAATGGCAGTTTCCAGTTCATAGTGTTTCAATAATCTCTGTAATGTAGTCAGTGACTATTGAAACACTTTAAATTGAAACGTTACGACGATCGTGATGTTATCAATAATGTTCTTGTAATATCTTTGTGATTTTTTTATTTCTTTTTTTAAGTGAAAAATAATTACAAAACATAATGATTCCACTCCTAGGTAAAGTTGTTCAAGTATCGCTTCCAGTATTAACCAGCATAGTGAATACGCTGTTCAGTGAAAAGTTTTTGCTTTACACTAATGCAGGGCTGTCTTTATGCCTGTCAGGTTTAGGAGACATAATAGAGCAAAATTATGAAATTTATAATGACGAATTATCCTCATGGGATAAAAACAGAACTACACACATGGCCATATCTGGTACCACAGTAGGACTCATAAATCATTATTGGTATAAAGTTTTGGATTATGTTATTCCTGGATCATCTGTAGCTACAGTTTGTACAAAAATAGTTGCGGATCAGCTTATAGGCTCAACAGTGTCTATTTCCACATTTTTTGGAACAATGGCCGTACTAGAAGGTTCAACAATGAGTGAATTTATAGAAGAAGTGAAAGACAAAGCATGGAAACTGTATGCTGCTGAGTGGATGGTTTGGCCTCCGATACAGTTTTTAAATTTTTATGCCTTATCTTCAAAGTATAGAGTGCTATTTGACAATTTTGTTTCTTTGGGATATGATGTTTACACATCTCGAGTAAAAAAATCTTGATCGGACTAAAGTAGAAGGTAACAAATAGTTTTAAGTTTTTTTTTTAGTATTGCTTAGTAAAAAATAAAATAAGTAGGTTTTCTCTGACAATGTTTCTAATATTTACTAACAACAGTCTTGTCTTTAGAATCATTTGTTATAATTGTGACTAAAAAGAAATCTATAAATCTTATTTATTTGAATTCAAATCTGATCCTCTTGTATAAGATACAAATATATACAGAGAAGAGACAAATTCTAGCCATTCTGTTAAGGTGGAAATAATAAAAAATAACATAGTGTTTGCATTCTCGAATTCCAAGAACCCTGAAGAGAACATGTACCATGATATATATGAAGTAAAGACTAACTCACAATATGCACCCACTTCTTTAACCCCTTAAATGTGTAATTATTAATAATTATACTTAAAATTTATTTATTAGACAACCAAAAATCAGGAAAAATTCTCATACTCTTGAAACTATATGAAATTTAGCAACCCTGCCCACCTCTTTTACGCCCTTCTCCTGAAGCGACATTGCTGTTATGATTTATTTGTAACACCGAGTACTCTTTGCATACCAAATTTAAAATGGATAACTTATTTCATTCAATGGTTTGATAGACTGGTGAAAACGGGAAACCGTGTTTGTCATGATCTAGAGGCGTAAAATGTGGAAGGACACTGGCATTATAATATTCCAAATTAAACAAATTTCTAAAAATTTACTAAATTTCATGTAGCATGGCCATTTGAGACAAAAAAGAAAAAACACTATTTCCCAACATTGTAAACAAAAGAGCGCAGGAAACGTGTTTATGGGCATTTGTAATTAAGGAAAATACCATTTCTCAACACTATAAACAAAAGAGTGCAGAAAAAGATGTTTTTTTTTTGGGGAGGGGGGGGTTGTAATTAAAAGAAACATTTTACAACATGGTAAATAAAATAGCATAGGGAAGATGTTAACAATCAGGATTGGGTGGGGTTAACACTACCAATTAAAATAGATAAACTTGTCAAATTCTGATTGCTATAAACATCTTTTCTGTGCTTTATTGTTTTCAGTCTTGTAAAGTGGTGATCCCACTTAATTACAAACGCGAATAGGAGACACGGTTTGCCGAGATTCACAATACAGATCAAAACAGATAATTTTGCCAAATTCTGAAATAAATATATTCTTTGTGCTATTTTTTTACAGTGGTGCAACGTGAGGGTCACCCCTAATTACAAATCCTAATAGCAACCAGAATTTGATGAAATTAACAAGACCAATCAAAACAGACAATTATTCCCGCTAAATTCTGGTTACTGCAAACATCTTTCTGCATTTTTGTTTGTCCTGTTATGGATTGGTGGTTCTCTTTACTTACAAATGCTAATATGAGCTTTTGTAATTAAAAGAAACATCATTTCACAACACTTTAAACAAAGGATCATAGAAAAGGTGTTTACAGCAACCAGAACTTGGCAGGGTTAACAATACCAATAAAAGCTAACAATCTCACTTAACTCTGGTTCTGTAAACATCTCATCTACTGTCTTTTATTAGTGGTGTTGTAAAATGTTGGCCCTCTTAATTACAAACACGAATACAAGGCCTTTCCAAAAATATGACTATCAATGAAATAGCCCTAGACAAAAGTGCACGAGTCTAAAGGAACATTTAAAAAAAGTATCAAATCAATCAAAGTCACTCTTATACTATTACAAAATTTGTTTTGTTCATATTTGAAGTGATTGAATACTAATTTGTTCCAACAATATTTTGTCCTAAAGTTTTTTTCCCAAAACTAATTCTATATTTTAATTTCTCTTTAATCTTCAGAAAATATAAATACGTCACTGTATAATGTAGTGTTGCCGTGACCTAAATAACGCACGTGGTGAAACACATGACGGGATGACATCCAACATAACCTAATTTTATTTTAATGTGATTTTAGTAGTTTAGAAGTAGTATAAATTTGTATATTAACTTTAAGAAATAATGGCATCATTCCTAGTAAATATTGTACAAAAATCAACACCGGTATTAGCTAAGCTAGTAAATAAAATGTTTAGTGATAAATACTTGTTATATACCAATGTAGGCTTTTCGTTATGCCTTTCTGGTTTGGGGGACATCATAGAACAAAACTATGAAATATTGAAACAAGATCTACCTGCGTGGGACAAAATAAGAACCAGAAATATGACATTATCAGGTACTACAGTTGGAGTAGTAACACATTATTGGTATAAAATATTAGATCGTTCATTACCTGGCTATACTATTCGAATAGTTTGTAAGAAAATTTTCTTCGATCAACTGATAGGATCACCGTTATGTATTTCTACGTTTTTCGGAACAGTAGCGGTACTAGAGGGCTCTAAAATGGATGAATTTGTAACCGAAGTTAAAAGGAAAGCCTGGAGATTATATGTTGCAGAATGGATGATTTGGCCACCAGTACAGTTTCTGAATTTCTATGTTTTATCGCTAAAGTACCGTGTCTTATTTGATAATTTGGTTTCATTAGGTTATGATGTTTATACATCTCGAGTAAAACACTATGAGCCTACTGTGATAGGAAGTAAAGAATGATTAATTTTAAGTTCCATTTGATATTTAGTGTTTGATGCAAGTTTGGGAATTTTTAGTACAGTTAAAAAAAATTACTAACAAGGGAAAGTGCTTTTAGGACTTCTCTGTAGATTAAGGCAGTTAACCAACTCGGACTCAAAATGAAAATAGTTATTCTTCTAGGAATAGGATAATTGAACATCCTATAGTGTGTAGAATAAATTTTATAAACCTGATAACATATTTTTCACATTGAGGGGTATTGATTCGATATTACAATATGTTTTGCCAAAGCACAGTTAAATAAGCTATTTTAAATATCATCAAAAGTTGGGTTAAATATAGAGACTGTTAATGAATAACTATTCAAACCATCATACAGAAATCAATTTTTATATTCTTGTGACTAGGCTGCTAGGATCAACCACAATACTTTTAACTGGCATTGTATATACTATATATAATAGACACAATTTCAGTAATTGTAGCTTTTACCACTACTAAGAGGGGGCCCTAGCATAGTGGTGGTGGTGGGTGTCTTCTTTTTACGCCAGCGACTCAGGTTCATATCTTGGTTTGGGAAGTAGTAATAAAAAAGATAAATAAATTATAAAATAAAATAAAATTTACAACTTGATGATTGCCTCCCTCGGGAAGGCAAATGACAAACCCCTTGTAGTATCATGCCTAGTAAAGCCCTTTCACTTTGGCCCGTGTTTTAAACCGGCATTAAACTGTAGAAATACTTGAAAAGGCACTAACCACAGGCAAAGGCGCGGGTCGCCTACGCCTGTATCAGATACGGTACTTCAGGAAGAAAAGCTTTTAACATTACTACTACCAAAAATTGTGCATATTGTAAATTAACAGCCCCAAACAGAAATTTTTGTTTGATATATTAAACTTGAGAACTTTATAAATAAGAATAGGTTGGTTCCAAGCAGCAGAGTTATGGTCTTCAGACATTAATGCAACTCTGCACGTTATAACATGCATAACTTTCTAAATGAAAGTCTGCTTACTGTAGCATATATAATAGCTAAAAAATAATACATTGCTATAGTGGAAGCAAAAGATTCACAGCAGCTAATCATCTAGTTTATCATTCAATGATTGGTGTGCAGAGGTGAAAATTTGTATCAAAAAATTTGCACCTGCAGTTGGTTGTGTTGAGTTACATTAATGTCAGATGGCTTTTACCATAGTTATTTAATTTTAAAATACCAAATATAATCTTTTTTACTAAGTTGACATCCTTGAAAAATCTTCAATTTTTTTTTAAGATATCAAGTACAATTTTAATAGTGAAGCGAAGTATTATGGTTTGCTTCATAGTATTTTTTTTTTTTTTTATGGGTCTAGCACACGTGCTGCAGGGAAGTCCCTAAAGCGTTCCAGGAGCGGCACTAGTGCGGAAAAAAAAGCGATTCACGTTGTTCTTGAATCGCTGTAAATTGTACTCGGTGGGAAACACAGCGCTGGGCAAATTATTCCAAAGGGATGACGTTCTCCATATAAAAGATTGCTTGAAAAGCGTTGTACGCGGAGTAACAAGCTGAACCTCATACGGATGTGAAGCACCAGCGCGACGTGTATTTCTAACATGCACCGCTTTGGGAGGAATTAAGCGGGCTACATCCTTCGAACACTTTCCATGAAAATACTTGTAGAACAGACTCAAGTCGCCAACCGTTCTTCGATGTTCCAGCGAATCAAGGCCGCCGGTCAAATCCGGGTCCCCAATCAGACGGACCGCTCTTTTCTGAACAGAATCCAACAAATGCAGTGTATGTTTGGGAGCGGAGCCCCAAACGTGGGAGCAGTATTCCATAGTTGGTCGAATTTGGGCTTTGTAAAGAATTAACAGTTGCTGTGGGGTGTAAAGCTTTCTGGTTCTAAATAATATTCCCAACTTTTGAGAAGCTCTCCTTGCTATGCCTGCAACATGTTCATGCCAGGACATATTTGCTCCCAAACTAACGCCCAACAAATTGAGCGACGATGCTAGGGGAATGGAGTGCCCCGACATAACTATGTCGGGTTCAGCAACGTTAACTTTTTTAGAAAAAAACTGCCGCCTGGGTTTTTGTAGCGTTAAATTCCACTTGGTTACTGTCACCCCAAGATAGAATTTCTTCCAGGTTTTTGTTAAGTTGAACGACCTCCTGCTGTCTGCGGACATTCGCCTGAGCAGCCGATGTCCGAGCGTTCAAGGTGAATGAAGAGACAAGCGTACTGTCATCTGCAAAGCTGTAGATTGGATTCCCGGTCTTTTCCAGTAGATCGTTAATGTAAATGAGAAAGAGAGTAGGAGACAGTATGGAGCCCTGGGGCACACCGGCGTTGATAGTGAGGGTGTTAGAAAGAAACCCGTCGACCGCCACTCGTAAAGAACGCTCTCTGAGGAAACATGAGAGCCACAAACAGAACCTTTCAGACATACCATAAGAGCGTAACTTAGCCAACAGTCCATCGTGCCAAACACGGTCGAATGCCTTGGATATGTCAAGAGCAACCGCTCGAGATTCTCCAAAGTGTTCAATTGCGTTGTTCCAAACATGTGTTACATAAGTCAGAAGATCTCCTGTTGATCTATGTTTACGAAAACCATATTGGTGATCGCTAATAATATTGAATCGTTCAAGATATTTTAAAAGATGCTCATTGATAACCTTTTCCATGACTTTTGATATTATTGAAAGCAGTGCAACTGGTCGGTAGTTATTTGGCAAGGTCTTCTTGCCTTTTTTAGGTATCGGCTGAACCATGGCACATTTCCAGCAGGACGGAAATATTCCCTTTCTGTAGGATAGGTTAAAAAGTCTGCAGAAAACTGGTGTTAGTTCCCTTGCACAGTTTTTGAGAACTATGGCAGGTATTCCGTTAGCGCCAGAAGCCTTCTTGGTGTCTAGCTTCATTAAAATACGCTTTATGATGCGCTGTCTGAAGACAACATCGGGCATCCTTGACTGCAATATGGGAATAGTAGGTGGTGTTTTTCCTTGGAAATCGACAGTAGAATGTGAAGCAAAGAGTTCAGCCAACAAGTTCGCTCTCTCAACAGGTGTGTTTGCAATGGAATTATCTGGCCGTGTGAGTGGTTGTATGGTGGATTTGGTAAAATTTTGACTAACTGCCTTAGCGACTGCCCAAAAGGACCTGGAATTGTTGGGACAAGCGAGAAGTTTGAAGTATAGAATGTTATGTACTATTTGTATATTATTGTTATATAACTTCCTGTGATACAGATATTTTTTTTGTGTAAAAAGACTTTTAAGTTTAAATCTATGAATTTATTTATTTCTGTGATAATAAAATCAAACTTAGGATAAACATCATAAATAAATTACATAGTAATTAATAACAGAAACCAGGCTTAAATGGTTGAAAGCCTGCTGTAGGTTTTATTTAAGCTGTAATCAGAAGTTCATAATTTAATTACTTTGTCCAAGTGCAAGCAGACCTGAAGCTCTGTTAAATAGTTGAAGGTTTGCAATTTCTGTGGGTGTAAAGCCATTTTTCCTTTTACTAAGAACATGAGCAAACGCGCCAATTTTTTTTTTTTCAAGCACATTTGTAGTTTGTCAAGTATCTTTAAAATTGCTTGATGCTTCAAATTAATCATGGTTTAAAGTGAATAGTAATTTAAAGCCTTTAACTAATAAAATGAAGTAATTGGGGCTTGAAAAATCAAAGTATTTTAGATAAGAGCATAAAGTTTGGTGCCTAAAATCTGTTAATAAGGGCTTTGCCCAGTTCTAAGCAACACCTAAATGATGGTGTATTTTGTAATTTTACTCTTTTTGTAAAGTGTAGTAACAAATCTTTTGCTATTTTGATGTCAAATAATTCCAAGATAATTTTTCAAAATGTAAATAATACCAGCCAGAGTTACTAAAAAGATCTAGAACTTAAACCTGATCTAATTAAAGAAAAATCTAGAATGATGGCCTAGAAACAGATAGAAAAGTAAATAATTTTTAAACTTATGTGACAACTTTTTTCATTGTATTGGTTTAATCATGAATAAAATTGAATTTTCTATCTTTGTATTGTACCTCTTAATTTATTAATGACTTTGTCATTCATAAGTCTTAATTGCAAAATATTAAAGTTACACCTGTTTAGTGCATGAGCAAAGTCAATATATTTTCTTTTATTGTTTTACTAGAAGAAATATATTTTATAAATTATTTAATGAAATTATTTCTATTATAATTTGGTATACAGAATACCCATTTAAAAAGATCCACCTGAATTAACTTGAAAACATATCATTTTTGTAAAAATCTTTTAATTTTTAGTGTTCCATACAGAATACTTATAAGATCATTTCGGTGTCTGTCTGTCCATCTGTCTGTTTGTCTGTCTGTCCGTCTGTCACACCCGATTTTCTCTCCGAAACTATTTGACGTAGAAAGTTGAAATTTGGTTTTGAAAGTTAACAAAGAAAACTTTTACTAGGTCATCGAGTGGGGTGTCAAATGAGAGTTTGTAAAAACACGAGTTCAAAAATATATATAATGTCTTACATGCGCACACTTTTCTTTGTATTATTTTGAAAAATCGCTGTCATCAGTTTTCAGTAAAGATTGGAAACAAGCTTTGTTGAAAACTCATTTGGGGTGTGTTTTGTGAAGTCGCTGATCATTTTATACCTCCGTAAGAAAAATTTTTATTTCAGAAGCAATCAACATACGGGACACTAATTGCGCAAGTTCAACTTGCACTTTGTTTTTGGGAAAAAAACATTGTCAAACAAATCTTCGTCACCAAAATAGCTTATATTGCAGAATTTTTTAACTTGATTGTTGTTTCGTAAAACATATTCAAAGATAAAATTTTATATTTTGGTAATAAGTCGAAATGGTATTTTATTCATAATTTCGTGTTGTCATTATGTAGGATGATTGTAATATATAACAACTTCACGGAAGGCATCACCTTGAAGTTTCGGACAGTATTTGGTAAAAAAGTCGAGTAACATCGTGGAAGTTCAAGGTGATGCTCGTCATGTCTTTTTTTCGTTTCCTTTAGCCACACATCATACTATCCACAAACTCCTATCCCCAATGCGTAATCAAAGAGTGTGTATCACCAAGATATATGAAAACCACACTACCTTGTTACTAAGATCTAAAAAACTCCAGCTCTAAGCGTTTGTAATTAAAAAAAAAAAAAAAAAATACCATTTCACAACACTGTAAACAAATGAGCGCCGGGAAGATGCTTATAACTATAACCATATAATCAAGACGGATAATTAATCTTGCCAAATTCTAGTTGCTATAAACATCTTCCCCACCCGCTTTTGTTTACAGTGTTGTCAAATAGCGTTTTTTTTTAAATTACAAAGGCCCATTGGGAGAAAGCCGTAGAATATGTAAAAAAAATTAGGGAGTGGCCTGGAGAAGGGGTAAAATGTCCTCTTAATGCATATTTTCACATTTTTTTTATAAAAATAACTTGTAATTGTCTTAGGCTGTATAATTTGTATATGAGTAAAATAAAAACAATATTTATTTTTATAAGTCTAAAATCATATATTTCAAATTATATAATTTTTTTAAAGCTTATGAGGAGGTGTTAATGACAATAAACTAATTTATTTTTAATCGTTTTTTTTTTATTTGCGTATATATTGACAGAATTATTTAAAAATCTTGCGAGCACATAACTTTTAGAAATTATAGTTTTGCCATCGATAAGGGCGTCTTTTTCAGTTACTTCTTCTACCTTATGTAGTACTCAGTACTGGGCTGTATACCGTATTATTTCAGGGCAGACACCCACACAAAAGGAAGTTGTTGGATAGAGAGTTTAAATACTTTACAAGCATGGTGTCGCATGATATCGTTATATTATTAATGTTCCGTATGGAACACTTATAAGATCACTTCGATATCTGTCCGTCTGTCTGACTGTCACACCCGATTTTCTACGAAATTATTTGACATAGTAAGTTAAAATTTGGCACTAATATAGGAATTGGTGGCCTTATCAGAGCCGTGTAGTTTTGAAAGTTAAATTTTGACTTAATGGGCTAGTTTTGGGGGGTGAATCGGAAAATTTTTTACCAGGTCATCGCGTGGGCTGTCGAAGGAAAGTTTGTAAAAACACGAGTTGAAAAATATATAATGTAATATTTGCGCACACTTTTCTTTGTATTATTTTTAAAAAATTGCGAAAAATCGCTATCCTCCCCCTTATCAAAAACTACCTATAAAAAAATTTTGAAAAAATTCTGGAATATTTTCCACAGGGTGTAGATTGAACGAAAATTATCACGAGTGCCTTACCTTTAATAATTTATCTGGTATATAAAAAAAGAACATAAATTTCAAGGTCATCAGTTTTCATAAAGATAAGTAACAAAAATTTTTATTTTAAAAGCAATCAATGTACGGAACACTAATTGCGTAAGATCGACTTGCACTTGGCGGGTTATTTTTTTATTTTTTAAGTGATCTTTCATATATGGACAGTGGACTTTGGTCCTTTCTCTATATATATTTTATATATATATATATATATATATATATATATATATATATATATATATATATATGAATGTTTTTATCACTGATTGTTACCCCCAGTATAATAAAATAATACAATACATATGTGTTTTTGAACAGTTTATTAAAACAAAAATATATGAAAATATTTATTTTTTCCTAAAATTGGTGACTCTTGTATCCACCATGACCTCCGTGACCTACAGAAAAAATAAGTATTTAAAAAATGTTTTAAACTCTGTTAAGAATCTCTGAAACTAATGATGTTCTATTTTGTTTGAATTTCATAAGTTGTAATATCGTAGACGAGTGGCGATAAATTTGTCTTTATTAAAATTAGTTACTTATAAACAATCCTATTCTTTTTCATACGGGGTTCTGTAAAATGTTTTTCAAAGCCATAAAGCTAAAAAAATGAAATCAAAGATAAAAGCACTTAAAAAAATATTAACATGACACGGTTCTAGAGAATATAATAATAGTGTATATAACATACAACAGACATAAAAATATTACTTCAGAAAATAAGAAAAAATCCTTATATAAGTTTCAAAAATACTTCATTTTTTAGTGTTCTGTACGGAACACTTATAAGATCACTTCGGTGTCTGTCTGTCACACCCGATTTTCTCCGAAACTATTTGTCATAGAAAGTTGAAATTTGGTAATAATATAGGAATTGATGGCCTCATCAAAGCCGTGTAGTTTTGAAAGTCAAATTTTGACTTAAGGGGTTAGTTTTGGGGGGTGAAATCGGAAGTGAAAAAAAAATTTTTTTAGTGGGTCATCGAGTGTGGTGTCAAATCAAAGCTTGTGAAAACACGAGTAAAAAATATATATAATGTAATACTTGCGCACACTTTTCTTTGTATTATTTTTAAAAAATCGCGAAAAATCGCTATCCCCCACCTTATCTCGAAAAGTACTGATCAGAACATTTTGAAAAAATTCTGGAATATTCTCCAGGGGGTGTATATTGAACGAAAATGTTCACGAGTGCATTACCTTTAATAATTTATCTGATATATAAAAAAAAAACAAAAATTTCAAGGTCATCAATTTTTAGTAAAGATTAGAAACAAACTTTGTTGAAAACTCATTTGGGGTGTGTTTTTGTAAAGTCACTGATCATTTTATACCACCGTAACATTTCTTGTTTTAAAAGCAGTCAACGTACGGAACACTAATTGTGCAAGTTCAACTTGCACTTGACGGGTTATTTATATTTACCGCGTATCAAATATTATATTTTTTTATAAGATGCTAACAATGATCATAACGAACCGCCTGAGCCGGACATTTGACCTTTACCAGCTAATCGAACAAGCGGGCTCCAGAAAAGGGTTCGGTACAACGGACATATTCAGGTGGTGCGCACACTGATAGAGAAATCTACGGAATACGACATCCCACTTCACGTGGCTTTCGTGGTTTATCTGAAAGCTTTCGACTCGATCGAGACAATCGACAACACTGGCAGCGATGAACAGAGCCCGCATTGAATCCAGATACACCAACAGGTTCCGTTACATTTACGAGAACATCACTCTGCATGTGAGGATGGGTGAAGGCTAGATCACCAGGAAGGTTTCTGGGAGGAGGGGTATCAGACGGGGACACGATTTCGCCGAAATTATTTACCTTGATTTTGGAGGACATGGTCAAGTGTCTATACTAGAAACAGATGGGCGTCAACATAGATGGAAAGCTCCTAACCACCTCCGCTTCGCGGATGATATTGTACTGTTCGGCAGCGACGCAGAAGAACAAGAACTCAAGGCCGCTTCCCAAGCTGTGGGCTTCTGAACCTACAAAAAACCAAAATAATGAGCCCAGCTAATATGACCGTCACCATCGAGCATCACGCTTCGAACGTAGTCAACGAGTACAACTAGGTAGGACATAATGTCAAGCTTGGGAAAGAGAATCAGATGGCAGAGGTCACTCGGCGAATTGGCTTCACCTGGATGGCGTTCAGGAGAGTCAGCTACATCCTCCGTTGCCTGACGATTCCTATGAATCTCAAAAGGAAAGTTTACGACACGTGCATCCCACTAGTGACGATACTGCGACGGTGACACTCACCGTAAATTGTGCCCATCGCCTCCGGATTTGTCAGAGGGCAATGAAGCGAGGAATACTCGTCTGAGAGACAGAACGCGGATTCGGAACGATGAAATAAAAAGAAGAACGAGAGTCTCCGTGTGGCCAAACTGAAGTGGCATTGGGCGGGACACGTGATTAGAAGTAATTCTAAATGGACCAAAGCCCTAATGCAGTGGAGACCAAGAGAGACAAAGAGGAGTGTTGGACGATCGCAGGCAACATAGAGGGACGACATCCAGCGACATACGGAGAAAAACCGGGTTGAGACCGCTCAGCAAAAATCGGTATGGAATTGTCTGGAAGAGGCCTATGTCCAAGAGTGGACTTCTACGAGCTAAAGATATTGCCGCTGAGATTTGTCTAGTAAATGATTTAAGATGATTTAATTTGCTGTATTTGCCGTATTTGATTGTGTACCGGTAAACCGATCGTCACTCTCAACAATTTCCAGTATTTTACAATCAAAAATCTATAGTACAAAAGGAAAAAACCGGAGCACATGTCACTTTAGAATCTTGTTAAACTATGTAATTAAACTGAATTGTTGCCTTACTTACGAAATTATTTTGTGTTGAGAGTAAAATTTAGTTGTCTTTTGCAATTAATTAACTGTGTACTATAATATTTATTAAAACAACGGTTGTGTCAAAAATATTATTTGCAACACGTGAATTCTCTTTGGTTTCTGCAATGATTTTTAGTTCCATTCTCGACCACCAATGTATTATTTCACGCACGCTGGATACAAAAATAACTATTTTAACATATTTATACCAAAAAAATAATAATTACTGTTAAATTTGCCACCGTTAAATCCACCTCCTTGGCGATTACCAGCAAATCCACCTCTTAAACGTCCTCCTTGACCTCCGCCAAATTCACCTCCTTGGTGTACTCCTAGACCGGCTTTACCTAAAATATCCTATCGAAATCAAAAGAATTCAAATCAAAAAAACGGTACCAAGTTTTGATGTAATTCCAGCTCGAAAAGAAAAGTCGTACTCGTACACAAAAACTTGGTGCTTGTTTTTTAGAAATTCGGGAAAGTTTATATAAATATTATAAGCAAATATAAAGTATAGCCTGTCCCAAAATATAAGATCCTGATTTTTGCCGTTTTAAGTGGACAATATAAAAATTCTGACCTTTTGTTTATGATAGGTTGCAGAGATGGACTTAAGAATTTTATTCATTAATACAAAAAAATAAAAATTATAAGTGTTTTTGGAGATGTTTATTTATAGATGCATGTAAAAACAAATCTATAAGAAGTACAAATATACAGTTTGAATGAATGGGGTTTACAAGAGGGGACATATTGTATAAATAAAAATATATTTTAACTTAAGCCTAATTCGGTTTCACTATCACTGGCATCAGCTAAGGTAATTATTAGTGGTTTTATATTATTTACATAAATATATGAATCTTCAACTTTAACAACGTGCTGAATGAAATTCTTCCAGCTTTCACAAGGTGTATCATTTATAATTTTTTTTACTAATTCAACCACTGACACGCTTAAAGTAGGGCATTTTATGCCCTTATTTTTGATTTAACTTGATGCCAAATATGTTCAATTGGATTAAACACACAATAATACGGAGGAAGCTGCAAAACAGTATGTCCCATTTTCTCAGCCATACTGTCACAAACGTAGTTCTTTTTCAATTTATAGTCTTTCAAAATTTCCAAAAGGTAACTAAAGTCAAAATAAATGTTATTTTTTAACATATATTCCTGTATTTCCGATTTGGTGTTGGCTGCATTAGGAACCTTATTTAGTAGGCGACTATGGTAACTTGCATTGTCCATAACTGTAATACTCTGTTCTGGAACATTTGGCAAAAGGGGATTTTAAAACCAATTTTCAAAAAGTTCTGCGGTCGTGTCTTCGGGATAGTCCAAGCTAGAATCTTTTATGTTTTTTGCAGATAATAGTAGACAATTTGAAACCTAGCCCTTTTCAGATCCAGCATGCAAAATAGTTATTCGTTTACCTTTATTTGAAGGTGCGTTAGTCTGACATTTTGTATTGCTGTTAACCCATCCTTTTTGCACAGTGTCATGGATATCGAACCATGTTTGGTCAAGGTAAATTATTGGCCAATTCTCTGCTCAATACTTTCTAATTTCTTGTAAATAAGTATGTCGCAAGATTCGTAATCTTTGTGACTTCATCACTACTTGCCTTTTGTTGATGTTTCGGAACATGAATCCCATTCTTAAGAGAATTCTGTGAAGGGTTGATCGGCCACAATGTATATTGGTCCCATCCTGCACCAGTCTTAATTTTATTCTGTCTAGTGTCGGCACCAACTGCTCTTCATACATAGAATATATTTTTCTCCTGATGACGTATTTTCACAATCTTCTACATGATGCATTTGAAAATCTTTCCGTTTTTTTCCTGTTCCTGAGTGATGGTTTTCCTACAATACCCTTAATCGTAGAAACTGGGGTTTTTGTTAGTTCACTGGTTTCTTGCAAAGCACTTTGTTTATTCAAATTTATTTTTACCAAACGGTCATAAACATTTTTCACTATTTGTTTAGCGTCAGCTTGCGAGAGCCACTATTGCAATTTTTCCACGGACGCCACATAATTAAAATAGAACCGTTACGTTGTAAGTTGTAAGTAAAACTAAAAATAAAAATAATAAAAAGTATCTTTCGAATGTTAATGGGGACCTGTGGTCATTAGGCCTATATTATCAAATACTTAAAGGGCTGTAAACCGGGTTGCCAGGTAGTAAATATATAGGTAAAAATAGATCCAATATGATTGCAGGTGCAAGTGAGGGCGGTATACAAAGCAGGTAAAATAAAAATACGCTTATCGTAATACCTGGCAACTCTGCACAAAACCATAATAGGGTCGCTTATTGCCCCCATTGAAAAAGCAAAAAGGTAGGATCTTATATCTTGGGATTTACTTTACAAAAATCTTTATAAGCAGTTCGGTGACCAGTGCTCGCAAGCTTTCTCTGTCAAAACTAATCATCAGATTTTAAATTTTTGCTTTACTTAATCTTAGGATTGAAGAATACAACTTAATTTAACAATTTCTACCCATTTTATAATGACATGTAGGTTATCAAATTTCATGGAACGAAACCTGGTTGAATATTGAAAAACGGTTTCGTGGACATATAGAGGAGTGTCGATGAAAAGTCAAGAAACCAAAAATTGCAAAAAAAAATCGATTGTGAAGTGGAATGACCCCTTTAAGTTAATTAATTACCTAGTTAACTGACAACTCTTTCTTGCATGAAGTGTTTTGCTACGTAGCGGCATAACCTTAATCTTACCTGCGTCTACATGATTTCCAAAATCGATACTGGTACCTCCGGAGTTGTAAGAAATAGGAACTACACCAGTGACTAGGCAAAGAACCAAAACTGTAACCTGTAAAAATATTTTCATTCTGATGGAAATAACTTACACACAAAACTATTTTTCAAATCAATCGGAATAGAATTTAAATACGCTAGGGCAAACAAGATTAGAGGTTGTAAGTATCTTGAAGCCAATTCTCTGACTGACTCTATGTCGATATCAAATTTTTTTGTGTTCTGTGTTTTTTTTGTAAGGGTAGCATATTCAAGAGAAGATCTATCAAAATCCTTTAATCCCCTGCAGATGGTTAACGAAACACGTATCGAATATTAACACATCGGTTTGGCAAGTGGTAAAATTTTATTTCAGTCTGTGGTATTTTTTTTGACCTGTATCAAATATTGACAGTCTAATCTAAAACCTGACTTGCCTAAAGATACTTACGTTTATGCACACTAAAATTACATCAGATAAATAAATCTTTTCATATAAGCCTTGTCAAGTGATACAGATTTTAATTATACATATACATTTTAAAATATAGCGGGATTATCTGGGAAGTTAAGTAGAGTGATCCCCTGAAATTTATTAATAATAAATATATAAATTATATACCTTTGTTCATTCAGTTTATTTCTTCAGAAATTTCCCAACAACAAAAATTTTTAACTTTAAAATATTTGTGGTAAAACACAAATTATACTGATTGTATATGAAGGTATTTTTCCTCAGAAAAGTACTAAAAATAATGGAATCTAAATTTAAATCGTTATGTCCCCGGCTTTCTTCTGAGATGTGAAATTATCCATCACTTTTCGAGACTGTGCACGATGGGTGCAATACGTAATTGTTATCCAAATTCGTTTTCAAGGAATCTCAATATATTTTTTTTAAATTTGCATTCTTGATTTCTCTATCGATCTAGCTGAGCGAATTTTTGATTATTTACCATGATTTTTACTACTTTTTTTTTATGAGTCTAGCACACGTGCTGCAGGGAAATCCCTAAAGCGCTACAGGAGCGGCATGTGTGCGGAAAAAGCGATTCACGTTGTTCTTGAATCGCTGTAAATTGTACTCGGTGGGAAACATAGCGCTGGGCAACTTATTTGAAAGGGATGACGTTCTCCATATAAAAGACCGCTTGAAAAGCGTTGTACGCGGAGTAACAAGCTGAACTTCATACGGATGTGAAGCACCAGCACGACGTGTATTTCTAACATGTACCGCTTTGGGAGGAATTAAGCGGACTACATCCTTTGAACACTTTCCATGAAAATACTTGTAGAACAGACTCAAGTCGCCAACCGTTCTTCGATGTTCCAGCGAATCAAGGCCGCCGGAACAGAATCTAACAAACGCAGTGTATGTTTGGTAGCGGAACCCTAAACGTGGGAGCAGTATTCCATAGTTGGTCGAATTTGAGCTTTGTAAAGAATTAACAGTTATTATGGGGTGTAAAGCTTTCTGGTTCGAAATAATATTCCCAACTTTTGAGAAGCTCTCCTTGCTATGCCTGCAACATGTTCATGCCAGGACATATTTGCTCCCAAACTAACGCCCAACAAATTGAGCGACGATTCTAGGGGAATGGAGTGCCCCCCCATGTCGGGTTCAGCAACGTTAACTTTTTTAGAAAAAACTGCCGCCTGGGTTTTTGTAGCATTAAATTCCACTTGGTTACTGTCACCCCAAGATAGAATTTCTTTCAGGTCTTTGTTAAGTTGAACGACCTCCTGCTGTCTGCGGATATTCGCCTGAGCAGCGGATGTTCCAGCGTTCAAGGTGAATGAAGAGACAAGCGTACTGTCATCTGCAAAGCTGTAGATTGGATTCCCGGTCTTTTCCAGCAGATCGTTAATGTAAATGAGAAAGAGAGTAGGAGACAGTATGGAGCCCTGGGGCACACCGGCGTTGATAGTGAAGGTGTTAGAAAGAAATCCGTCGATCGCCACTCGTAAAGAACGCTCTCTGAGGAAACATGAGAGCCACAAACAGAACCTTTCAGACATACCATTATAGCGGTTCTAAAAGAGACATTTTTTTTTAAAGTGACACACATTAGGCTCGATTTAAATCGTAAATTTTATTCATGGCTAAACAGCTTACAGCCAATGTATATATATATATATATATATATATATATATATATATATATATATATATATATATATATATATATATATATATGATTAATATCTTTAAATACGCCATTTTTAATTTACGGCCATTTCTGACCAAAAAATGGCTGAAATCTGACCGTAACTTGAAAACGATATCCTAATATCGACAAGGTACATACAAATTCGAAGTCAGCAGGTCAAAGAACATAAAAACAGCGTACCTGGACGTTAATTTGACTAAAAGATATCAAAGGCAAAAAATAGGCAAAAATTGCCAATATATAAAAGAGGAAAACGTTATCAGGATTTACAGTGAATAATTTCCATAAATCGGATGGATACACTTATAATACGATACATTATATATTGATTTTGGACGCTATTTAGACATTTTAGCGAGTGTTTCCATTTTTTTCGCAAAAATTTGCATATTGAGCTGTAAAGGTTCTTAAAAAAAGTCGTGTTCAGAATAATTATTTCTGGATGTCCAAGGAACGATTTAAATCGAGTCTCATGACTGGCACTTTCAAAAAAATTCTCTCTTTTCTTGAACCGCTAACATACTATACTCTATCCGTTTGCAGGGCGAAGTAATAAATCATGTAACATTATTCCAATTAGTAATAAAAGTGACCCAGTGGGTAATAAACCAAAGGCGAGTTGTTTGACCTGATGGGGTTAATTTGGATTATAAACCGCATTGAGAGTATACTCACAGTTTATTTTCTCACGTAACACGTAGTGCATCAGTTCAGAACAATAAAGATGTCTTCCCCAAAATGTCAAAAAATAACGGCTATAAGCTTAAATGAAAAGATCATAATTAGGAATGTGTTGAATTACATCAAAAGTGATGAAAACCTTAATTTAAATGTCGACGATAGTGTTCAAAAGTATTTCCCATTGACCGGAGTTGGAAAAAGAACTATCTATCGAATTTTGAAGGAAGAAAGGGCAGGAGGAATTACTGCGCCAAAGCTAAAACCAGGTAAAATAAAACTGAAGCTGACGGAAGATGTAAAAAATTCCCTGCGAAGAATCATTCATGGGTTTTTCATTAAAAAAAAAATCCCAACTTTGGACTTAATTCTAGAGGTCGTTAAAAGTAACCCACAGATACCAACAATGGGCAGGACCAAGTTGTGGGACGTTTTAAAAGCAATCAATTTTCGTTGGGAAAAATTTCAAAGAAAATCCTTGTTACGTCGCTGGAGAAGAGATTATCTGAGAAAAAAATTATACATGAGCGTTCTCAAGGAAAACGTATTTATTATTTAGACGAAACTTGGATAAATGATGGGTACACCGTAAATAAGTTTTGGCAGGAAAAAAACGTTTTGAGTTCAAGACAAGCTTTTATGGAAGGTTGGTCAACCGGTCTCCGTCCACCATCTGGAAAAGGACGCCGATTAATAATAACACATATAGAGAGTATCCATGGTTTCCTTAATGGCGGTCTGCTTAGATTCAAATCGAAAAAAAAAAACAGGAGATTACCACGAGGATATGAATTCTGATGTGTTTGAAGAATGGTTTACGCAGATGATAGATTTGATTCCGTGAAGCTCAGTAATTGTCATGGATACTGCAAGTTACCATTCCAAAAAAGTTGAACGTGTTCCCACGATGGGATGGCTTAAACGTGATATACAGTCTTGGTTAACTCGGTGAAATATATTATTCTATGATAACAATGTTAAACGCGAGTTAACACAATTAGTCAAACATGAAGTTTTAATAAACAAAGATAAATACAATAAGTACGTTATCGACGAAATTGCCAAAACTCGGGATATAACTGGTCTTCGTTTGCCACCATACCACTCTGAGCTTAATCCTATAGAGCTTATTTGGGCTCAAGTAAAAAAGCGAAGTGGCTACAAACAATGTGACCTACAAATTATCAGACCTTAAAAATCTATTTGCCAAAGCAATATGTAATGTCACTGCTGAAAACTGGCAAAAATGTGTTGAAATGTAAAGAAGATAAAATGTGGACACTAAATTCATCAATGGACCAAATTGTAGAATCACTAGTTATACCATTAGGTACAGATGATGCTATGTCAGATTTTAGTTTGGATATGTCTAACATGTCTGATATAGAAGGTGTTTAAGATTAACATAACACTAGGGCTCGATATAATAATTTTATTTTGTCAATAAATTTAAGTTATAGTTTAAGATGTTATTTTATAAATGATAAACTTTTAATTGTTATCGTCAGAGCTAAATAGGCATGTCCCGTGGATAAATAAATAAATAAATATTAATAAAAATAAAAAACTAGTCAACATACAGTTACTGGGTCTTTCCTGTGTGACATTTGTATTTGTTTTCTTTTAGATTTTAGGCTTTAGATAGTGTTTTGTAAAGGCACATACAGGAGCATGCACCTATGTGCATTATATTTTAAAACTTGTTTATATGTAATTAATTTCCTATTTATTTGTAAATTTATGTTTTGATAAATAAATTTGATTTGATTTGAACTATCATATTGTTTTGTATGCATATATTATGCATATAGGTAATCATCTGACATCGATGGGCGCCGTTCTGTCATCTTATTATAATTCCTCAATTTTGTTTAATACTAGTTTTAGTCTTGTAATATTGTTGTAATATCTGTAATATTTTGTAATATATTTTTTTTAATATAACCAACCTTTATTATAGCTATAATTAATAAAAAAGAAATCAGTCGATACGCCACTGCTCGGTCAAGGCAAAAATGCCAATAATTCTATTGTAATTTTCCATAAATGTTAGTCATGTTAGTCCAAGCTAATACTACCGATACAAATAATTTTGTAACTTTTTTGCGTAAAATGTACTGTGCGGTACCGAGACTATCGCGTGAAGTTAATTTGCATAATTTTACATGATTTATTACTTCGCCTTGCAAACGGATAGAGTATAACAATTTACGGAAATGCTCATATGTATTTATATATGTATATATATATATATATATATATATATATATATATATATATATATATATATATATATATATATATATATATATATATATATATATATATATATATATATATATATATATATATATATATATATATATATATATATATATATATATATATATAATATATATATATATATATATATATATATATATATATATATATATATATATATATATATATATATATATATATATATATATATATATATATACAGTAGAACCCCGGTTATCCGAGGTAACGTGGGAGGGTACCCACCTCGGATAATTGAAAACTCGGATAATCCGGATTTGTTTTTTATTCATTCAAAAAATAAACACCAATACTTTAAACCGATGTATTAACGTTTTTAACATATAAATAGATACATACATTATAAAACAGTGAAATAGGTATCTATGCGCTTCTGTTTCATATTGCATCTTCTTTTTCTCGCTGCGGTATTTCCCCATCTATTAAGAAGAAGCAAATCCGCTGGCGTTACCTCTGGTTCTTGTTCGATATACCTCAAAGCTTTTTCCAAAGAAGCAAAACCTTCTTGATGAGAGATCTTAGTGGGAGACTGTTCATCCACTGCCGCTTCGTCATCGTCATCGTCATCTGATTTTTGGGTTTCCTGAAAGGCATTCGTTATTTCTTCAATACTCATTTCTTCTAAATCATCTGCTGTAATCCATTCCACATCTTCTCTTGTCAGATTTTCGCAACCTTTTAATTTTTGCATTAATTCAAATAAACTTTTTTCTTTTGCTTCTATCTCGCTGTCAAAATTTGGACAGGACATTTCTCCATGGCTTCTCAATTTCAAAGCTAATTCATTTAATGGAGTATCATCTTCACTGTCATTATAGTCCTCAAAATCAATAACTTTTGACCAAGATTTTTGAATAGTGGTAGTACGCACAGAATCTCAAGCTTGACTTACCCAGTAAATAACATTTTTCAGTGTAACCTTTCTCATCTCATTGTTAATATTCTCCTTTGCTGTGTATTCTAACAGATGTTCAAGATATAAACGCCTATAATTTTTTTTAGTGTTTTCGAGGATGCCTTGATCCATTGGTTGCATTATGCTGATTACATTTGGAGGAAACAATTTTACAATTTCGCCCACATAAAGTCCTTCTCCAGGGTGAGAGGAGGCATTATCCATTAACAAAATTGCTTTAATAGGAAGACGGTTTCTGTTCAAAAATTTAGTCACAGATGGCACGAACTCTTCTTCAAACCAGTTAGTAAATAAGGTCGCTTCCATCCATGCGCTCTTCTGACTTTTGGGTGACATGTCTTTTAAAGCTCTTGGACTGGCAGACTTGCCAATCACCATCAGTGGGATTTTGTGCTTGCCAGATGCATTGGAACATACCATTATAGTTAATCTTTCCTTACTTCGTTTGTGCCCAGGAGCTGATTTTTCCTGTCGAGATGCCAATGTTTTTGATGGAAGCATTTTATAATTCAGACCAGTTTCGTCACAGTTGTAAATTTGATCACATGTGTATCCACAAACTTCGATTTGCTTTTTAAAGTTCTGCTTAAACTTCTCAATTGATGACACATCAGCAGAAAATTTTTCACCACATACAGTCGGTTGTCGTACACCGTACCGTTTTTTTTTCCAGCGGTCAAGCCATCCAGAACTGGGGTAAACTGATCTATCTCTGGGAATTGCCTACTAATCATTATTGCTTTCTGTTGTAAAATTGGACCTGACAGAGGCACACCTTTTGATCTCTGTTGGTTAAACACCATTAATAAAGCTTCGTTAACCTTTTCATAGTCGCCGGTTTTCATTGATTTCTTCCCGAGGACGAGGATTTATACACCACTCTTCTATTTTTGTGCGGTTTCTTTTCCAATTTCCAACTCTTACCTCCCCTACTCCATAATCTCGTGCAACAACTTTAATTGTCTCTCCTGCTTCAATTCTTCTGATGCCTTTTAATTTTTCTTCAATAGGAACGACGATTCTTTTACGCTTGTTTTGCTCCATTATGATACGACAAACAAAAATTCAAACAAAGCAGTTCGTATTAATTGCACTTAACTACCAGAACTCCAACCAAATAAATTATGTGAGTATACTCGTACTTCTCCGTGGTAAACGCTATAACGCACTGCATTCACGCAAATTTACATGCTGAAAGAGTCCAAAAACATAAATAGGGGAACCCCTCACACGGACCAGGGGGATATGTATGTACATACATATTTTAGAAGCTCGGTTAATACGCAGCATAGAAGCGCGTACCTCGTATAATTAGGTTCTTAGATTGGCTTAGTTAATCCGAAGCTCGGATAATCGCGACTCAGTTAATTGGGGTTCTACTGTATATATATATATATATATATATATATATATATATATATATATATATATATTTATATATGGTGTATATATATATATATATATATATATATATATATATATATATATTTATTATAAAATCTTTAAGAAATGCTAGGTGGACCAACGTATTTAAACCTTATTGAAAATATGTGTAAGAAATCCACGATGACGATAAAAATATATGAGACCGCAGATAGAATAAATCTTAAGAGAGGAGTTCGTCAAAAAGACGTAATCTCACCAAAACTATTTGCCCTAGTACTCGAAGGCATCTTTAAAAACTTGAAATGGGTAGATAGAGGATTGAACATACAAGGAGAGCGCCTACACAATCTGAGGTTTGCTGACGATGTAATATTGTTTGCAAAGCATAAACAGGAGTTAATGACATGCTGGAGGAACTACAGGAAGAAGCTACTAAAATAGGATTTAACATGAACAACATCAAAACACAGTTCACTACACCGAATACAGAAGAAAAATTTTGGTCCACGGACAAACAATAAACAAGACACAATCAAACATATAGTACCTAGGACAAGCTATAACACTAGGCAAGCAAAACCAGGAAATAGAGATTGATAGGAGAATTAAATTAGGATGGGCAGCCTATGGGAAATTTAAAAACATTTTGGGCACGAATATACCAATGACCAAAACTTTACAATGAGTGCATACTACCAGTAACTACATATGGTTCTGAGACCTGGGTGCTAACTAAAAAGATCAAAACAAACTAAAAGTACACCAGAGGGCCGTGGAGAGAAGAATTCTAGGAATATCACTGAAAGATCACAAAACAAACCAAAGGATAAGAGAAAAAAACCAAAGTTACAGACATTATAGAGGGAATCGGTTCTCTAAAATGGGAATGGACAGGACACGTGGCTAGACATACAGAAAACTAGAGCGACTACATCACTAGATAGAGAGAACGAAGAAGTATCGGAAGACCTCAACAACGCTGGTACGATGACATAAAGAAGGTTGCCGGCCTTACCTGATATCAAATTGCACAAAACAGAAACACATGGGCAAATATGAGAGAAGCCTATATCCAATGAATAGAGAACGGCTGAAGAAGAAGAAGAAGATTTTTTCCAAAAACACCTTTTTAGACAATAAAATGAGTCACGCAATTCTCAAGGAATCTCAAGAAATTAAATTTTCGTTCTTGATTTCTCTATTGATCTGTCTGGGCGGATTTTTGATTATTAACCATGATTTGAACTCATTTTTCAATATAGTTAATAGCCATTTACACCAAGAACATCAAACCCATCATAACCCTGTGCAAAGAGGAGAAATGATCAGATGAACGTTTTCTAAACTTAAGGCTTTTCTTTTCAACCAGGAACTCTAAATGTAACATAACCTAATAGAGTGAAGACCAAACCTAACTAACCTAATGGAGCTAACTTTGACCGAACATAACCTAATGTACGGAACTCCAAACCTAACATAATGTAGCGCAGCACTAATGGAGTTTAGAAAACATTCATCTGATCATTTTTCCTCTTTGAAAACAGTTAAGATAGGTTTAATGTTCGTAGTGTAAATGGCTAAAAACTATATTTATTGAAAAATGAGTTCAAATCAAGATTATAAAAAAATTGAGATTCCTTGAAAATTGCGGCCAGAAACGAATTTGGGTGAAAATTACATATTGCCCCCATTTTTTGGCGCGGCGTTTCGGTAATCATTGCATTTTCTAGCCGGATATTTTCTTTTAAACGTTCGAGTGGGTGAAGATCATCGAAGAAATCATCGTTACGCAATCAGGCCTATTACCATAATTAAATTTCTAGGTTATGTCCTGTGATCTCATCATGCCCTCTTCCTGCCGCGTTCGGCTGGTAATCCAAACTAATTTGAAGTACTTTATGAATCCCGCTGTATATTGTATATTTGGAGTTTTACGGAATAATTTATAGACTTAAAGCAAAATTTAAAAGAAAAAGATTCGTTTTAAGTGTCCTCCTCACACTCTTCGGAGATATTTGATAACAAATTAAATTAATAAATAATTATTAATTTAATTAAGTAAACACTTTATATAAAAGTGTTTATTTATTAACGATTAAGAGGCTATACAGTTAACTCGACCTCTTTACTAATTATTTTGTTATCACTTGACATAATGACATGGTAACACTTGGGCAGTATCTTATATTAAGAATTATAAGGCTTTGAAAGAAGTGAAACAGTTAACCACATTCTAAACATTTGGTAATTTATTATATTATTTAAAAAAAATACTTACAATTATTAATTTTGCCATGTTGGATCACTATACCATACTGTCAACGGTTGTAAGTAATTTTATTTACGATTATATTATCGATAGATTTTTACTAGAATTACTACAAGGGTCAAAAATAATCATATTTTTTTAATTTGAACGCAATTTATTTACAAATTAATAATAATAATAATAACAGATTTACACATACATCTGTTTATTTATTAATATCCGTGACTCTTGTATCCACCACCTGGAAGAAAAAGAAATAGTTTAAGACATTAGACAATCTTGTAGGATATAATATTTTCCCTCATTTTATTTGCAATTTTGCAGTGAAAAAAACAAGACCCTAGTTTATTATTAAAAAATGTTTAAAACAAAATTAATACCATCAAAAACATAAAATGTAAAAAAAGTCTCGCAACGCATTCCTCCCACCACAAAAAGTTGTGTGATCTCATGTAAAACCAAGTCAGTTATTTTAGTTAGTATCTATGGAAGCACATGTTCAACAACTTTGTCATAAATTGTTATCTAATTAGTTACCTACCAACATTTATAGTGACCATATCAATATTAGACATCTTTACTTCCATAATAAATATAATGACTTGGCAATCGCACGGCAACATAATCACATAAGAATAATCTACTATTTCGATTGCTAAGTAAGTCTAAACAGTGCACTTAAGAATAAAGTATTTTAAATAGTAGATTATTCTTATGTGGTTATGTTGCGTGCGATTGCCAAGTCATTATATTTATTATAGAAATAAAGATGTCTAATATTGATACGGTCACTATAAATGTTGGTAGGTAACTAAATAGATAACAATTTATGACAAAGTTGTTGAATACGTGTAGGTGCTTCCATAGATACTAACTAAAATAACTGACTTGGCTTTACATGAGATCTCACAACTTTTTGTGGTGAAAGGACTGCGTTGCGAGACTTGGCATTTTTTTAAATTTTATGTTTTCGATGGAATCTCATTTCTTTTTGTAGGTAGTCCTCTTTTTTTTTCTTTAATATTTCTTGTAGGTCAGCTATGGATTTTCTTAAAGCCCACTCCCTGTTTCTATTGGTTTTTCTCAAAAGCTATGATGTAACAATTTTTGACAAGTCTGGACGGTAAGTGCTTCTAAGTCGATTATATTCAACGATTACGGACTCCTAAGCTTTGATATTACCGAAGTCGACATTAATTAGATGTAATCCGCCCAGACTTGTCACTCCCGAAAGTGCCACGTATGCTTGACCGCATGTGAACACTGAAGAACCGATGGCCATCAGTGTACTGTTTAGACTTAGCCCCTGACTTTTGTGTATGGTACTAGCATAGGCTATACATATCGGAAACTGTTCGCGATGAACATAAGCTCTATTAATAATTTCAAATTTAGTTTTGACTGGACCAGGCTCGTAAAGATGTTCATTATTAAATGTAATATGTATTTTTTTTTTACTCTATTTGTATTTTCAGGATCGACCTTCACTTCTTATACTATACCGATAGAACTGTTGACTAAGCCAAGACTCACGTCAATATTTCGTCTTAACATGACTTTTGCTCCTATTTTAATAACTATATTCTCTTCTAGCCCTGTTGTCATGGAAGCATCATCTTCATACTTTTTTATAATTAAAATATACTTAAAGTATTTCACTTAACAATTTTTTAATTACACGAAGTAGGTAAGTATTATTAAACGAATATATTTGATAAATGAAAACTATTATTAAATATAATATATTAATTAGTAAATAATACAAATTATTCATAATTATGGATTTTTTTAGTGATTAATTAACTTTATACGACGTATTATTTACCGGGACTCACGGTTGACCTTGCATTATGCTATGTATGGCTGAGCGCTGCGCGCTCTCCGCGCTCTCAAAAACGGTTAAGCGTATAAAAAAATGTTTAGAACAAAATTTGTAGAGAATTTTATGCTCTACAATTTTCATAATAGATGCAAATATCATTGAAACCATAGGAAGCGAGATATTTGCGAAAAACCAATTTTTGTGACCTTTGACCTTGAATATCTTAAGACGCGGACAAGAGATTTTATGTGACTTTTGAGACAAGTTTTAGAATGCCAAAATAAAGGTTTATACAAGTTTACAGCTTATTATCTCTCAGCTTAAGTGACCGTACAATTTAGAAAACAGGACTGAAATTTCGGGATGTTTCAGTTGTCCCTTCCTTTATAGGCTAAACACTAACTAAATTCAAAATATGAAGTTCGTGTGTCTGCTAGAAGTACCTTACAATTTTGATGATCGGTGAGTGTGTCAGTGACAAAATTAAAAAACTTCGACTGGCGATAGTTCGTAAACTATAAGGTATAAATAGTAGGTAATTTAGGAATATAGCTAGTATAGTATGTCCTCTTGGTCACTGAAAATTCAGGCTTCTAGCTTTATCCACAACGAAGTTACAGGGGGGTCGAAAGTGCCGTGAGTGGCTTCGAGAAAAGGCTGGTACGACTGTGTTTTCTGCTCGACTTGGCGATCTTAATTTAGAAATAGATAAATTCGTAACTAACGTGGAAAAAGACATTTTTTCTTTTTTTACGACTAATCAAATATATTTAATTTCCTACGGTCTTTATTATAGACTATTCTTAAACCCAAAATCCTTGAGGAAAAGTGCCAAATACAAATCGACAGTCATATATGTACCTAGTAGTTCCCTTACAAACAAGCAGTTCTCAAATAAATGCTAAATTTGATCTTTTCACACTAAAGTATGACTTAAGCCAAACATCACCCGTTGATATTTTAAAGATAGGTACTTGTGCTAAAATATTGATCCCAGAAAAAAAAATAGAGCTAAGGAAGGGTTTCAGAGATGGTATGGGAAAATAACGCAAATTTCAGATTCCCTGAAGAACCCTGAAAAAGATTATAACACGACATATATGCAAAAGAACACCCGCCCCCACCTTATTAACCTTTGATTATGGTTCACCATAAATAATTAAAAAATAACGAAAAAATAACACTATTTTCAGATTTCTGTATTCCAATAGCCATGAAATGGACATAATACGATATATACTAAGCAACACCCTCACCACATCATGAACTCCTTATATGTTTGACCACAAATAATTATTCTGAAAATTCATAATATCAAAAATAAACAATTCGACCTCCGCCACTTTCGCATCTTTCCATTTAAGAGGTATCGCCCAAAAATCGTAAATTCTATTACTACTTGAAATATTATGTAACAATTTTGAGTTCGATATTTCATTTGGTTCGAGCGTTATCGGCAGACAGACTAACGGACTATGTTTTTCGTAGTCTTATGACCTTGAAGCGTGAAGAAAAAAAAAAAAATCTAAATATTTCCCTTTAATAAGAGAAGTAAAAAAAAAACATAATAATTACCGCTGCCAAAGTCAAGTCTTCGTTTCGTTTATTTTCTATATAAGAGTTAGTTAACTTTTAAGTCAACATTTTATTCGTTCTGGGTTAGTGATTTTGTGTTTTGAAAATGGAAATTAAACTTACAGAATTACGTACTCCCCGGTTCGTGTGAGTAATCTTCCCACCCGAAAAAACGAACTACTCGATGCACTTTTTTGACTGGACCAAGCATAATTTACAATTAATTCATCCAAAATTTTATGTATTGATTATTACCAATAATTTATACTAATAATTACAGTTAAATTTTTTACATACTCTGCACTATTTTATGGCAAAAATAATTCGCGTAAAAAGGTCAATTTTCATCATACAAGTTAATTACCTCCATATCCTCCTTGGTTACCACCCAATCCTCCACCTTGATGACCACCTTGGTTACCGCCACCAAATCCACCGCCTTGGTTACCTCCACCAAATCCACCACCTTGATGACCGCCTCCAAGTCCACCACCTTGACCGCCTCCAAATCCACCACCTTGGCTACCTCCACCGAATCCACCCCCTTGATGACCGCCTCCAAATCCACCATCTTGGCTACCTCCACCGAAACCAGCACCTTGATGACCGCCACCACCTCCATATCCACCGCCTCCTTGGTGTCCTAAACCACCACCTAAAATTAAAAAAAAAAATAATTGCAATTGTTCAAGTTGATCTGTTACACTATTGTGTACAATTTTAATGTAGTGTTGTTAGAAAGTAATCATCTTACCTCCACTACCAAGTTGATTTCCATGACCGCCCCCACCAGATCCATAAGGGCTAGAAAATACTGTGGTTATGCAAACAAGGGCAAATACTCCTGCCTAAAAAAAATACGGTGCTGTTTTATAATTTAAGGCTGTGAAGTCCATAGACATATTAGCTATATCCAGAAGAGTGTTGTTTTAAGCTATTTACCTAGCTATGAAGGAAGACTCGCAGAACTTAAGAAAATGTATTTTTCTACATAACTACCGTCTAGTCCAAGATTTCTCGAGTTGTTTTATTCCATCTAAAATAACCAGCCAAGGGCAAGTCGGATTTGCGCAATTAGTGTTCCGTACGTTGATTGCTTTTAAAATAAAAAATTTTGTTACGAAGACATAAAATGATCAGTGACTTCACAAAACACACCCCAAATGAGTTTTCAACACAGTTTGTTTCATATCTTTGTTTTTTTTTTATATATACCAGATAAATTATTCAAGAGTGGTGATAATTTTTGTTCAATCTACACCTTGTGGAGAATATTACAGAATTTTTTAGTACTTTTCGAGTTAAGGGGGGGACAGTGATTTTTGGCAATTTTTTAAAAATAATACAAAGAAAAGTATGCGCAAGTATTACATTATATACATTTTTGATCTTCTGTTTTCACAAGCTTTCATTTGACACCCCACTCGATGACCTGGTAATTTTTTTTTCACATTTATTTCACCCCCCAAAACTAACCCCTTCAATCAAAAATTTAACTTTCAAAACTACATGGCTCTGATGGGGCCATCAATTCCGATATTAGTGCCAAATTTCAACTTTCTATGTCAAATAGTTTCTGAAAAAATCGAGCATGACAGACAGACAGGCAGACGAACAGACACCGAAGTGATCTTATAACGGAACAGTAAAAACATATACATTAAAAACATATATTTCATTTGAGCCTTAAATTTTCAGCCCCTGACATCTTTCTTCAAATATTTCGGAGAAACGAAGTCGCAGGGCGCTACATCAGGGATACAGGATGGATCTGTAACTCGGTAAGTACGCAGCTTTCGGTAAAGTTGTCGTGCAACAGTAAAGTAAGTTTTGGTTCTCAGTGAATTCGGGAGTTTTTCTCGACCTGCTTCAGTTCTAGGATGGTCTTTCAGTAAACTTCTCCATTAATTCTTGACCCCTTTTCAATATATTCAGTCAGAAAATATTCCAGAAGATGACCGAGTTTTCATCTTCGTTGAAGATAGAGTTCCGCTATAAAATCATTTTATCGATTTAGCCCAGTCGTCAGAGACAAGTGTTGACAAAAAGTTCTCATTAAATGTTAACAGGCTACATTTTGGTATATAGCTAGTTTTTTTGGATGTAAAATACGATAAAGAAAAGTTTACTGCTCTAAAGTATACGCTAAGCCTACAAAATCGAAAATAAAATTAAACATTCTTTGTTTCGCAAATACCTCGAAAAATAAAAGATATCGAAAAACTAATACTACTACGTGAAATAATAGGAAATTTTAGAAGAAAATGGTATACAGATTATTTTTTTTTTAGTTTTACCGTAATTTAAAAAAAATATTTAAAATAAAATGGCTGGTTTAACCCCTTCATTTGTAGTGGAAATCATGCTTCCAACCTCATTTATGATTAAATGAACATTTCTGTATACCGTTAAATATTTTGAAATTGGTTATTAAGATTAAGAATCCGATGACAGATTTAAAAAATTCAAAATTCAATTCATTTAATTTTTTCGAGTAATTTAGAATTTTTGTGTTTTCATTAACTGTTTTCTTTGTGCCTGTATGTTTAAATGAAATATAAAGACTTAAAGCTTAGGCTTTTATGTTTTCATTTTCCACAAAAAAGAAAGTTTTTTTTAAAGTTTTTAATGATTTTCTAATATCAAGTATACTGTTAACTGTAACTCAAAAAAAATTGTCCAAATTTTTTTTGATTACTTCGTAACGTAAAATTGCCGGCGCCGGCGCACAGTGGGGAATTAAATAAAAAAACGAAAAATCGTGTTTCAAAATTGTCTAGAGCCTTCAATTTTGGTTCGATTTGAACGATTTTTTTTTAAATTGAAGCTTATTAAATTCTGAACGAAGTTGTCGGAGCCGATTTTGTAATTAAACTTTTGTTTCAAAATAGCGGACGTCTTCAAAATAGCGGTTTCTGATTATATAGCAACTGAGACACAGAAAACGCTTACAGTTTCAAACCAAGTTGTGCTAAAATGCGTGTATGTATGTTTTTTTTATGTCGCAGATAATATATCTAATATCACAGTTACAAGATTAATAATAATGAACCCAAAATGGCTGCCATGAACAATAAAAGTGTTATAAATATGAATAAACGTACCATTATTATTTTATATCCATAACATTTGCATAAATAATTTCTTTAAGGTTGTTAATTATAAATAAAATTTACAGCAGCAATATTCTAGCAATAACTGCATGAAAATTTAAATCCCGCAACTAAACTTGAATAACTTGAATGATCTGACTGCCACAGTCTAAATGCCACAGAAAAAACTTTCTTTCTCGATTCAATTTTGGCATCCGCCATATTTGATTTGTCATTTTAAGTCAATTGTTGAAACATATAAATATGGCTCTAGACAATTTTGAAACACGATTTTTCGTTTTTCCCCACTTGCGGCGGCGCACTACAGCAGGAAAATTTTCATATTTTTAAACTTAGTGTTCCGGACGGAACACTTATAAGATGATTTCGGTGTCTGTCTGTCCGTCTGTCTGTCACACCCGATTTTCTCCGAAACTATTCGTCATAGAAAGTTGAAATTTGGTAATAATATAGGAATTGATGGCTTCATCAGAGCCATGTAGTTTTGAAACTTAAATTTTGACTTAAGGGGTTAGTTTTGGGGGGTGAAATCGGAAGTAAAAAATTTTTTTTTTACTAGGTTATCGAGTGTAGTGTCAAATAACCGGTCAAGTGCAAGTTGAACTTGCACAATTAGTGTTCCATACGTTGATTGCTTTTAAAATAAAAAATGTTGTTACGGTGGTATAAAATGATCAGTGACTTTACAAAACACACCCCAAATGAGTTTTCAACAAAGTTTGTTTCCAATCTTTACTGAAAATTTATGACCTTGAAATTTTGTGTTTTTTTATATACCAGATAAATTATTAAAGGTAATGCACTCGTGATAATTTTCGTTCAATCTACACCCCCTGGAGAATATTCCAGAATTTTTTCAAAAATTTTTGGTCAGTACTTTTCGAGATAAAGCGGGTGGACAGCGATTTTTTAAAAATAATACAAAGAAAAGTGCACGCAAGTATTACATTATATATATATTTTTTACTCGTGTTTTCACAAGCTTTCATTTGACACCAAACTCGATTACCTAGTAAAATTTTTTTTTTTCACTTCCGATTTCACCCCCCAAAACTAACCCCTTAAGTCAAAATTTAACTTTCAAAACTACATGGCTCTGATGAGGCCATCAATTCCTATATTATTACCAAATTTCAACTTTCTATGACAAATAGTTTCGGAGAAAATCGGGTGTGACAGACAGACGGACAGACAGACAGACACCGAAGTGATCTTATAAGTGTTCCGTACGGAACACTAAAAATTGAAAGAGAGTTACCGTACAAACAGGTTGTCAGAAATGGGAAATTATGTTTTCCGTGATATAGGGACCGTGAAACATAAAAAAGCAAAAATGTCGAAGATTGAGAAGGCGCTTTCATTCTCTTCAGCAAGGGAACTATGTTAGCTTTAAAATAACTGTTTTTATTTTGCAATATTTTTTAATTATTTCACTCAACATTCCTCTCTGAAAAAAGTTATCATCATCAGTATCATTATTAAGGATATTTATATAAATATTGCATCACTTGCTCAGTAATCAAGTCTGAAACTTTAACGATTGGATAAGTTTTGAATAAATTGCATCAGCTAAATCAAAAGGCAGTCTTATAGTAGTAAACAGTATTAAAAGTTTTTTGCACGGCATTTAGAATCTAACACTAAAAATCTATACAGCGTATATAAAACTAAAGAACAAAAAATACTTACTATTGTTAATTTTGCCATGTTGTGTCACTATACAACAGTTGTTAAATATAACTTTTCTCTATTTATCAATTTAGACTTATATACTCATATATATCTCAGTACTCTGGTTATAAATAATTGTTACGTACACTTGATTAAACATAAAAATTTTCAAAACTCTACAGGGGTCAGTGCTTAGAGTCACCTAATTATAATAAAATAAACAATGTTGCATTCCTAAAGAATAAATTCATGTGTGGTTAGTTAGAGTATGATATCTTTCATAAATATTATTATTATTATATATATATATATATATATATATATATATATATATATATATATATATATATATTTCAATCCCAAGACAACAAAACCCCCGATAATATATTTTTTAAAATTTTAATAAATTATTATTTACAAAAAATATTCATGATTTTCCAGGATTTTTCCCATCTATGTGACATCCTTTGTTCTTAATTACCGCTTTACAGAGTTTCGGCATTCTGTCCAGTAGTTTCTTCAGGGTTTCTTCGGTTATCTTAACCCATTCTGCTTGTAAAAGTTCCCACAAGTGATTTTCTGATGTTGGATTGAGTTTTCGAACAAACCTGTCAAATTGTCCCACAGCAATTCAATGAGGTTCAAGTCGGGTGATTGTGGAGGCCAAGTCATCCCTTCCAGAACGTCATCGGATTTCCATTGGTCCAAAAGTTCTCTAATTTGTTTAGCAGAATGTTTAGGGTCGTTGTCATGCTGAAAAATAAATTTCCCCTGAAAAATATCTCTTCCAGAAGGAAGCATTTGAGTTAGCAACATTTCTCGATACTGTTCTTTTCGCATGATTCCTTCTATCCTAAAGATTTTTCCAACTTTACCATTGCCAAAACAACCCCAAACCATTACTGAACCTCCACGTTTTACTGTAGGCAATTGACAGGCTTCCAACATCCTCTCTCCAGCTTACCGCCGCACATAAACTGGTCGATTTGAATAGAAAATTTCGATTCGTCGCTCCAAAGGACGGAATTCCATTGTTCTGATGTCCAATTTTCATGTTCTCGGGCGCATTCTAATCGTTTACGTTTATTCACTTGCCTAAGAAGTGGTTTCCTCACTGCAACTCTCCCATGTAGTCCACCTTCTGCTAACCTGTTCGTCACAGTTGTCAAACTGATGGGGATGGGCCGCTCCAGGTTTACTTGAGCCGTGATTTCTGGTGCGGTTAGGCGGCGATTACGTCTGCTGGACATTGTTTATAGCTCTGTCTTCAACGGAAGTCGTTTTTCAAGACCTTCCTGAACGTTTTTGGTTGGAATTCCATGTCCCGCAGAAAATTTTTTTACGATGTAGTCCACCTTTCTCTTTGGCATCCGCATATCACTCGCGATTTGTCGACTCGAGTGACCATTTTGATGTCTCACAATTATCAGAGCCCGATTTTCAACGGAAACTTCTTTCGTTTTTGGCATTTTCACAACAATTGAGTCTGTATCAATGACAAAGTACGGTTTGCGAATGGTTTATTTCCAAAAGGGCAATGTTATTTATAGCATAGTCTTTATCATAAAATGTCACTAGGAATTTCCATAATCCCTAGAAACTTGAAATGAGTTCTTACTTCAACTGGAATTCTCAGAAATCGGCTCTAAACGATTATCATGCAAATTATTTTAATTGGTTCTTAATTTGTGATTTCACCAAAAAGGCTTATCTAAACAATTTTATGATGGACACTTGTTAAGAACAATTGAATTTACCTAAGATAATAAAAAGGTTTAATTAGGTATCAAATTTTGGCAGTTACATTGAAATTTCTCTGGGTCTCCATACCGTGACCTTATTTACCTATCTCTCTCGAAATGATTTAGCCACGTGACTCGCCCATCGCCAGTTCATCTTTGCCGCTTCCAGAGCTGTCATTGACTTTGGTTGGTCTCCTTATCTGCTCGTTATAAATTCTATCTCTAAGGGAGGTGCCAAGCATGCTTCTCTCCATAGCTATCTGTGACGTTACGAGCTTTTTAGTAAATGCTTTAGTGAGGCACTTCGTTTCCAGTCCATATTGCTGACAGATTGTAGTACTTTTTACAGTTACAACGCCACGCTTGCTTAGCGTGTTGGCAAGGGGTAAGGATGTGAGAAGGAACTAGGGGTGATTGGGTAGTAATTTAGGTTTAGGACTTGATTTCTCCAATAATTGAAGCTGGAGCGAGATCAAGGCTTGCATAGGCAGGGTTGCATCCCCGAAGCCGACCTATGCATGCCAGGATCACGTGTGTCTACTTGCTACCTAAATACCCTACTGCTACCATATATACCAGGTGTACAAGTATGAAATACGGATTTTTTTTCTAAAAAACACGTTCGATTGGATGAATGATAAAAAATGCTCGATTCAAAATATGCTCCATCGCTTGTTATACATTTTTCCCATCTTTCGGGCAATTTGTGAATACCACGCCAGTAAAAATCTTCCCCTTTTGCTGCGAACCATTCATCGAGCCATTTTTTCACATCTTCGTACGAACCAAAGCGCTGCTCAGCAAGTGCGTGACCCATCGATGCAAACAAGTGGTAACCGGAAGGAGCCAAGTCTGGTGAGTAAGCCGCATGGGGTAGAACTTCCCAGCTGAGTGCTTCCAACGTGTCGCGAACTGGTTTTGCCGAATGTGATGGAGCAATGTCATGAAGAAAATGACTTTGTGTTGCCTCTTTCTGTATTCTGGCCTTTTTTCAGATCAGCGAACGGTTCAAATCGGTCAATTGTTGTTGGTAACGTTTAGTATTAACCGTTTCCCCAGGTTTTAACAGCTCATAATGACCACGCCCCTCTGGTCCCACCAAACACAGAGCATCGTCTTTCTGCCAAAGCGATTCGATCTTGCGGTGGATGTGATCTACCCATGATTTTTTGCGCTTGGGATTCTCAAAATAAATCCACTTTTCATCCCCTGTAACCATACGATGCAAAAACGACTTCCTTTTGTACCGAGCGAGCAAAATGTCACACGTGTTTTTGCGCTTTTCCATTTGCCTGTCGTTCAACTCATCCGGTCTTTTGAATCTTTCCCATCTCTCGTAGCCGATTGGAAACAGCTTGTTGACTAACGCCCAATTGCTCGACGAGTTGTTTTTGTGTTTGCGAATCATCTTCGTCCAACAATGCTTGCAATTCCACATCTTCGTATTTTTTTGGCGGTTTTCCACGTTCCTTGTATGCAACATCGAAGTCACCACTTTTGAAACGCCGAAACCATCGTTCACACGTATCTTGCGATGGAGCATGTTCACCACAAGCTTCTCGAAGTAATCGATATAATTCAACAGCAGTTTTCTTCAAATGAAAGCAAAAAATTAATGCTGTTTGCGAATGCTCTTTGTTCGGTATAAATTTCGATATATTAAACACAACAACATAACACTATGCACACACTTCTCCAATTTATTACTCGTGCGCGTCTGACACTTGTTGATGACACAACAAAATGGCGCAGTGTCAAAATCTTTATAGCACAAACTGCATTGGTGCACCATCTGTTGTCTGAAATCCGCATTTCATACTTGTACACCTGGTGTATATATATATATATATATATATATATATATATATATATATATATATATATATATATAATATTTGCATTTTTGCAGTCGACTACAGATCAGTCAGTATTAATAATACCAAATGAGACGTTGGTCAAAATAACTCAAACTAACGGATGTACCCTCAGACCTACAAGAAAACTGTCAAATCTGGTTCCACGGGAAATGTGACATACTTTTCATTTTAAAAGAAAAGCTTTCGTGAATTATACGAAATATTCTAGACAACTTTTGTATAATATTCCTAATAGTTTCTGAGATCAACTAACTTTGAAAATCAGCCAGTTGTTTGTTTCCTCGATTTTTCAGGCGATCGTGTTACGCTAATCCAAAAATAATTACTCTTTCTCTCTCTTTTTGATGGTTCTTCAAAATTAGTTAAATGATAGAAAATTGCCTATGGATGATAACGTTGTTGAGTTTCTAAGTTCAGTAGTTTTAATGCGACAATTATTCAAAGTTTGGAATTCGAGTTGTAATGTTTGAAAATTGCTGTGAGAAATTATTTGAATTACTTAAACAGCATATGAAAGGAACTGGGTTTTTTAGGGCTACCGTCAAGCGTTGTCTTAAACTGATTGAAAGTAAAAAATTTCTAATTTTCGGAGGTCATTATCTCAAAATCTAATGAGTTCTCTGTAGAAATCAAAAAGTTAACTATACATGGGGTATTTCTTTTAAAATAAATAAAGTATGCCACGGTATACAGGCTTACATCCCTTCTTCGAAGAACTGCTCCTCTAGCTGCAAGCCTTGGTTCGATTGAATATGCAAGGAAGCTGCTAATTTCATGCACCGCAACATTTTTGTTAGTTCTCAAAAGAAATGCAAACGAACAATCGATGAAACCAAGGGAGTTCATAATTAGTACTTTAAAAACAAGCTCCTTGTCTGTCCTAACAGGGTATGTTGATCAGTTGCTAAGGCAGTTAGTCAAAATTTTACTAAATCGTCTACGAGTGGTCGATACTAGAGCTATATCTGTTAAAACAGCCAACTTGTAGGCAGAACATGTAAATTATCTATATCAACAAAGGCTAACAGAAAAAATAGCCACAAATGATATTCGAGAGTCGGATGACATAGAAACGGCATGGACAAAACTAAAATCTAACATGCTTGAAGCAGCAGCAGAAGCATTCGGAAGGACTATAAAGAAAGGGGGAAAACCAAACACAAAGCCTTGGTTCAAACAAGAAGTTAAGACATTAGCTGAAGAAAAAAGAAAATCGTACCTACAATACAGATCCAATGCTATAACATACAATGATTATAAAAATGTAAGAAACAGGGTCAACGAGAATATCTAGAGAATCAAAAGAGAGCATTGGGAGAAATTTTCGAACGATATGGAACATGATCTGTACGGAGGACAAAAAAAAATATGGAATCTATGAGAAATAGAAAAAAACAATAAATGAGTATATACAAAATACAAAAATTACGGTGGAAGAATCGGAAAGATATTTCGAAAAACTCTATAGTCCATCAGAAACCAATTCATTAACACAGGAACTACAGCATGAAGATAAAAATGTTGCCCAACCAAATAGGACCATTTCCTTGAATCAAATACAGCACATGGCAGCGAAACCAAAAAACAGAAAAGCCCCGGGCATGGACGAAATGATCAAGTATGGAGGTGATAAATTACTAGAAGAATTACAGATTTTCTTTAACAAAATACTTACAGTCAAGATTATACCATCCGAATGGAAAGAAAGCATCTTGATACCAATGTTCAAAAAAGGAGAAAGGGCAGATCCAAAAAACTATCGAGGTATCAGCTTAATGAGTGCGGTACTAAAATTGTTCACTAAAATTTTAGCAGAAGAAATAATGTTAACCGGAATCTGTGAAGAGCAGCAAGGGTTCAGAAAGAACAGGTCTACTCTAGGCGCCATATTTATAATCCGCCAAATTACCGAAAAAGCCATTTAAGTTTAATAAGATAGCCTCGATGTGTTTCATTGATCTTACCCAGGCATTCGATAGGGTACGGTTAACTGATGGCATAACCCTACTACAAAAAAGGGGAATTCACTCGAATATAATAAAAATTATCGAAGAGTTGAACATCAACAACCACACATATGTAGGAGTAGCAAATAAATTAAGCAATAAAATATCTGACAACCGGAATCAGACAAGGAGATAGCCTAAGTCCAATCTTATTTAACATCATAATGGATGAAATTATAAACGAAGAAAAGAAAACTGGGAGAGGATATCGATTGGGAGACAAAGAAATAAAAATAATATGCTACGCTGATGATGCAGTAATCATATCAGAAGACGAAGATAACTTACAGAGACTTCTACATAAGTTCCAACAAACAGCAAAAGTGTTTAATATGCAAATATCTGTAAAGAAAACAAAATCCCTTACAATATCTAAAGAACCGAAAAGATGCAAACTCGCGATTTATGATCGGGGGGGGGGGGGGGGGGGGGGGGGGAGTGTAGAACAAGTGATGTCCTTCAAATATCTAGGAGCAAACATAACAAGTACCAGGAACCTTAAGGAGGAAGTAAAAACTAAAACAACAAAGGCATCAAATATATGAGCACCAGGAGCAAAGTAAGAATATACAAAACATGCGTAAGACCGATCATGACGTACACGATAGAAACCAGAGCGGAGAACACAGTAACAAAAGGACTCCTAAGAACAACAGAAATGCGAACACACAAGAGATGTGAAGAAATACAGGATGTGGTGAGACGGAAAAGGAATAGGAGGAGAGAACGGAGAGACCATGTGGACAGAATGCCAAATGACCGGTTGGCTAAGATTGCAAAAGAGAAGCGACCAAACACACCTCGACCGCTTGGAAGACCACCAATAAGATGGTATGAGAGCTGGTCTGGGTTTCTGGGAAACCTTTGAAGTGAACACAGGACATAGTCTTAACGTAGGAAGAAGAAGAAAAACAAGCTCCTTGTCTGTCCTAACAGGGTATGTTGATCAGTTGCTAAGGCAGTTAGTCAAAATTTTATTAAATCGTCTACGATTGGTCGATACTAGTCTACATCTGTTTAAAACAGCCAACTTGTAGGCAGAACATGTAAATTATCAGGGAAAAAACCCATTATTTCCAATATGTAGTCAAAAATGCAATAATAATATGGTTTTACGACAGTATACCATACAACGTACTGTAATGAAACTCTGAAAAAACCATGTCAATGAATCGTGCCAAAAAAATGTAGCAGCAAACTAACACAGCTAACTAATCCATCACGTAAATATGAAACTCGGGTTATTAGCCTCGTACTCCCCCTTTAGGACTTATTTTATACGGAGGACCTCATCCCTTCAGAACGAACTGTTCAGGACTGTTTTCCATAGAATGCAACATATGACGATTCAGGACCCGTGTAAGTTGCCACTTCTGCGCATGTGTCACTTTTGTGGCAATCTAGGAATATCGTTGTAGGACGCGTTGTGGCAATAAAAAAACCGGTCAAGTGCAATTTGGACTCGCGCAATTAGTGTTCCGTACCGTGATTGCTTTTACTATAAAATAAAATCCTTACCTAGGCGAAGTTAATTAGGTCCCTGACATCTTAAGATCCAATATGTATTTTCACGTTTTTTCTTAGTCAATAATGTATAATAGTTATAGCATCTTAGCTACCTAATAGCCAATAAATCAATTTAACTCAATCTAAAATCTAGTAATAAAAGTGTACAAACAAATATTTACTACCTAAATATTTATTTAATTATAAACAAATAAAATAAAATTATATCCCAGTACAAGTGCGACTCGCCACTCGGTTACATAAACTTACTTAAAAGTATATTACAAAAATCTCCATCATACGTCAAGAAACATAGTTTTCATAGTTTTTTTTTAAACCAGTTAAATTA
>CM032453.1:54261518-54269469 GCA_019049505.1 Pachyrhynchus sulphureomaculatus
TTATAACATAATTTGAAGGAAAATTAAAATACAATCAGGTTTTTTCGGTTTTATATTGGCAATAGTGCCGGATTTATACTTTTATTAAGATTAGGTCACTTCACTTTGTGCCGCCCTTCCCTCCTTCCTACCTATCTTAATAATGATGTTGATTCAGGTTTCTCTGGAGTTTTGTAAGAGGAAACGTGACTGTGAAAATGTACACATTCCTGAACCAAATTATCCTCTAAATCATTGGAATAATGTTGCACGAAAGACAGCTTTTTTGTGACTCTTTGTGTTGACTGTTCTAGGCAAACATAATTTTTTTTTTGAAATTTACATATGCATCATGCCTTCTCTCTAATTCAGCTCACAGCCTATCAAAGATGACTCTGAAAGAATCTCTGGGGGTTGTTTCAATTTCGTCATTTGATGTTTCGCCTGCAAATTTTTTTCTCTTAGGTTGCCTCTTACTCTTAATGTCCCCCTGATATTGCTTAATTGCACCCATTTCAATTGCACTTTCTTCAAAATAATCAAAGTGCATGCAAGTACCCGCAGACAGCAGGAAGTCGTTCAACTTAACAAAGACCTGGAAGAAGTTCTATCTTAGGGTGACAGTAACCAAATAGAATTTAACGCTGCAAACCTAGGCGGCAATTGTTTCTAAAAAACTTAACGTTGCTGATCCCGACTATATCGGGGCACTTCATTCCTCTAGCATCGTCATTCAATTGACGGGGAGTTAATTTGGGAGCAAATATGTCTTAAAATGAACATGTTGTAAGCATACCAAAGAGAGCTTCTCAAAAGCTGGGAATATTATTTCGAACTAGCAAGCTTTACATTTCACAAGTGTTAATTCTGTATAAAGCTCAAATTCGACCAACAATGGAATACTGCTTCCATATTTGGGGCTCTGCTCCCAAACATACACCGCATTTGTTGGATTCTATCCAGAAAAGCTGATTGGGGACCCAGAACTGACCAGCAACCTTCATTTCTTAAAACATCGCAGAACGGTTGGCGACTCGATTCCATTCTACAAGTATTCTCATGGAAACTGTTGATGGATGTAGTCCGTTTTTTAACAAAGCAGTGCATGCTAGGAATACACATCGCGCTAATTCTTCACATAGGTATAAAGTTTATCTTGTCTTTCCTCATACAACCCTTTTTAAGCAGTCTTTTATATGGAGAACCTCATCCCTTTGAAATGATTATCCCAGGACTGTGTTTCCCAGCGAGTACAATTTTGCAGCGATTCAAGACTAACGTGTCCGCACACGCGTCGCTCCTGTAGCGTTTTAGGGATTTCCCCGCAGCACATAAAAAAAATAATCATTTGCGTCTATAGTTGATCATGTTTCAATCCAACAATCTAGATAATTATTGAGTAAATTAGCAACAAAAAACATCACATAGGGGCATAGGATACGCCATCTTTTCGTCTTTGGAGTCATCAGAAATTGCCTTAGTCATGTAATAACTAAACTTTGATTTCAAATCTCCCTTCATCAAATAAATTACTTTTTAGCTTTTGAGAGTATACCAGGAATTTTTACTACACCAAATTAACTTATTTAATTCAAAAGAACGTGGTAGTGCAGCCTTTGTTATACTTAAGTTGTACCACATAATAATAATAATAAACAAAAATATATTTTTTTAACATTTCACATTTATATTTTTAAATTATCACTAAATTCACTACATATGTTAACTTTATTCGTTATCTAGATTTTTAAAAATTAATGTAGTCCGCCAGGCCAAGCGTGTCGTGTGGCACCATCCATTCTTCCATCAAACGCATTGCTTGCTAAAAGATGGTGATCACTGCCCCCTATTTTCTCTCCACAAAAACATTTGGCTACTTGCATTGCCCCTCCACACTCGCCAATAGCATATGGATGTCCGTTTGGACACTTGAACCAGTGTCCCTTAGCTAATCCCATTGCTTTCACGATTTCCATCCTTTCCTTGTCTGTTATCATTATAGAACTATTCACTGCAGTACTCAACTTCGTTAGTGTTACTTTTATATTTAAGTCCATGGCATTGGTATATCTCTTATTAAGAAAAAGACGATTTTTAAACGCCATTTCATTTTCTAATCTTTTATTACTTCTAGCAATTAATTTTGTAATTTGTTCATACTGCACAATTCTATGAAGCCTCTTAATTTCAAGCTCCAAATCCTCAATTTCCTGATCTGTCACGTGATCTATTGAGCGCAATACTATATTCAGAAGTGTTTCAAGAAGTAAAATCGAATCATCTTTTTCCTCGAGAGGATGTTGTACATCATCAAAGCATTGTATGATGTATCGTAGACTTTGTATTTTCGACTTTACAGCATTAAGTTCAACATTGTTAATAGCCTGTCTCCTTCTTTGTAATGTTTGCTGTAAACGTGTTTCTAGGGCTACAAAAGTTTCTCCCAATTTCCGAGTTACTGCAAAACAAATAATTTTTAAGTAAAAAATTAGCAACCTAAATAGGGTGGTGACATTAATATAGCAAAATACATAAATATGACACAGTATTAAAAATATAAGGGAACAAAATTTAAATAAAACTATTTTTTCTTAGTATTGTTGGATTTTTGTATACGGAGAGGGTTAAGTATATATAGTACGAGGGGCTACCTTTTAAGTTTTTACAAAATCAATGAAAGAAAAAAAAAAATAGTACAAATCGTTTTGTTGTTTCCCAAATATTCGCCTTTAAATTTTTACCAGTATTTATATGCGTTCTAACCAATTCTCGAAACATTTTTTCCACTCTGAAGTTGATACCTCAAAAACATTGTTTTGGAAAGATTCAGCAGCTTCATGAGGTGATGAAAATCGCTCTCCACGCATTTTTTTTTGACATTCGGGAAACAAAAGATGTCATTAGGCGATAAGTCAGGTGAATATGAGCAATGAAACATTAATTCGATGTTTTTCTCCGTCAAATAATCAATTGTTTGACGTACTGTGTGAGAGATGGTATTGTCATGATCAAGAATGATGCGACGTTTTCGGTTGTTATTCCTGATTTCATGGATGACTTCTTGCAAATAAATTGTTGTATACCATTCAGCATTAACTATTCTTCGATCCTCTAAAACAGTGGTTGCAACATGTCCGGTATAACCAAAGAAACAAGCGATCAATTTCTTGGAAATGCTTCGCGAAAGAACTTTTGTTAGGTTTGGTTCATCCAAACACCCAAACAGTTGTTGCTTAGTTTTCGGCTAGTACGAATATATCCAAGTTTCGTCTTCTGTTACGATGTTGTATACGGATTTTATATGTCCTCGGTCGAATTCTTTTAGCATTTCCTTACATCCATTGACTCAAGCCTGTTCTTTAGTTTCGGTCAAATTATGATGGTGATTAATAATCAAAAAGTTGAACGAAGCGATTCGAAGCATTGTTGTTGAGTTAGGCTTTTACTAAAATCGTTAACAATCTAACGAAAACTTTCACGTAATATTTCTATTTGTTCACAAAATTGTTTTTTAACGCTCACTGTAAACAAACTACTCGGCCCATTTCTGAGCTGCCACTGTTTTAACAATAACCAATTTAAAATTTTCCAACAATGGTAGAGTCACATCTCAATAGCGCCATCTCGTGGTCGTTTGTAAAAACTTAAAAGGCGGCCCTCGTACATATACAGTGCGATAATTCATTTTCCGACCTGGTGCTGTATTTTATAATAATGGCTGCAACTACAGTATGCTGCTTAAACTTGTCTTAGATATGATATTTTATTTAACAGTCGCAAAAATTATAATATGGAAAAAATAACTGTAATTAAGTTTCAAGCACAACTCGACAAAAAATCCTCGGAAATATTAAAAACGAGGAAAAATATGTTTATCCACTACAGACTTCACTTCACAAAAAAGAACCTTTTCCTACAGCGGAACTTTAAAAATTCAGATCTCATGTAAAAATCAATGACCGCGGTTGAATATTCTTCACAAATGAAGAACCCCAGTAAAAAAAGACACCCTGTGTCTAAGAATATACTCGTATAGTCTGATCAATGGATCTTTACAGTCATGTGATCAACGCGACGTCCAGAATATTCATACGATTCAATGGGCTGTCAATTCAGTGTCAGCGGTCTGAGTTTTAAATGACAATTTCAAAGGACAAAATAGAATTTCAAATTTTTCATCCGGTTTGAATGTTGCCCAAGAGGCTTGGAACGTGTCAATAAGTAATATTTAAATTATTAATTGAATAATGACACTAATCCTTAGAAGTAGATTCTTCACTCTCGCTTTCATTCATTCCTAACCCGAATAATGATTTCTAGAATCTCTTCGATTATTTTTCTGTATGTTGTACGCTGGCATGTCGTACCTCTGGTGTACACTTTTCTAAGGCTCTATTCCACATCTGAAGTACTTGTTTATCTCCATATCCCTCTTCACCAATGTGCTTGCTATAAAATGTTTTTACATTTGCCCAAATTAGCTTGTTTGCATTAAATTGACAGTGATAAAGAGGTAATCTCAACACTTCATGCCCATGCTCTTGAAAAATTTTATCAATTTGATATTCCTTTGATTTTTTATGAGCATTATCCATTATAAATGAAGATGGTTCTTCTAGATTAGGGATCAACTGGTTTCTGACCCATTTCGTAAACATTTCACTATTCATTTCTCCATGATAACCAAGTGACTTTGACTTGCTAGCAAATAGTAAATTGGCATTTTCCACAAAACCAGCATGTAAAACAATAAACCTTTTACCATCAAATCCCCCAGGCTTTCGAACACTTTTAATGTTGTCATCCTGCCATGATTTCTTTTGACTGCCTTTTGAAAAAATCCATGTTTTGTCTATGGCAATGTGTGCATTTTTGTTTTCCATATACTTTCTAAGAAAAGCTGCTCTCACTGAACAAATTCTTGGTGTCTCCATTAATGCTCGTCTGTTGTCATCTTTCTTAAATTTGAAACCCAAATCCAGAAGTAATGTTCGAAGAGTTCCATAACTGCCATTAATTATCTCTTTTTGTGGCATTTTTTCTAAAAGTACAATATGATTTACTTGCGATTTCACTTAAACCGATAGATATTAATAGCTACTTATTTTGTGCATACATATCATATAATGTATTACGAACGTCCATTTTAGAACTTTCACTCAGATCATGGGTCTTAGCTTGTTTCCTTGGTCGTGATTTTCCAGGTGTTGAAAGCAATTTATTTTTATCACTACGAATTTTGATGCTCGCTACAGTTCTCTTACTAATCTGTAAAGCAGTAGTTACTCTTTGGAACCAGAACATTGTAAACACATTAAAAAAATGTACCTATGTGATTTATTTACCTCTTGTACAGCATTAAGAGATATAATAGGACCCTTGTTATCTCTTTCCGATGTAAAATACACTATTAATTTCGGCACAAAATCTCTTGCTCGACTATTCAAACGTCTTCCATGCATTTTGGTGGCTTCATATGAAGAGTATTTGGTTAATATTTCACAAATATTAGAGCTTTGAACAGAACTATTTATTAGTTGGCAAGTATATTCCAAAATTCAATAATGGGATAGAAACGATAGTGACCGTTTGCTATAAAAATTAAGGAAGTGCCTACTGCATGGTCCAATATACGTTGAATAAAAATTGCTGCACTGTTCACGTTTTTTGTGAGAAATTCTGGTTATGTTTGATTTTATGGTAAAACTTCCGTAACGCGGCTTTATTTATTTAAAAAAAGTTGTTACAAAACACCCTCCCTGGACATCACAAATTTCCCACACAAAACATGGATGGTGCAGCAATTTTTATTATGTCGACGTCCAATGAACCGTGCATTAGACACTTCCAAAAATTAAACATGAAGATGACGTAACCTCAATCCGTCAAAGAATTATCGATTATTTTTATTGTCTATAAACTCGGCGGTACAGGCTTCTAAAACATGAAGTTATATCCAAATTCCAGGTTGTTCGTTGTCTTTCTTGCCTATGTACAAATAACCGAGACAGATAATAGAGCGAATGTCGTAAATAACTTCAGATGACAGAAGACCTACGTTTTTAAGTTTTTAAATATACTTAACAAAAGAATAATATAGAAGGATGTTAGACTATATTCAGACATTTATGACGTTCATGGACGTTCATGCAAAGAATCATTGATCGGACTTTATTTAAAAACAGTGAAAATAAAACAGAAAGCCAGATTTACTAAAAAAATGTCTGAAACTTAAAACCAAACTAGTTGCCAAACTTCTAGTCATACGGTTGATTTTTGTTTAGGGTATTAGGAGGCAAGCACAACGTTGCCTAATTGATTAAAGCATACCTGAATATAATTTCTGATCAGTATTTTTCTTCAAAACAAGTAACTCATTTATGAGTCGTGTTCGGGTCTCTTCATTTTCTTCTCTAGTTCCAAAAGATAATGTCTTGGCTGCAATTACATCTTCTAAAGCTCTTTTTATAAAATCACTATATCTCGCAGTTGTGGTAATGTTCGTAGAACATCTATAACAGAGGAGAAGTAGTAAAAAAAATTGATCGAAAGTTATTTACTCAGCAAGGGGGAAAATGAAACTTTATGATGAGGTATTACTGACAAAATATTGAAAAAACCTCCTCTTACCACTTCTCAAACTCTTTATAACCCTTATGCGATGATTAACATCATAACGATTAAAATTAAAGATCTCCTTTAAGCGAAAACAAGTAAATGGTTGAATAATGTAATTGATTTTTTTAGGTTACTCTGTAATCCCAACACAATTCTTTCTACATACTATCTGTGTTAAAATTGAAAATAACAAAAAGATAACGTGATTTTCAAGTTCCTCCAATACCAAAATCCTTAAAAGGACATATAACATGAGAGATTCCCCCCTTACACGAGTGATTACAAATATTTATGTATGGAATTTGTTCATTTCCTTAACCAAATACAGGAAAAATTCCTGTGATATTATTGAACTCTACAAAATCGACCATCACCCTTGAAGCTATATCGCTCAAGAATTATAGGTTTCTTTTCTATTTCAAATGCTATATTTTTCTTGTTTAGTTGTCATGTGTTATTCCGCATGTCGACGATCAATTATCCATTGAAATATTTATTAATTATCACAATCTAACTATGGGCTCTCCTCTGCTAAACAATTACCAATTACTTCTTTTAAAAATTAATGGAAAAATCAATTACCCATTACCGGTAATTTGAAAAAATAATTGAATTGCCCGTTAGCCACACAAAATTATTCTTTCCATGATGGATTACTACAATTGGTGTAGTGCAATTATTCTTATAGTAATTTCCTTACTTTTATTATAATTGAGTTACGCGCAAAATCCAAGTACTACTGTAGGTATCCTAAGTGTCTTCTAAGTGTAGCTAGGGTTTCTATCAGACAGCTGAATAAGTTTAATCTAGTTGCGACTATAATTCTGCAAGCAGAGTGCTTGCCAGTCTCCCAAGATGTGTCATTTAGTCAACATGAGCGGAAAGGAATTTCGTATTGTGTTCAACATTATTAAAAAAAAAAGGAAATGGTTCATGACACTAAAGCAAAGCTTGAAAATATTATGGGTCATCTGCACCTTCGATTAGGTGCGATTGGACACTTTTGAATGGACAAAGGAGCATAGAGAACGGAGAACCTTTTGGGAAAGCCAGAAACATCACCAAAATTCAAGACATGCTCTTAGACGACAGAGTAATGAAGGTGCGTAAAACCACTAAGGCCATTGGCATCTCTAATGACTGAGTTCACAATATCTTGGATGTACATGAGGAGCCTCGCAGCAAGGTGGGTGCCGCGAAGTATCAAATTTTGAGGAATCTATTACTGTAGATGAAGAATTCACCTAATTAGAAACTACAGAACTGTAGATACAGTTTGCCGTCAAGTGGAGAATCTGCCCCGAAATAGGCAAAAGCTGTCCCGTTTGCACGGGATAGGACATGGCGACTGTTT
>CM032453.1:54269569-54299569 GCA_019049505.1 Pachyrhynchus sulphureomaculatus
ATGTTACAAGTTATAGTGCCAGCAGAACGATAGACCGACAGACTGACGGAAATGGAAGACTTCGTGTTTTTTATTTGATTGTAGTAAAGGTTGCTTAACAATTATTAACGCCTGTATAATTTTTATTTGTTAGGTGGTAGATGTGCGCTTCGGACCGAAGCGTAAATAGTCTCAATTTTTAAAAAAGGTGACCGAAGGAAATGTGAAAACTATAGAGGCATCAGCATCATTTCAAGCATTGGACGGCTGTATGGGAAAGTAATTAAGAATAAGATAGAAGACAATATAAAAGGCAAAATAGGGGAAGACCAAGCAGGATTTACGGCTGGGAAATCCTGTATTGATCATATATATACAGTCAAGCAACTGATGGAAAAAAACTAGCCAAAAACAGAGAAATCCACCTAGCTTTCATCGATATAAGAAAAGCTTACGATTCAGTCGCTAGAAGTCACCTCTGGAAAGCAATGTCAAACTTGAGAATCGACAAAGTATTAATAAAAGCAGTAAAAGCGATATATAGAAATAATATTAACAGAGTAAAAATTGGTAATAAGTTAGGGGTCAAAATTAGAACAACGAAAGGACTACTACAAGGGTGTACAACTTCTCCAACACTCTTTAAAATCTACCTAGAACAGACTTTCAAAAACTGGGAGAATAAATGTCAAGGTATGGGAGTCCCAGTAAGAGACGACTACTTATACAGCTTGAGTTTCGCACCAAGTCGTCATGGCACAGGACGAAGAAGATTTCAGCTATATGGTGAGGAAACTGAAGGAACAAACAAAGCTGGGCTAGACATAAACTTTAATAAAACGGAATACCTAACAACTAAAACAGGAGAAATAGAAGATCTAGAAATTGAAGGGAACGTAACAATTAAAGGAACTGGAAAATTTAAATACCTAGGCACCATAATATTTGCTATTTATTAATGACCTCTGTGATACTCTGAATTGTGGCAGGCTGCTTTTCGCTGATTATCTCAAGCTGTATGCGCCCCGTTTCATGTATTCAGGACTGTAAAGTGCTTCAAACTGAGCTTTGCGTGCTTGAGGATTGGTGTAAACACAATAAATTAGACTTGAATATTTCTAAATGTAAAGTTATGTCGGTGACGAGGAAAAAACCATATAATAACATATGAATATTCACTAGAAACGTCAACTCTCGGCACACACTAACAGTGTAAGAGACTTGGGAGTAGTATTCGATAACAAAATGAATTTTTCTAATCACATTAATAACGTAACTCTGGAAGCCAATCGTCTATATGGTTTTATAGTGCGCAACTGTAGAAGCTTTAATAGTGAACGATCTTTAATACTGCTATATGAGTCTTATGTGAGATCCAAACTAGAGTATGCCTCTCTTATTTGGAGCCTATATTATTTATGCTACAAACTAATTCTAGAACGAGTTCAAAAAAGATTTATAAAATATTTATCATATAAGATAGATGGTATCTATCCAATGAGAGGAATAGAGTATTGGAGAGATTTCATTTTCAATCACTTGAGGCTCGCAGAGAGTGTTCGTCTATAATTTTTCTTGTATAGATTGTTGCACGGAGTCATCGACTGTCCTCAGCTGCTATCGGAGGTGGGTATATTGGTGCCTAGAATTAATTCGCGAAATACCGCTACTTTTGTTTGTTCACGTGCTAGGACTAATCTCAGATTAATTGAACCAATCAGTGTTATGTGCAATAAATTTAACTTATTTAGTAATGAATGTGACATTTTTGCAGACACCGAAAATAAGATTCGGTCAATATGTTTAGATCATTTCACTTGATAAGACATTTATAAAAATTCTTTCAGAAGCTTGTTTTGCTTGTTGGATGTATGTAACTAATAATTGTTTTATTTCACTTTTATTCGAATTTATACTGCACTGATTCATTTAATTTCCTTATTCATTTTTATTTCTTTCTTTTTTCTTCTTTTTTTTGTTGTTTTTTTGTCTACTTATGTTGTTACTTTAGTACCTTAGTTTTAAGAGAAATTTTCATTCATATTCTTTCTTGTTTTCCCTGTGAATGGTTCTTACTGTTGGGAATAAAGCTATTATTATTATTATAATAACAAGAGAAGCAATATCCTAAGAAGAAATGAAATCGAGACTGGGACAAACGGGAACCTGCATCAGACAATTAAACTCAATATTATGGGATAAGGACATAACGAAAGCAAACAAAGTCAGAATATACAGAACAATCATTGAAAATATCATGACATACGGGTCAGAAACATGGACCATTAACAAGAAATATAAATCAAAAATAAGCGCGGTAGAGATGGAATGATGGAGAAGGTGCTGTAGGGCGACCCGGAGCGCCAATGGGAATAACAAAGGACGCAGTACATGCCATAGAAGAAAAACGATTGAAATGGTATGGTCACGTAAGGAGAAGCGACGACAGAAGGTGGATTAAGAAAATCACAGAATGGAGTCCAATTGGAAGAAGAAAGAGGGGAAGACCTAGGCGCTCATGGCGGGATGACGTCAATGAGGCAATTGAAAACAGAGGGTTACAGGAAGGAGACTGGGAAGATCGAAGAGAATGGAACGCGAGGTTCAGAGAAGGGAGACAGCGTCAGTTGTAACAGACCCTTATATATATATTTATATATATATATATATATATATATATATATATATATATATTATATATATATATATATATATATATATATATATATATATAGGTGGTAGATTTGAACACCTAAAGAACAGTTTGTATGGAGAAAAAATACAAAAATTGGCTGCATTAACGCACTAAACATTAATATTTTGTTTGGTTTAAAATGAACGTATAATTTATTCATTTAAATGTCATCTTATCCCACAGATACTTAGGTTAGACAATTTATTTTACCTTTACGATGTTGCTGTTGTTTAAAATTTCGACTTGCTCATTCGCCAAACTTGCGGAAGCTAATTAATTCCTTATCAATCTTAAGACAATACAGTCAATTGTTCATATATTTGTATAAGAAAAGTTTTACGATAATTGTTTTAGTAAGAAAACTAAAAATCCTAGGAATTCTTCAAAGAATCCAAGAATAATAATTCAATCCTTTTACCACATATCATCACTTATATACTAATCATTTATTTTATTTACGTTACAAACAGTTGCGAGATGTTTTAGTGTTTTTGTAGTAATGAAAATTTAAATTCAGCTGTTACAAATTTGTGCTGTTTTTCATTTGTATTAAGTGGAAATTAGATCAAATTTTGGAACAGTTATTGAGGAATAATGAACCCAGAATATAACAGTACCAGATTTTACACAACCAGTGTGAGATATTGTACGCAGTGAATATAAATTATTTTTTATGATTCTTGGTTGTAATGTTAATTTTTAGTGTTCCGTACGGAACACTTATAAGATGACTTCGGTGTCTGCCTGTTTGTCTGTCTGTCCGTCTATCTGTCACACCCCATTTTCTCCGAAACTATTTGTCATAGAAAGTTGAAATTTGGTAATAATATAGTAATTGATGACCTCATCAGAGCCGTGTAGTTTTGAAAGTTAAATTTTGACTTAAGGGGTTAGTTTTGGGGGGTGAAATCGGAAGTAAAAAGAAACAAATTTACTAGGTCATCAAGTGTGGTGTCAAATGAAAGTTTTTGAAAACACGAGTAAAAAATATATATATAATGTAATACTTAGGCTCATTTTTTTTTATTATTTTTAAAAAAGCGCGAAAAATCGCTATCTCGAAAAGTACCGATCAAAAAATTTTGAAAAAACTCTGGAATATTCTTCACGGGGTGTAGATTGAAGGAAAATTATCACGAGGGCATTACCTTTAATAATTTATTTGGTATATTAAAAAGAAAACAAAATTTCAAGGTCATTAGTTTTCAATAAAGATTGGAAACAAACTTTGTTGAAAACTCCTTTGGGGTGTGTTTTGTGAAGTCACTGATCATTTTATACCACCGTAATAAAATTTTTTATTTTAAAAGCAATCAACGTACGGAACACTAATTGTGCAAGTTCAACTTGCACTTGACCGGTTTTTTATATCTGGAGAAGAGGTGGTTATTTTCACCGCTCAGACGTGTAAATAATTTTGTCAGCATCCTCTGGAAGTATATTTTCCTTACCGTCAATAACGTAGTTACTTGGTATAGGTTCCATTTCGGATACCGCCTGATCCAGGTCAACTTCCTTATTAGAAATCACTCCTTTGCTTAAGGTTATTTTATTTTTAATGATTTTCATCTAAAATCATGCTTTAATAAGGATAAAAATAATTTATAATTTTTAGAATAATACGCAGAAGAATCTAAATAAGCACTTCTGGGACGATCCGGATAGCTTTTGGAACAACATAATTAGTATATCAAAAAAAGTAATTGAAACAATTCCAACGTGTTGCGAAACGATACAAAAATTATTATTTACAACACACACTTTTATTCCGATGATTGAACAGAAACATTCCATACATGTATCCGATTCAATAAAAGAAGAAATTGAGGAGTTACTCAATATAGTTACCAAAACAATTGAAGATATTCAAGTGAGACGGTCTGTTCCACAAGTTGCACGACGTCAGGGTGTAAAAGAAGATAACATGAATCCACCAAATGATTTTCGTGAAATTGAAATCATTCCTAGTGTCGAAGAAGTTACAACGAATTCATTCCCGTTTTTAAGAACCAATATTGTTGATAGAGCTTATAATGACGTCGATCACTATTTAGACATACAATTTAGACTTTTGCGCGAAGATTTTATAGCACCGCTGCGTAAAGGTATTTGTTCCTATTTGGACAATCCTGGTGGTAAAATACAAGATATAAAAATTTACAATAAAATAAGATTTTTAAATGTTGAAATCTTAAATGAATGTAACTGTTATCGAATACAGTTTGACTTCAAAAAGAAAAAACAAACATTCACTTATGAAAAATCGAAAAGATTCATGTTTGGTTCTTTGGTTTGTTTCACTAATGATAATTTTGAAACTATAACTGTTTGGAAAAATTGTAGATAGAAAAGACGAACTGTTAAAAAAACTCGCAACTCATTATCGGTTTCCAAGATCAAGTAGCTATAAAATATGACACTGATTATTTAATGGTAGAGAGTACTGTGTACTTTGAACCATACTATCATGTATTAGAAGTACTGAAGAAAATGAATGTTGATAAATTCCCAATGGAAAAATATATAGTTAAAGTGGAAACGAATTCTCAACCTCCAGGTTACTTAAAGGTGAATACTATCTATGATGTTGAAGGATCAAGATTTTATGCAGTTCGATCTCCAATGATAAGGAGATTTTATAGCCTTAATGATTCACAACTTAAAGCGTTTAGAGCTGCCTTAACTAATGAATTTTGTATTATACAGGGTCCGCCAGGGACTGGAAAAACTTACTTAGGTAAGGTAATGTGCTTTTTTAAATAAATAAAATGTTTTATATAGTACAGTTAATTAGGTATACACACATTACTTTTATACAGGTTCAAAGTTCAAAGTAGTAGGTCATTTATGATGAAAAATCGCTATCGATATTTGATGGCTGCGAATAATTTCCATAATTTAAAAATATTTTTTGTATATACCAGGTGTACAAGTATGAAATGCGGATATCAGACAACAGATGGTGCACCAATGCCGTTTGTGCTATAAAGATTTGACACTGCGCCATTTTGTTCAGGTTAGTTCAATATGTCGAAATTTGTACCGAACAAAGAGCATTCGCGGACAGCATTAATTTTTTGTTTTCATTTGAAGAAAACTGCTGTTGAATCATACCGATTACTTCGAGAAGCTTATGGTGAACATGCTCCATCGCAAGATACGTGTGAACGATGGTTTTGACGTTTCAAAAGTGGTGACTTCGATGTTGCAGACAAGGAACGTGGAAAACCGCCAAAAAAATACGAAGATGTGGAATTGCAAGCATTGTTGGACGAAGATGATTCGCAAACACAGAAACAACTCGCCGAGCGATTGGGCGTTAGTCAACAAGCTATTTCCAATCGGCTACGAGAGATGGGAAAGATTCAGAAGACTGATAGATGGGTACCACATGAGTTGAAAGACAGGCAAATGGAAAAGCGCAAAAGTTCGTGTGACATTTTGCTCTCTCGGTACAAAAGGAAGTCGTTTTTGCGTCGTATAGTTACAGGGGATAAAAAGTGGATTTATTTTGAGAATCCCAAGCGCAAAAAATCTTGGGTAGACCCAAGCGCACCATCCACATCGACCGCAAGACCGAATCGCTTTGGCAGAAAGACGATGCTCTGTGTTTGGTGGGACCAGAGGGGTGTGGTCTATTATGAGCTGTTAAACCCTGGGGAAACGGTTAATAATAAACGTTACCAACAACAATTGACCGATTTGAACCGTTCGCTGCTTCAAAAAGGCCAGAATACCAAAAAAGACAACACAAAGTCTTTTTCTTTATGACAATGCTCGATCGCACACGTTGGAAGCACTCAGCTGGGACGTTCTACCCCATGCGGCTTACTCACCAGACTTGGCTCCTTCCGATTACCACTTGTTTGCATCGATGGGTCACGCACTTGCTGAGCAGCGCTTTGATTCATACGAAGATGTGAAAAAATGGCTCGATGAATGGTGCGCAGCAAAAGGGGACGATTTTTACTAGCTTGGTATTCATAAATTGCCCGAAAGACGGGAAAAATGTATAACAAGCGATGAAGCATACTTTGAGTAAAGCATTTTTTCTCATTCTTCCGAATTTAACATGTTTTTTTAGAAAAAAAAATCCGCATTTCTTACTTGTGCACCTGGTACCATACAAATCGTGCTAACGAACAGAAAGATTTGGTATAACAAACCTTATAACTAAATCAAATTGTTTTCGACATCTTAATCTATTTGGCAAACTATAATATTCAAAAAAGGCATTTTATAGAACACAACGGATTCCAGTTAAATAAATAGAAAATTGGGGTTATGAGTAATAATAATAAAAACCCAGATAGGAATACACAGGCCGTTTTAATAAAAAATTGATAGTGTAGATGCGAGAGGTTGTCAACGTGTCAATAATATCAATATTCACGTCTCGGTGTCTTCGTATGTACTTTAGTTATGTATTATGATATATAAAATATGTTGAGAACCGACTCACAATGGGGACAATACGTAGTTTTTACCCAAATTCATTTTCTGGCCTCAATTTTCAAGGAATCTCAATACTTTTCTTTAAATCTTCGTTCTTGATTTCTCTGTTGATCTATCCGAGCAGATTTTTGATTATTTACCATTATTTTTTACTAATTTATCAGTATATATTGCTTTTTTTTCAAAAAACACCTTTTTAGGCAAACCTAACATAACGTAATATAGCAAAGACCAAACCTATGTTATGTTAGGTTTGGAGTTCGGTACATTAGGTTATGGTAGATTTGGTCTTCGCTATATTAGGTTTGGAGTTCCTAGTTTAAAAGCCTTAAATTTAGGAAACGTTCATCTAATGATTTTTCCTCTTTGCATAGGGTTATGATAGGTTTGATGTTTTTAGTGCTATTTATTAAAAATTTGTTCAAATCATGGTGAATAATCAAAAAAATCCTTCCAGACAGATCGATAGAGAAATCAAAAACGAACATTATAAAGAAAAAATTGTGATTCTTTGAAAATTGCAGGACTGAAACTCATTTTATTACTTAAAATGGTGTTTTTTGGAAAAAAAAAAGTATATACCAGGTGTATAAGTATGAAATTCGGATTTCAGACAACAGATGGTGCACCAATGCAGTTTGTGGTATAAAGATTTGACATTGCACCATTTTGTTGTATGATCAACAAGTGTCAGACGCGCACGAGTGATAAATTGGAAAAGTGCGTGCATAGTGTTGTGTTGTTGTGTTTCAATATGTCGAAATTTATACTTAACAAAGAACATTCGCGGACAGCATTAATTTTTGGTTTTCATTTGAAGAAAACTGCTGTTGAATCATACCGATTACTTCGAGAAGCTTATGGTGAACAGAACATTCTCCATCCCAAGATACGTGTGAACGATGGTTTCGGGGTTTCAAACAATGGTGACTTCGATGTTGCAGACAAGGAACGTGGAAAACCGCCAAAAAAATACGAAGATGTGGAATTGCAAGCATTGTTGGACGAAGATGATTCGCAAACACAAAAACAACTCGCCGAGCAACTGGATGTTAATCAACAAGCTGTTTCCAATCGGCTACGAGAGATGGGAAAGATTCAGAAGACCGGTAGATGGTTACCACATGAGTTGAACGACAGTCAAATGGAAAAGCGCAAAAACACGTGTGACATTTTGCTCGCTCGGTACAAAAGGAAGTCGTTTTTGGATCGTATAGTTACAGAGGATGAAAAGTGGATTTATTTTGAGAATCCCAAGCGCAAAAAATCATGGGTAGACCCAGGCGCACCATCCACATCGACCGCAAGACCGAATCGCTTTGGCAGAAAGACGATGCTCTGTGTTTTGGTGGGGCCAGAGGGGCGTGGTCTATTATGAGCTGTTAAAACCTGGGGAAACGGTTAATACTAAACGTTACCAACAACAATTGACCGATTTGAACCGCTCGCCAGAATACCGAAAGAGGCAACACAAAGTCATTTTTCTTCATGACAAAGCTCCATCACATATATATATATATAATATATATATATATATATATATATATATATATATATATATATATATATATATTGACAAATCAGTAAAAATCATGGTTAATAATCAAAAATCCACTCAGACAGATCGATAGAGAAATCAAGAACGAAGATTAAAAAAAACTCGAAAATTACGGCCAGAAAATCAATTTAGGTAAAAATTACGTATTGTTCCCGTAGTGCGGCTATAGAAACCAAAAACTAAAAAATATACCGGGTGTCCCATTTAAAAGAATTAATATTAATTTTTAGTATACTTTTTTTTACCCTCTCCCTGGGTAACTGAAAATAGTTTTAAAATGTACACTGTTGATTTTGGAAAACTTTGTATTTAAAATTTTTCTCTAATTGTAATACTTTACAAGATACACTTAATAGGGATGGTCCTGGGTGGCCGATTTATTTTCATGTTATCAAATATTTTAGGATTGAAAATAGCTCAGACTTTAATAGAAAATCGCCATGCTTGGTACAATAACACCCCAATTCTGGTAATCTGTTATACAAATCATGCACTTGACCAGTTTCTAGAAGGGTTACTTCCAGTGACAGATAAAATTTTGCGAGTTGGTGGACAGTCTAAAAATGAAAACCTCAAAGATTATAACTTGGTCAACAAAAAACTTGAATATTACAAAACAGAACGCGTGGAAAAAGCTATATTTAAGAAAAGAGATGAAGTGAGAAGGTTCATGAAAACCATTAAATCGCTAAATGAAACCCGTAATAAAATAACAGCAAATGACTGTATTATAAATTTTTCGGCGTTTAAGGACATTGAAGGCTACGAGGGCAGTTGGTTTGCTCGGGCAAAACCACAGGATATTATTAACTGGTTACTGGAAGGTGTCAATGTTGGTAGACGTGAAAAGTCAAATCAAAAGAATCATCAAGCAGAGGTAAGTATAGATTGGATTGGGTATATAAAATTGTAGTTTTTTTTTATTTACTAGGTTGGTAGGAAAATCATGCCAGCTTTTAACTTTTAAATTTAATGGTATACCGCTCAGAATAAAGTTTAATAATCGAAAACTATTACAGTTATTTTGGCAAAAGGAAAGGTTTTTTTTTCGGCAGCACCTTGATTGTTGATATTTTCTGTTGTATAAAATTCTCGCAATAAGAATATTTTATTTGAAATATTTATTCCAATCGAATCAGAGAGAATAAATTTCTTTTTCTTCCGACTTATAGTTAGGCACTATTGCCTGTTTTCTCTGTTACCTGCTCTATAGATCGTCGCTCCATTTCTTTCTTGGACGTCCCACGAATCTTCTTCCATTCGATGACTTGTCTCTTGCTGTCCATACTCTCCTGTTCTTTGCCATTCTTCCTATGTGTTGATCCCATTCCACTTTTCTTCCTCTTATCCACTGGTTGTTATTCTCTATATTACATGTGCGTCTTATGCCTTCACTCCTTTCTCTATCCCCCAGGGTCTCATCTCCTAAGTATTCTCATTTCAGTTGATTTCAACATCCTCTGTGTTATACTTGTATCGGGTCTTGTTTCATATATGTAAGTCAGTACTGGTCGTATAACGCTCTTGTATATTCTTGTTTTGGTCTCAACGGAGAGGAATTTATTTGGTATATGGAATCACTGAGGCATCCCGCTATTCTATTAGCCTTGTTGACTTAATGTTTTACGTCTTCCTCGATTTTTCTGATACTAGATATTTTGATGCCCAGGTAATTGACCTCCATCACCCGTTCTATTGGTTTATCTTCCACCACCAGCTTGCACCTGATCGGCTCTTTTGCTATTACTATTGTCTTGGTTTTTTCAGTTGAGATTGACATATTATATTGTTTTGCTGCTATGTAGAATTCATGTAGCAGCCTTTCCAGATCGTTCTCGGTTTCAGCCATTATTATCGCGTCATCTACATAACATATAATTTTAAGTTCTCTGTTACCCATTCTATATCCCTTCTTTCTTTTGACATTCTTTATAATTTCATCCACGACAGTATTAAATAGAAGAGGCTTCCTGCCTAATTCCAGATTCATAGTTGATTGGTTCTGTCATTCCTTCTGCTAATTTTGCGACTACTTTATTGTCTTTATATATATTCTTGATAGTTTACAGTTAAAGGGACGTTCCTGTTATATAATAGATGAATAATGTCTTCTATTTGGACATTGTCGAAAGCTTTTTTTAAGTCTATCAGGCACATGTATGCTGAAATGTTGTATTCTATGGATTTTTCTTTTACCTGTCTCACAATGAATACGGCATCGGTGCATGAGCGCCCACTTCTGAATCGTTGCTGTTCTTCTTCCAGTTGTATTCTCGCGTTTATTTGTATTGTAATAATCTTTGTTGTTAATTTTAGTGTACAGTTTAGTAGATTTATGCTTCTATAGTTATTTGGATCTACTTTTTCTTCCTTCTTGTGCGTTAGTATAACTGTCGCTGTTTTCCATTCATCTGGGATTCTATTCGATCTTATAATCATTTGTATAGGTGTCTGGAGTTGCTTAACCAGAAAGTGTCCCCCATATTTGAGTAGTTCATTAGCTATTTGGTCTTCGCCGGGAGATTTACGGTTTTTTAATTTTTCCAGTGCTTCTATTACGTCTTCTTCCGTTATATATGTTTCTTTGTTTATCGTTATACCTGCTGTTTGTGGCAGTGTGATATTCTGTTCTGAATAAATTTAAGTTGGGAAAAATGGATAATTTAAATCTATAGTACGTTTTCTTTATCGTTCGTTTTACAAGTTGGAACGGACAGTTAAGTCTTAATATAATCTACTTTTAAGCGGAAACCGGAACTGGACTTCGAATTTGAAACCAATTTTATTAATATTTTTGGTTTTCGAATTATATACTAGTTCAGATTTAACGCGGAGGTGGAAATGAAAAATGGCCAGTTTAGAAGGTTTACTGGACATACAAAATTTGAATCTATAGGCGGTTTTCTTTATTATCCTTTATGGTTTTTGAATTTTAATTACAAGCCACTTCCGATTTTTTACTGTAAACTAACTATGCAACAATTATCACCACTGCACCAAACCCTTTATTTTTGCCTTACGTTTCGATAACTATTTCTCGAAATAATGCTATCACTACCGAAATGCGAGTTAGGTGCAGAAAGTGTTTGGTGTAATAGTGATAACTGTTGCACAGTATATATCAGGTTTATAAACATCAGTATACGTTGTCCGATGCTAAACATCTATGTCTTTCTGGCCATTCCGTTGGTCCTCTCTTAGTTCCACCTAGCTCACTGTTCTGAAGATTTTCCCCTTTCGGGCTTTTTTTTGACCTAGGTTTCCTATGGGACCCATTTCACAACCGTTTTAGGTAATCTTGTTTTCTCTAATCTGACCACGTCATCTTAGTTGCTTTGTTTCAATTCCGTCATTAGAGAACCATTTACTAACATTCGTTGTGGTTCTCTCTCTCTCTCTCTCTCTCTCTCTCTCTCTCTCTCTCTCTCTCTCTCTCTCTCTCTCTCTCTCTCTCTCTCTCTCTCTCTCTCTCTCTCTCTCTCTCTCTCTCTCTCTCTCTCTCTCTCTCTCTCTCTCTCTCTCTCTCTCTCTCTCTCTCTCTCTCTCTCTCTCACTCTCCTCTCTCTCTCCCTCGCCCTCGCCCTCGCCCTCGCCCTCGCCCTCGCCCTCGCCCTCGCCCTCGCCCTCGCCCTCGCCCTCGCCCTCGCCCTCGCCCTCGCCCTCGCCCTCGCCCCTCGCCCTCGCCCTCGCCCTCGCCCTCGCCCTCGCCCTCGCCCTCGCCCTCGCCCTCGCCCTCGCCCTCGCCCTCGCCCTCGCCCTCGCCCTCGCCCTCGCCCTCGCCCTCGCCCTCGCCCTCGCCCTCGCCCTCGCCCTCGCCCTCGCCCTCGCCCTCGCCCTCGCCCTCGCCCTCGCCCTCGCCCTCGCTCCTCGCCCTCTCTCTCGCTCTCGCTCTCGCTCTCTCTCTCTCTCTCTCTCTCTCTCTCTCTCTCTCTCTCTCTCCCCCCCTCTCTCTCCCTCTCTCCCTCTCCCTCTCTCTCCCTCTCCCTCTCCCTCCCTCCCTCGCCGAAACTGAGGCCTACTTTGAAGGCAAAGACAAATCTTTCTACAAGAAAGGTATAGAAATGAAGGAGAATATATAGTCGAATTTTGCAAACGAATGTGCTTTAAGTATCCAGACCAAAAACTTTTCAGCCTACGTGTTATGTATATAGGAGATCTATGAAACTTTCCATTCATTTGGTATGGGAGCACTATTTCATCCATGGAGCGTGTTAGTTTTTCAAGTAGTTTTGTACTGCGTTTAATTCGGTCTGCAATAATTTCTTCTGAACCTGCAGCTTATCCATTTTTAAGCTGAATGTTTTAATCTCAGTATCCACTTTTTCGCCCTGTATCAGAAAATCCAATGGTGACTTTACCGTGTGTTCACATTCTGTCCTCGGTAAATAGCTGTTCATTATATTGAATGGACTTTTTTGTAAGTGTAAGTTGTATGTTAGTATACCATTACTTGCTTCAATTAAGTTTTCATGTTTCTGAGATCTATTCCTCCTCAAATACCTATACGGAGGTAGCAATTAATATTTATTATTATTTCAGATAGAAGAAGGTATGGAAAATCTAGATTTAAAGGACCAAATTGAAGAAAATATCGAAGATTTGGGTTTAGATGGTGAAGAACGTGAAGTTGAAGTCGACAATATTTTCGAAAACATTACAGTTCGCAGTGATGGCTCACTCATTTCTTTAAAGCAACTAAAAGATCATTTAAAAACTCTGAATAATGAAGTGGAAAATTTGAAAAATCAGCCTGATAACTTGGATAATATGTTACAGTTGGAAAAAATTGAATGGGATATATGGGAGACTGAAACTTATCTTGATTTTATTAAGGTATTTTTAATTATTATTATTTTTTAGAACCCTTTTAAAGAAGAAGTTTTCAACTTTTTTTTGTAATCTAAGGGCTGGTGAACGTTTAGTTCAAAATGTTTTTTAAACGTTCAAAATTTGATAGAAACATCTTCGGTCCAAAGATCTCATATTTTCTTGTCTACAATATGAGGTGATGTTACAAACCTCAATCTTTTGGCAAATTAAAAAAACATATGAATTCTTCTCATAACAAAATACTCTCACTGCCGTCTTCAGCACGTGCCCCGGTTCAACTTTAAGTGCTGCCTTTACGTCAGTTATGTGAGCAAAAAAATTTCACCCAATCGACACATTAAGCTTTAAGTTAATCTTAAGGTAATTTTAAGTTTAATTATTTAAGTTACTGACATGTTAATATCTTAAGACACAAATGTATAAGCATGTTATTGTAAAATAGTTGGCGGTTTAACTCTCTCTAGATCAGAGGTTCCCAAACTTTTTTTTCTCGTAGACCACTTTCAAAATTTTACTGGTTTCGGTGGACCCCCTGCTGCTACATTTCTACTATATTCCCAAAACTCGTCAAAAAATGTGAAGATTAGATCTAACGATAGAAATTTGCGTCGTGGCTGAGTTCCAACCCTAAATTCGGAGTGGTAAAAATAAAAAGAAAAATAATATATTTTCTTGTGTTCTATTTATTAACATAATATGTTTACAGACTTAATAGAATTAAAATTAAACATTAATAACGTACCGTAACTTCAACAATGCAAATCAACAATTAAAAAAAAATAGTCATAATTTTAATGGGAGGGATGTACTTGATGTGTGCGGTTTTCCAGATTTCGCTATAAGCAATGAGATATTGTAAGATGCCTGCAAGCCATCATCGTTACTTTGAGACGTTGAAGCGAACATACTGTGCACGGTGGGTCTCTTTTCATATTTTTCCTTCAATGTTTGAAAATATTTTAAATCTTTACCTATTTTATCAGGATGACACCTTCTTAGATGATCTTCGAGCTTCGATGGTTTCATAGAATGATTGCTCAAAACTTTGTTGCATAAAAGGCATATGGGCAATCGTTTGTCTGCCTTTGATGGAAGAAAACCAAATTTCAAATAATCCACATTGTACTGTCGACATTTCTTCTTAGATTCAGCCATGTTTCGTATCAGTTACTTACCTGTAAAGAAAAAATGTTTGTTTTAGTAATCATAAGGCGACTTTAACAGGATATGGCTATTTTAACAGAATAAAATAGGATTAATTAATTATTGCAATGAAAAAAAACCAAAATGCCGGCGGCAAAACTGATTTTAATTATTAAAAGCAATAAACTGCTAAGACCCATATAGAGGTTTTTTACAAAACAGCTGAACCTATTTTAATGTAATATAAAATATTTTTTGATTAATTATATTTTGATACATTTCTGTAAATTCGAGAGAAAATACTTTTAAAGAATATTTTGACATCAAAACTCCGCGATTTTAATGATTTATTTATTACTTTGATGTACGTTACGAGTGGTACATAAAGACACGTACAATTTATGAAAATATTTTTAGTCATTTAGCATTAGCAACTACGAGGGCACTGAAATATGTACAAACATGCAGGTCAATGATATATCTCTCCTTTAGTGAATCACCACAGTCGGGTAAATAAATAATTTTATAATAAAAAGTACTAAAAGTTCAATCTTTCTCGGCTTTCTGTTCTTTTATAGAAGTATCGAATAATGGCCCTGTTCAGTATTTAATTTTTATTACGTACCTACTACACGCAAACATAACAAATATAATATTATTACAATATAAAATAAATGTATGAATAACAAATAGGCAGGTACTTACTTTTTTCGGCACTGGTAAACACTGACATCGATTCACTCACACTTTTCTTTTCAAAATTCCGGAAACAAATGAGTAACGTTTGTCCTTGGCATTCGTATTTATATTGGTGACGAATCAAACAAGTTCATGCAAGATTGCAAGCACAGCACAAGTCGTATTTCGTCTCTTTGCACGTCTGAACGGGCTGCGTTGTGGGCGGGCGGGCGGCGCTTTGCAAGTCTCGACGCGCGTTGTACTGAATATCGAATATGTAAGTTTTTACAAGTAACAGTCACTGACCTTCTTAAAATACACTACTCAAAAAAATTAAGGGAGGTTTTTAAAACAAGGAAATTAATGCTAAATAAACAGGCTATCTGATCCAAGCCCGTGGACCAAAAAAAAAAAAGCAAAATATTTGCAATATTATTTTTTCGCGCTATCTGTTAGGATTGCATGAGAACCGTAGCTCCTAAAAAATTTTAGCCAAAAAATCTGAAAATTAGAATCTTAAAGCTTCAAAATGCTTTTTTTTAAGTCTCAATACGACCATTTTTCACCGAAATACAGCCTGTCAAAAATCACCGAAAAATTTGGAATTTTTTTTTGCTCCCTTAATTTTTTTGAGTAGTGTATTATCTGCCTACATTGATAGTCAGCCAGCCAACATTTTTGTTCTTTACTATCGAAACCAGATAAATTTTTGTGGACCCCCACTTACAACTTGTGAATCCCCATTTTTTTTTCACGCCAACGTAGACCCCCGTCGAGTGGACCCCTGGGGGTCCACCTGAACCACTTTGGGAATCACTGCTCTAGATAGATTCTAGATCAACTGTTAATTCGCTATCGTTTCGGTCGTACTAACTACTAAAAGTTGACCATTTTAACAATAAAGTGAGATGAAAATTGCAGTTAATATTAAGGTTGGTTCAGATTTTTTTTTTTAGATAGAGATTGTAGATGGAGATTTATATTTATTACATATTTTTTAGGCTAAGCTTGATCGTTACAAAGATGAAGATTATCGTTTACCGCAATATACAGATTTGCAAGACCCTATTACTATGAGTCTGGATGACAGGTGGTTTCTATATTTTCGTTTGTTGGATATCTATCTAGCTCAGTTAAGGTAATCATACATTTTAGTTAAAATTCCTAATAGTGCAGTAAAAAAAACGTCAAAATAATGATGAGGTAGGCATAGTTTAGACACAGCAATATTATGATTTTATCCTCTCTGGAGTATCACCAGGAGTATTGTCCTGAGTTTTGGACCTCGAAAAACTTGGGCTCTTTGGTTTATAAACAATTTAAGTCTTAAAATCGCATTTTTTAAGCTTAAAAAGTGAATAACTTCGGTTTTATACTACTCACCACTACACCAAACACTTTATTTTTGCACTCGACGCGCGTTTCGCTAACCATGTTAGCTTCATCCGGAGCGATGATTGACTGTAGTCACGTGTAGTGGTGATATATACTGAGTAGTGTCATTCTGCCAAAGATTCCGTATTCCCAACTTAGTTCGGTTATATAAGTCAGATCGAGACAAAAAACCCCAAACTCTTCGTAATGAAATTTCCAACAAATCCTCGTTTCAAGTCATCGCTAACCTACAAAATTGAAAAAACAGGCAAAAACTGCTTTTTTTTCATTTTATTGTATAGGTCGATTGTACAGGTCGACTAAGTGAACTGATCGGCTTGAAACTTTCAGAAAATATGCCTTTTGTTATAGTAAAAATACCTTGAAATTTTAGTACAAAAATTTTAAACCTAGTGGGCACAATTGAATTTGTTATTTAAAATTTGAATTGTCTGCCATTTTATGCCATTTGGTCCAAAATGGATCTTTTTTTTCAAAATTTAGGTCTCGACGTCAGTCTTCCGATACTATTAAAAAAAAAGCCGGCTGGCTATCGGCATCTCTGAGAAAAACGATGAGGCACATTTTAACGATCCGGCGATAATTTTTATATTAGTTTTGCATTTATGACTTCAAAATAGACCAAAAGTCTTTGGTTTTTAAGACTATTCTTTTCTTTCTTCCATCCAACTGACTGGGCTAAGGAGGTTTCCGATGTCTTTTAGCTTGTATTGAAGCATACACCCTTTTTTCGAAGAAATGCTCTACCAACGCCAAGCCTTGGTTCGATTGAAAATACAAATAAGCTGTTGCTTCCAAACTTGATGCCTATCGATAATGACATGAAAACCCTAACGTCATAAATAGAGACCGGATTATATGCGTTTGCATATTTTCATATGCATTTACATATTTAGACCATTCTCACCGATTATTGCATATTTTACCCAAAATCTAGTAATGATGCATATTTTCCCTATAATTACAATATTTCTCGGTATTACTAGGCAATTGAATTGCTCAGGGTATTGTTAATGTCGCCGTCTGGAACCGATCTTATCGCCGGGACATTACCTGCAATAGTCTAAACATCGATTAGGTTATAGTGCCAAGGGAATACCCAAAATTACGACGGTATCTTATTCCTTCGCTTCTTGGTCGGGATATTAAGTGATAAGTAGTTATTTTTTAAGAATATTGGAAATGTAAATAAATTGATTTCAGGCAAATCTAAGTCGCGCTTTTCGATGGGTTGCTGTCAATTTTGGTCCGTTAGTTGATCTCTATGGAGTTAAGTTAGCTTCTTTAAGTCTTCTTCTGACTGATGACTGAACTTGTCGGAGCTCCTGCTGGACCTCAACGCCGGTTAAGTGACGTTTTCTTCGAGTTGTGTTGACACTGAAGTGGTCGTCTCTCTCCGAGGTAAACCTTCTTCCTAATCCCGGTCTCCGTGTAAAGGCGCCAGTCTCTTTGTAACGTCTGTAAACTCTGGAGACAGCTGACTGGCTCAGGTGCAGTTGAGCTGTGTCTACACGTTGGCTATGCCCTTCGTGCAATAGGGCAATGACTTGTGCCGTTTTTTCCGAGATGTCGACGGTTCAAATTGCGATGAAGGAATGATAGGAAAATGCAATTGCATGTGTTTTTATAGGGATGAATAGCGCGCAACCGCGTACGTTGCTGAGCGAGCAAAAACAGTTCTATTGAGTAAAACCGTTTTATTCAGTAAAACTTTTTGGAAATCCAAATGTTTTTGGTATTATTGGAAAGAGTAGAAAATCAGCATTATAATGATAACTAAAATAATACCATTGCTTGAAAATTAAATTCAAGGATCGGTGTTAAATAAAACACGATCGTTTGAGTCTATTGTTTTGCTCACCAGTGTATAATATGTAAGAACTCTATAGTTCTTAATTGTTAACAGTTTTAGGGGAATTTACTTACTCTTTCCCTTAAGAAAGTCAAATTCATTTCTTATTTTAGAATTACGTATATGCAAGGAAAGTAATTGGTAAATGACTGCCGATTTTTTTCATTATAATTTAAATTTTATATACAATTAATTTTTTTTAACCCTAAGGCAAAAATATGAAGAATGCGATAAACGCTTTAAAGACGTTTTCAATGATTACGAAGAGATGCGTAAAATGGAAGATACACAAATTATGAAACAAAATATTGTGGTTGGAATGACTACTACCGGTGCAGCGCGTTTACAATCATCTTTGAAGGTAAAATAATATAACAGTAATATAAATTTTACTGTCACCGCATAAAGACAACTAAAACTTTTTAATTGCTCTTCGTCATATTATGGGCTTGCTGAGCTCACCAGTATAGTTGCCATGGAACAAAAGTGCGTGTCATCTAATAAAAATTTGCCAATATCATCATTTTACTTACTTAACTTTATGTGAATCGATCGGTTATCGATTGCTTTAATATTAATATCAATTTACTTAATACAGGTTTTGTATCTTATGCATAGTTACGGAATAATGACCTATGCAACTCTCTATTTGGTTGAAAACATTCAACAACTGAAGGGGGAGACCTGTGTAAAAAAAATTTTAGCTATTTTTTTCATAAAAAGTTAGTTTAACATCTGAAGAATATCCTCACCAAGTTTTAAATCTAAATTCGAACTCTAAATGCATCTATCTTGTCATGAAAGAGACCGTATCTGACCGGTTAAGGCGCTTCACGTTTTCGGATTTTCATTTGTTTATATAATGTTGACTCGAAAAATTGATAAAAATGAACCAATTATCAATCCAATTATTTTTTGACAATTTTTTTTTTTAAAAAAAAGGTTAATTTTTTCAAAATGGTCCCAAATTCGCATTTTTTTTTTGGTAAATTTAAATTCATTCAAAGCGTATAATCATATTCTAATGATTTTTTATTATTTTTTTAATGCACTAAAGCGACCTGGGCGTTGCACGGCACAAATTCAAGGAGTCGAACTTCCGGTCGACAGTTCGTAGCACGCGGACGCGTTCTTCCGGTTCGGGCTTCTGAAGGCGAAGTGCGAGCGTTTTGGGGCTTCGGAGTGTGGATCGGTGGTCCACAAATTGCCTGGTAGGGGTTCTAATCGCATAGGGTTGCTAAGCGCTGTGAGGGGTGATTCTTATAACGTCGGTTAAGGTTAAGTGATTTGAGCAGTAGGCGAACAAGTGAGGCCGTGTTTTTTGTATCAATCACGTAATTAGACGGGGGGTCTGACAGAAAAGGTTATACCCAAAACCAGTAGCAGTTTCCGAGGAGATCCTTTATCAGTGCCAAAAAGAAATTAAGCTTTAAAGACATATAAATATTTTTTTTGGGGGAGCAATATCGCCCAGAGCGAGACTACGTTGTTCTCCACCTGTAGAAAGGATCCAAACTCGAGAATGTGTAACGCATCACCGAAGGTTCGCCGGTGCTCTGCCTAAGCACGAGACGGATTCAAAGCTGAGTAAATTATCCAAAGAAGGACAGAGCTCAATAAAAGAGAGAGAGAGAGAGAGAAATTCAAGGAGTCAACTTTGAGCAACTTCTGCTCCGCCATTTTGTATTTTTTTAAAAAGTTGAAGCTCTATTTTTGAAGTGAAAAAGTTGTTCTTTTTTATGTACTTTTTCATTTTTGTATGAATATTATAGTTTCTCAATAAATAATTCATAAAGAAACGACCGTTTACACAGGCCTTTCCCCTTAACGCGAATGGCTCCTACCTAACACATAGGCTGAAAAGTTTTTGGTCTGGCACATAGATTTCATGACATTTCGATGATTATTTTACAAGTTACAGTGGTTTTAGTGAAGCTACTTTTGATATTTTCAAAACAATGGAAAAATTCGAATTTCGTGTGTTGATTAAACATTGTTTTTTGGTGAGAAAAAATACCGTTCAAATAAAGCAATGGCTTGATAAGTGTTACGGGGACTCTGCCCCTACAAAATCACTCATCATTTACTGGTATGCTGAATTTAAACGCGGTCGTACAGATACAAATGATGCCGAACGCTCTGGACGCCCAAATGAGGTGGTTACACCGGAAAACAGCGAAAAATCCACAAATTTGTTTTGGATGACTGTAAAGTGAAACTGCGTTAGATAGCTAACACCCCACAAAAAATATCAAAACAACCCAAGCTCTGTTCGAAATGGGTACCGCGTTCGCTCACAATGGACCAAAAATAACAACGTGTTGATGATTCTGAGCGCTATTTGGACCAATTTAAGTGCAATAAAAACGATTTTTTTATGCGATATGCCACAATGGATGAAACATCCATCCACCACTACACACCGGAATCAAATCGGCAGTCAGCTGAATGGACAGCAGCCGGTGAAAGCCGCCCGAAGCGACCCAAGACACAACAGTCGACCTGGAAGGTTTTCTCCTCTGTATTTTGGGATGCGCATGGAATAATTTTCATCGACTATGCTGAGAAGAGAAAAACCATCAATAGCGAATATTATATAAAGTTATTGGTGCGTTTGAAGGCAGAAATCGCAAAGAAACGGGCCCAAATGAACAAGAAAAAAATGCTCTCTCAAGGGTTACGATGGTAAAATTGCATGAATTGAAGTTCGAATTGCTTCCTGTTCCACCGTATTCTCCAGATTTGGCCTCTAGCGACTATTATCTATTCGCAGACCTCAAAAAAAATGCTCGCGGAAAATATAGAAGTTATCGCCGAAACTGAGGTTTATTTTGACGGTAAAGTCACATCCTTCAACAAGAAAGGTCGAATTTTGCAAAAAAAGAAAATATGTTTTAAGTAGCTCGACTATAAACTTTTCAGCCTACATGTTAAGTACCGAACCTAAACTGAACTCATTAAGAATAAGCCGCACTGTGGTAACATGTGTTTTTCGAATTTGCATTCTTGGAAATAAAGCACTATTTAATATTATATTATATTTTTGTATAAATATAGAATTACAAATACATATAATACAAATAAAAATACAAATTTGTCGATATTTTAGGCTCTAAGAAGCCCTATAGTTATTGTAGAAGAGGCAGCAGAAGTTTTAGAAGCTCATATTGTTGCAGCATTGACACCATACTGTGAACATCTTATATTAATAGGAGATCATCTTCAGCTTAAACCCGGAGCAGCGAACTATACAGTAGAGACGAAATATAAGCTTGGTATGATTTCAATAACACTACTTGATTCTGAACCAATTGTTTTATGTAAACTTTTTATTTATTTGAATTAAAATCTATTTCTATTCATAATCAATAAAATAATTATGCTTTTTCTAAGAGTTAGCTACAATAAAAAAAAAGGTAGGTTTGTTTATTCAATATAGAGTCTGTCAAATAAGAACTTGACCGCCCATATTCTTGAAAAAAATGTGTTTCGAGAATATTTTTTTGCCATCAATATATTCTTTGGTGTGCTAGCAACGGCGTAATTACCTTAGTAAATTGTCCAATCGCCTCATGCATCAATAATCGCATGGTATCTTCGAGTCATGCTGTGGACGAGATTTTCTGCATACTCTGAAAATTTTTCGAATCTCCCGAGACAACTGAGACAAATTTCTTAGAGTCTTTCCTTGTCTTTACAAGAGACCAAACGTTTTCAATAGGGTTGATTGTGATCTAATATCTTATCGTGGGCCCAAGCGAGCCACTTCGCGATGTAATTTTCGCCCAACAAAAGTTTCTTCAGCGTGCTTCGGAATTTTATATCATGAGCATGAAGATGTTGTCGAATTGTCTCATAGACAGCGTCAATTTCGGGTCCCGTGAAAACAAACATACGACTCGTTTTTCGACTTTCGGAGTCACTTTGCCTACCAAGCCACGTTTTGACAAGTTGTCGACATTTTCCTCTTGTTAAAATGACTTACCCACTTCTTCACAAACGACACCTACTTTGAAATATATTTAGCGACCACGGAATGTGTCATTTTAGGCCCCTCTGGATGGGAACAAAGACAGACTGCCTCGAACCGCCGCGCAAACAAGTGATTCATTTTGGATTTTACGTGATTTCGACGAAAGTTCGGAATCGACTGATACTTTTACTATCTTAGTACTTATCTTGCGTTTGATAAAAATTTCTGCAGTACAAGCCTTATATGCGACGTCGTGGTGAAAAAGCCGGGTGTTCATTCTTGAATATGAACGCAGGGTTTTTGGCTCTTAAATCGCTCTGTCCAAGCTTTCGTCTATGTACCATGAAGCTGTAAATATACCCTGATTTTTGATAACAATTCTGGTCAAAATACCCCAGGCTGTAAGAAATACGACAATCATCTAATCTACCAGGTGTACAAGTATGAAATGCGGATTTCAGACAACAGATAGTGCACCAATGCAATTTGTGCTATAAAGATTTGACACTGCGCTATTTTGTTGTGTTATCAACAAGTGTCTGACGCGTACAAGTGAAAAATTGGAAAAGTGTGTGCATAGTGTTGTGTTGTTGTGTTCAATATGTCGAAATTTATACTGAACAAAGAGCATTTGCGGACAGCAATAATTTTTTGTTTTCATTTGAAGAAAACTGCTGTTGAATCATAGCGATTACTTCGAGAAGCTTATGGTGAACATGCTCCATCGCAAGATACGTGTGAACGATGGTTTCGGCGTTTCAAAAGTGGTGACTTCGATGTTGCAGACAAGAAACGTGGAAAACCGCCAAAAAAATACGAATATGTGGAATTGCAAGCATTGTTGGACGAAGATGATTCGCAAACACAAAAACAACTCGTCGAGCAATTGGGCGTTAGCCAACAAACTGTTTCCAATCGGCTACGAGAGATGGGAGAGATTCAGAAGACCGGTAGATCGGTACCACATGAGTTGAACGACAAGCAAATGGAAAAGCCCAAAAACACGTGTCACATTTTGCTCGCTCGGTACAAAAGGAAGTCGTTTTTGCATCGTATAGTTACAGGGGATGAAAAGTGGACCTATTTTGAGAATCCCAAGCGCAAAAAATCATGGGTAGACCTAGGTGCACCATCCACATCGACCGCAGAAAGACGATGCTCTGTGTTTGGTGGGACCAGAGGGCGTGGTCTGGCTTACTCACCAGACTTGGCTCCTTCCGATTACCACTTGTTTGCATCGATGGGTCACGTACTTGCTGAGCAGCGCTTTGGTTCGTACGAAGATGTGAAAAAATGGCTCGATGAATGATTCGCAGCAAAAGGGGAAGATTTTTACTGGCGTGGTATTCACAAATAGCCCGAAAGATGGGAAAAATGTATAACAAGCGATGGAGCATATTTTGAATAAAGCACTTTTTATCATCCTTCCGAATTTAACATGTTTTTTTAGAGAAAAAATCCACATTTCATACTTGTACACCTGGTAGTCGATCGCGATTTTCACACTTCGGTCGGCGTATCTGCATTTTCGAACAATCAAAGTTGACTCTATGTCTTACTCTTCTGTGATTTAATAGGGGCCCAGGGAGTACAAAGTTCTTCAGTATCTCCTCGATCCGTTTATAAGTAATTTGTCAATTTCCGACAAGTATATTTTTCACTTTGTTGGTCGTCATCACTTCGTAAGGACGTCCAGAGTGCGACATGTCCTTCGTTAAAAAATGTTCACGCTGAAATTCTGATACACCCGTAAAATTATTGGTGAGGGCAATCAACACCTGAAAAAATTTTTAGTTTCTTCTTACAATAATCAGTGTTCAATTCACGCAGAAACTTGTACTTTAGAACGGTCGATTTTGAATGCTCACTGGTTTCAGACTGATTTAGCTTGTACTAACCAAATATAAAATGTAACCTATTAAAGTATACGTTTCAATAACACTAACGTTCTAGCTCTGCACTGAAAACAAGAAGTGTATTGTAAAACTTATGTAGCGACCTATTAATGCAGTAAAAAAAAGGTCAAAATAATGATGAGATAGACATAGTTTAGATACAACAATATTATGATTTTATCCTCTCTGGGGTATCGTCAAAAGTATTGTCCTGAGTTTTGGACCTTGAAAAACTTGCACTCTTTTATTTATAAACAGTTTAAGTTTTCAAAACGCGTTTTTTTTTGAGCTTAAAATGTAAATAACTCCGGTTATATAAGTCGGATCGAGACAAATAAAAAACTAAACTCTTCGTAATGAAATATCCAGCAAATCCTCCTTGGTTTTAAATCGCTGAAATGTGTACATAACCTACAAAATTAAAAAAATAAGCAAAAAAACTGTTTTTTTTTTTCATTTTATTGTACAGGTCGACTAAGTGAACCGATCGGCTTGAAACTTTCAGAAAATATTCCTTTTGTTATAACAAAAATACTCTGAAATTTTGGTACAAAAATGTTGAATCCAGTGTGCTCAATTGAATTTGTTATTTAAAATTTGAATTGGCTGTCATTTTATGCCGTTCAGTCCAAAGTGGATTTTTTTTTCAAAAGTTTCGACGTCGAACAAGTGTAAAAAAAACCTGTTAAAAGGACCCAAAAAAAAAATTTTTTTAATGGCATCGGAAAGCTCGCGTCAAGACCTAAATTTTTTTTTAAAAAAAGAAGATCTATTTTGGACCAAATGGCATAAAATGGCGGGCAATTCAAATTTTAAATAACAAATTCAATTGTGCCTACTAGGTTCAATTTTTTTGTGCCCAAATTTCACGGTATTTTGCTATAACAAAACGCATATTTTTTGAATGTTTTACTTAGTCGACCTGCACAATAAAATGAAAAAAAAAACAGTTTTTGCCGGTTTTTCAATTTTGTAAGTTATGTACGCACTTGAGCGACTTAGAACTAACGAGGATTTGTTGGAAATTTCATTACGAAGAGTTTGTTTTTTTTTTTGTCTCGATCCGACATACAGTTAGTCCAAAAAGCCTCCATACACCACCTGCTTTCTATGCTATTTTTCTGTTATGTTTAGCTAATTAATTGGAACTACAAGAAAACATGTTTAAATTAATATTTGAAACTTAACCAACGAGGATTAGTACTAAAAACAACTACGGTACATTTTAGTTAGAAGTTACGTCATTGTTATAAGAATGTAAACAAAATTAATGTCAAAACAGACTCCGTACACTTAACAATTATCAATAATAGTATGACGGAGTTTAACGGAAAGTAACAACTTCATTTAAACGAATATTTAGTGGGACCGCCGTTGGCCTTGATAATCTTCTGTAACCTTTTTGTCATGCTTGCAACCAACTTTCTAGTAACTTCGACTGGCATGTTTTCCCATTAGTTCAATATTCTGTTTTTTAATTATTCTCTATTTGAAACATTATGTTTGCGACCACGCCGTTTAAGTTCCTCCCATAAATACTCAATGGGGTTAACACCGGGGGATTGCGGAGCTGCTGTCGCACGTTATGGATTATCAATTCTCGCACCAAGGTTGCGGTATGTTTCGAATCATTGTCTTGTTGGAAAATGTATCTTTTTTCCAGCGCTAATTTTTGGCCACTTTCTCTTAAATTGTCTCTCAAAATGTTCAGATAAAACATGCTGATCCATAGTACCTATAATAAAATGTATATTTCCAACCCCTCCAGCGGACATGCATCCCCAAAGCAGAACACTGCCACCCCCCTTGTCTCACTGTGGAACAAATGTTTTTAATATCGAATGCGGTATTCTTCTTTCTCCAAACTTTAGTTCTGCCATTAGACCCAAAAAGGTTAATTTTAGTTCCATCACTATTACGGATTCCCAAAATTCAGGAGGTTTAGTAAGGTATTCCCTAGCAAAACTAACTGCTTTTTGCGGTTAGCTTCCGAAATTAACGACATCTTCCTGGCTGCTGCACACCCCTTATAGTCGGCCCTGTGTAAACAATTTCTCACTTTCTTATAATTTTGGTGCATTTTTCTTGGAATCTATAATTATTTGTCTAACAATACTAGCTTCTTCACGTGGAGTCAGTTTCTTGGGATGACCGGAGCGTGGTCGAATTTTATAGGAACCCGTTGATTTATACTGGTTTACAAAGTACTGAACAGTAACATGCGACTTTTTAACAATTTTCCCTATATTTCTGTATCTTTTCACAAATCAATTATGATCTTTCGAACTTGAAATGGAATTTCACAATTTCTCTCGCTTAAAAACCCACTGCAAAATTACTAGCAACAAGTGACAGATTATAAAGTATGGCCGAAAATTATTCATTTGTTTTCAATTTAGCGAACAACAGATAGCTTAATAAAATGCGGCTGATTATAAAATGTTTTTTTCAGTGCAGTTCTTGAGTGTATGGAGACTTTTTTGACATTAATTTTGTTTGCATTTTTATAACAATGATGTAACTTCTAAATAAAAAGTTCCGTAGTTGTTTTTAATACTAATCCCCGTTGGTTAAGTTTCAAATATTAATTTAAACATGTCTTCTCATAGTTCTAATTAATTAGTTAAACATAATAGAAAAATAGTATAGAAAGCAGGTGGTGTATGGAGACTTTTTGGACTGACTGTATATAACCGGAGTTATTCGCATTTTAAGCTCAAAACCGCGTTTTGAAAACTTAAATTATTTGTAAACAAAAGGACACAAGTTTTTCGAGGTCCAAAACTCAGGACAATACTCCTGGTGTTACCCCAGAGAGGATGAAATCGTAATATTGCTGTATCTAAACTGTGCAATTTAAAATGCTTTTTTTGCTGCACTATATGTAGTTTTAGATCACCCCTTACAAAAAGCTTATGTTTTTCATTAATTTTAGGTATAAGTTTATTCGAAAGAATGGTAAATAACAACATTGAATGCCACACCTTAAACGTCCAACATCGTATGAAGCCGGAAATTTCTAGTCTTATTAGGCCTCACATATATCCCAACTTGGAAAATCATGAATCTACGCTATTAAGAGATCCGATTCTAGGTATTTTTTTTTTAATTAGAGTTATGGAAATATGTGGTGTCCCCTAAATAAATTCATATTACCCGAACGCAACGAACAGGAACGGCAAAGTGGGGGCACAGAGCCGAAACCCGACCCTTGCAAATTCTGTTTCTATGAAACGTTCCACATCAGCGGAGGGTGCGTATTGTGTACCAGAGTGTTACAAAAATAATAATTCAGTGACTGTTGCGCAGCGAAAGTTGGGCGTTTAATATCATAAAACATTTAGCACACTTAAAATACAATAGAACAGAAAAGTCTAGCATTGCCGAACATGCCCTTGAAGCTGATCATACTGTAACATTAGATAATCTAAGGTTAATAAAAAATGTAACTGATAGGAGATTGTTGAACGCATACGAAAGTATGGAAATCATAAAATGTAAAAGTAGTTTAAATAAAGACAGAGGGCCTATTCCTTATAGTCCCCTCTACCGGTTACTTGATCGGAACTGATGGCCTTGCCTATATCATTAGTTCCGCTTGAGTAATTCAAGGGTTAGGTTAAGTATAAATAGGGTAGATTTGTAGTTTAGCTTTAGTCAATCATCGCTCCTGATGAAGCTAACATGGTTAACGAAACACGCGTCGAGTGCAAAAATAAAGTGTTTGGTGTAGTGGTGATATATACTGAGTAGTATCATTGTGCCAAAGATTCCACATTCCCAACTTAGTTAATAATGTTATATACCTAAACCTAGAAATTTTTTTAATATTTCAATTTTTTTAAATAAATACCAGTTTTCAGTTTTGTAAAAAATTGCCAGTAGCGCCATTGTTTCTGAAGGTGGAATATTCATAATTGGATGAGCATTCTATAGAAATGAAAAAAAGACGTATGTAAAGAAATTTGCATTAGATGAGACAGGGGGTTCAAAATAAATTTACGCATTTCGACTTTTTTAAATTGAAAAATCTCAAATTTTTTAAATGGCACACCCTGTATATTATTATTTTTTCTGATAGATTTTACAAAACCCTCCAACTTTTATTAAGTATGTCATATACCTATTTCTAATAATTTTCGATTTAATTTGAATATTTCAATTTTTACCCTTGTTTTTAATACACTTACGCTATTGTGAAAACATAAACCAATAGTTAATAATAATTTTAATATAGTTTAACTTATCTAATGATTAATTATTATGACGTAATAAAAGTTCAAAAATAGCCCGTCTGCTTGAATACACATGTTTAGTCGTTTTACTATATTTTCCTTCATTTTCCTTAGCATAAGGGCGTTATTGTCCTGCACGCATCCCATATCTTATTTTCCATATCTACCGGTGTTGTAGGGGGATTCACTAAACACGATCTTTAATGTAGCCCCACAAAAAGAAGTCTAAAGGTGTTAAGTCACATGTTCGAGGGGGCCACTCAATAAATCCCTACCGATCCATTCTTGTGGGTAACGATCGTTTAAAAATTCCCGAACTTCCCGATGGTAATGAGCAGGAACTCCGTCTTGTTAAATCCACATTTGTTCCCTTTCAAAGTTATCAATTTCTTCAAGAAGCTGGGGTAATTCCTTTTGCAAAAAATTTAGATATCTAGGGCCGTTAAGCGGTTCGTGGAAAAAATATGGACCAATAATTCGAAAATTTAATATTCCACACCAATGGTTTTGGTTTTGAACTTCCCGGGCCCAAAATGGGTTAACTGTTGAATAGTAATGCATGTTATGGCTGTTAACTGCTCCATTACTGCAAAAAGTAGCTTTATCAGAAAACATTATTTTGGATAAAATTTGGATCGGCTCTATTGCTCCATTCATGGTGGTACAAAAGTTTGTTCCTCGTTCAAAATTACCGTTTTGAAGTTCTTGGTGTAGTTCCATATAAAACGGATGATACTTGTAGTTTCTCGTGGTGCGATTAGCCGCAGCTAGTTGACGGCTGCTGACCTGGGGATTATCTTCAACATGAAGTAAAATCTCCATTTCTTTTTTCTCATTAGTAGCATTCTGGTTTACTACTTTCAGTTTCGTATACTCAGCGCTACCACTCCCATCAAACCGTTCCATTAAGCACTGAAAAGATTTTCTAGATGGTATACGTCTATTACGGTACTTCGCTCCGTAAAGCCTTACTGCCAAAAAACAATTTTTTCCCGCCTCGCCCAGTATATAAACCATATCAATTAATTCATTTTTAGGAAAATCCATAACTATTACCTTTATACGTCACTTACTACAACAAATTAATCTATTTTTACTTGCTTCATAGACATGTAAAAATTTGACAATGCCTACATTTTTGTTTTCTCTTGGCAACTATTATATTATAGCATAAGTGTCTTAAAAACAAGGGTAAAAATTGAAAAATTCAAAATAAATCAAAAACTATTAGAAATAGGTATATGACATACTTAATAAAAGTTGGAGGGTTTTGTAAAATCTATTAGCAAAAATAATAATATGCAGGGTGTGC
>CM032453.1:54304569-54313859 GCA_019049505.1 Pachyrhynchus sulphureomaculatus
TGGCCCCATCAGAGCTGTGTAGTTTTGAAAGTTAAATTTTGACTTAAGGGGTTAGTTTTGGGGAGTGAAATCGGAGTGAAAAAAAAAATTTTACCCGGTCATGGAGTGAGGTGTCAAATGAAAACTTGTAGAAACACGAGTTCAAAAATATTTACTTGCGCACACATTTCTTTGTATTATTTTTAAAAAATCTCGGAAAAACCGCTGTGCCCCCCCTTTTCTCGAAAAGTACTGATCAAAAATTTTGAAAAAATTCTGGAATATTCTCCACAGGGGGTAAATTGAACGAAAATTATCACGACTGCATTACCTTTAATAATTTATCTAGTATATAAAAAAAAACGAAAATTTCAAGGTCATGAGTTTTCAGTAAAGATCGGAAAAAAACTTTGTTGAAAACTCATTTAGGGTGTGTTTTGTGTAACAAAAACTTTGATTTTAAGGGGTTACATACACCTGGGCGTTGTAAAAAGTATGTATATTTAAAATATACATACATACATATATATTTATATGTATATATATATATATATATATATATATATATATATATTTTATATATATATATATATATATTTATATATTATATATATATATATTTTCATTGTACTTTAAATTATAGAATTTTTTTTTTTTAAAATATGTTTTAAATGTTAACATTTTTTTAAATCGGGTTAAATGGACCACTAATGAAAACTATGGCGCCTCCTTGTCTGCAGGATAACTTCACAAAAAATAATCCAATCTGCAAAAATAAAAATTAATGTTATTTATTTATTTACGGGTAACTCAGTATAATAAAAATTTGACAAATAAAAAATCAGCAACAAAAAATTACCTATACTAACTAACTAACTTAACTAAGATAATAAAAACAAAACATAATTGAACAAAGAGTAAAGAAGTAAAACTTAGAGTAAATAAAATGAATAGAAATGAAAGCTTAGAAAGCAACAACCGAAAGATAACAAACAAGAGATATCGCGCCGATCCAAAAAATCAGAAAAAAGAACCGCCAAATACACCCCAAGAGGGACTTCCAAAATAAATACTGAACTTCAACCCTCCCACACCAAAGAACCACTTTTTTTTATGGGTCTGCCAATTTGAGCGCTACAATTTGATATTTGGTTTCTTGTAAAACAATTGAAAACAGACAAAGCTCATATTTTAGTAGTCTACCCATCGTTCTGTCACTCGCCCATCCATCCTGCGACGCGCCCCGCCGCACCTCGGCCCATCAGTCGAGCCAGGATCGACAGCCTTCGATTGAGTACTAAGTATGCGTATTTGGTACAATTTCTTATGTCTTACCACTGTGTTTCATAAGTACCGAAATAAGTGCTAGAAATTCTGTTTTCTTGTTTGTCGATCCTAGCCCGACCGATGAGCCGCGGCACGACGAAACACGTCCCGGAACAGACGGACAATCAAGAGAAAGTGGGACATTAACAGCTCCAACCAAAAAGTTAAACTGAGGAAAGACTCCCGAGTTATTTACACCCAAGAACTGACATTTTCTGAAACATACCACCTCCTCCAAAATTAAAAAAACATGAAATGCCCCACACTTCCCAGACTCCTCCATTCCAAGAAGCCAGACAGCAATACACAACCCGACACACAAGAGCACACCAGTAAGTTTGTAGTCGAGCACAGCCCATTGTTGTGAACTCCCTGAAGGTCAATTTGTAATGCATTATATTTATTATTCATAGCTAGTATCACCCATGGGCGTACCCAGAGGAGGGAAGACACTAGATCCTTGAGAGCCTAAAAAATTAGAAATACATTTTTTCTTCTCCGTTAATGAAATTTTTGAGAAGCTACTCCCCCCCCCCCCCTAACATAGAGGTTGGCTACACCCATGGCATCACCCCACCTCTACGGGACATTTTGATACAGATAGGACATATCCATAATAGAACATGATAAATTCTGTCAGACCACTTATTTAGTTTAAATCTTTTATTCCCTTAACAATTTTAGGCACCCCCCCTAAAATATTTTATATTAAGATTAAATTCGCCATGCTTTCAGTTGTTTATACCCTTCGATTTGTTTCAGTGTCCTATCGAAACTAATAGAGACCTCCTTATAGACTTCTAATTTTTAGTGTTCCTTTTACGGAACACTTATAAGATCACTTCGGTGTCTGTCTGTCACACCCGATTTTCTCCGAAACTATTTGACATAGAAAGTTGAAAATTTGGTACTAATATAGGAATTGATGGCCTCATCAGAGCCGTGTAGTTTTGAAAGTTAAATTTTGACTTAAAGGGTTAGTTTTGGGGGTGAAATCGGAAGTGAAAAAAAATTTTTTTTACTAGGTCATCGAGTCTGGTGTCAAATGAAAGCTTGTGAAAACACGAGTAAAAAATGTATAAATAATGTAATACTTACGCGCACTTTTCTTTGTAAGATTTTTAAAAAATCGCGAAAAATCGCTGTCCCCCGGCTTATCTCGAAAAGTACTTATCAAAAAATTTTGAAAAAATTCTTGAATATTCTCCACTGGGTGTAGATTGAACGAAAATTATCACGAGTGCATTACCCTTAATAATTTATCTGGTATATAAAAAAAAAAAAAAAAAATTTCAAGGTCATAAATTTTCATTAAAGATTGGAAATAAACTTTGTTGAAAACTCATTTGGGGTGTTTTGTGAAGTCACTGATCATTTTATACCTCCGTAACAAAATTTTTTATTTTAAAAGCAATCAACGTACGGAACACTAATTGCGCAAGTTCAACTTGCACTTGACCGGTTATTAATTCTCTTGCGTTATAGACAATCACTTTAACATCATTAGCGCATTCCATTATCACCTTTATGGGTCTATTTTTCGCTGAATCCTGACGATCCACTCGAAAAATCTTTATTTTAACTACTTTTCATCATTTGCGCAAGCCCGACTTCCACTTGGCAGGTTGTTTTTTTCTTGTGTTCAGTTCAACATAAATTAGCATTTTGGCGTAATGATATATTATCCTTGGGAACATCATAGCACATATCATAGACTTGAAATGAAAAATGAAATACAACAAACAAATATTCGCCGTGATCTTCGTAAAAAAGATTTTTGAGTTAGTAGTGCCTTTTTGTGGCTATAAAAGATTCAGAAGCAGATAGAAAAAGAACTTAAAACTAGCAAAGAAGTATACTGAGAAAGTATTGAGATTTCTCGTTAAGTGTGCTTTAGTGTTACATATCTCAGGTTATATAAGTCGAATCGGATCATATTTAGCGTCATTTGTAAGCTGACATTTGACAGTAGTAGACGTGATGAAACTGTTAGCCTATGTAGAAATTTGTGCGGTTTATTAACAAAATACGTTTCAAAAGCAATAGCCAAAAGATGGTTCAGTTGCTTTCGTTTCGGAGTTGATAGAATTTTGGCAAAAGTGGGGCAAAACAGGCATGGAAGTAGCCTTGATATTACCAAGGAACTAGATATCCCTTAGCCAATAATTATAAACCATTTGGAGAATACTGGCTACAAAAAGAAGCTCGATATTTGAGTGCGGCATACTTTAACGCTACAAAATTTACTCGATCGAATTTCCATCTGCGAATCACACAGAAACGTACCGAAATCGAGCTATTTTTGAACCGGTTGATCACGAGCGATGAAAAATGGATCACGTACGATAACATCCAGGGTACAGCTCGGATCTTGCACCGTCAGACTACCATTTGTTTCTAACCTGAATAGTGTTAAGTTAGTTTGAAAAGAGGCTGTGAGAATCACTCATCACAATTTTTTGTCCAGAAACCACAGAAGTTCTACAGTGACGGCTATGGTGTTGCCAGAAAAATGACAGAAGGCCTTCCAACAAAATAGTAGATATTTGATTTAATAAATTTGATTCGAAATATATAAAAAAACAATTGTCTCAGTTTTGACTTTAAAAGGCAATACTTTTTTGAAAACACTTTATTCTTTTAACAGCATAAGTAAGTTTAGTTTGGACATTGATTAATTTTAAGATTACGGTGATTAATTTTACACCATGCCACAAAGCTGCCCTAGTCCCTTCAAAGTTAATGACTGATGATCTGAGCTAAAATTAATCTTATTAGAAATTTTGCAGTCATCAGGAAAAAATGAAACAGGACATCTCAAGTATAGTTCAGAATCAAAAGAGCGTATATATGTTTAGGTAATATGGTAATGTTTTGTGTATATGTCTCTAATTTTACGGTGACTCGACGTTAACCAAGTATCAGACTGATGCTGTAGTCGGAGATCCTGAAAGCGTCTCAGTCCAGCAACATTTTTCAAACATAATACCACCAATTTTTTTACGTAATTCTATAAGTTAATATAGAATAAAGAATATGAGAAATAATTACTTATTTACGAAAATTCGAATGCCAACAAAATGTAACAAAAATGCAAAGTTTATTTTCTGGCCTAGACCTGTGGAGCCTATGATGATTTCATTTTAAATAATTTTAAGAAATAAATTAAAACGTTAATATCGAACTATTATTTCATGTTTTCTGTTTGTGTAGGTGAAGAATCTGACATTATACTTCTTTCACTGGTAAGAAGTAATTTGGATGACGTAGCTGGGTTTTTAAGAATTCAAAACAGAGTATGTGTGGCGCTTTCCCGAGCCAGGAACGGATTTTACATAATGGGAAACATGCAACTTTTATTAAAGAGTAAGAGTGAAAATGATGTAAGTACCCTTCATCCCTAATATAATTGTCCCTAGCGATCTGCGAGAGAGTCAAATGAAATGATGTGTTAATACAAGACTCTAGCTAAAATTTGAGAAAACTTTCATTGTTGCGAAGAAAGATGACAAAACGAATACTGCACATGTTATTTAGTTATAAATAAGTGGACATGCGACCAAAATTCTGTTTTTTTTTCGTTGCCGAAGAATTACCAAACTCGCTTCTAATATTTCTTGAGTATGAAGCATTTTTTAAAGTAATTCAATTTTAATAACCTTACAGGACTGTACAGAGTTACAAAGATAATTGATTCATCTAGCAGCCAGCATAGTCCTCACGGCGAACCACTTCATAAACGATACCTTTAGAATATAGTATAAACCATATTTTTGCTGTTAATACTCGACCATTCTGGTGTCAATTTGTTCTTAAATTAGTAAGTAATTCCAAAAATATACTGATATAAGGGCCTGTTATCCACATACCATATTTTAGGATAGTACGATGTCAACGCCCTTTAAATATTAAATCCCATTATTACAATCTTCCAAGCATCATCTGCTGTCAGGATCCTCTTTGATCCATGCGAGTTAGGTGCTCATTTAGGTGGCAGTGTCCTGTAAGAATTCTTGTCACCGTCTTTATACCTTTCTTGCTCAGTTTCAGCAGACCTTTATTTACTTAAGTTGGGTTCCCTCGCGGCTTTCAGACAGTCTCATCGCTCGTGCCTCATTCCCGTCGTTCAGAAGATCTGGAGACATCAGGGCGCCTCTACTGACGGAAAAAATGTGCACGGTCTTCCGCGTCAGGATCCTTCTCACCATCTCCCAACTATACTAAGACCTCATATTAGAGTACAAATACAGCCATTTCTAACATAATAAGCTATAACTATTAAACTTTTTTTACTACTTACGGCCTCTTCCTTACTATAAATTTAACCTTCCGTTTGACGCTTAATCCCTAATATTGTCAACGGGAGAACGTCATTTACAGGTTAATTTAAGGTTAACTTTTAGTGTTGTGTTGTTGTGATCAATATGTCGAAGTTTATACCGAACAAAGAGCATTCGCGGACAGCTTTAATTTTTTGTTTTCATATGAAGAAAACTGCTGTTGAATCATACCGATTACTTCGAGAAGCTTATGGTGAACATGCTCTATCGCAAGATGCGTGTGAACGATGGTTTTGGCGTTTCAAAAGTGGTGACTTCGATGTTGCAGACAAGGAAGGTGGAAAACCGCCAAAAAAATACGAAGATGTGGAATTGCAAGCATTGTTGGACGAAGATGATTCGCAAACACAAAAAAAAATCGCCGAGCAATTGGGCGTTAGTCAATAAGCTGTTTCCAATCGGCTACGAGAGATGGGAAAAATTCAGAAGACCGGTAGATGGGTACCACATGAGTTGAACGACAGGCAAATGAAAAAGCGCAAAAACACGTGTGACATTTTGCTCGCTCGATACAAAAGGAAGTCGTTTTTGCATCGTATAGTTACAGGGGATAAAAAGTGGATTTATTTTGAGAATCTCAAGCGCAAAAAATCATGGGTAGACCCAGGCGCACCATCCACATCGACCGCAAGACCGAATCGCTTTGGCAGAAAGACGATGCTCTGTGTTTGATGGGACGTGGTCTATTATGAGCTGTTAAAACCTGGGGAAACGCTTAATTCTAAACGTTACCAACAACAATTGATCGATTTGAACCTTTCGCTGCTTAAAAAAAGGCCAGAATACTTGACAATGCTCCATCACATGCGGCAAAACCAGTTCGCGACACGTTTGGAAGCAATCGGCTGAGAAGTTCTACCCCATGCAGCTTACTCACCAGACTTGGCTCCTTCCGATTACCACTTGTTCGCATCGATGGGTCACGCACTTGCTGAGCAGCGCTTTGGTTCTTACGAAGAAGTGAAAAAATGGCTCGATGAATAGTTCGCAGCAATAGGGGAAGATTTTTACTTGCGTGGTATTCACAAATTGCCCGAAAGATGGGAAAAATGTATAACAAGCGACGGAGCATACTTTGAATAAAGCACATCATTCTTCCGAATTTAACATGCTTTTTTAGAAAAAAAATCCGCATTTTATACTTGTACACCTGGTATGTAAAGGATGCCATTTTAAAAAATTCTAGTTGGCTTTCTAAACTGTCAAATTTAACAAGTGACAAATTTTGTATTATCTTATTTGGCGTCCTCCCAAGAAACTAAGTTTATTGGTAATTTTTTTTTTGTACCCTAAATAGGAAAAGCGTAAATTGATGACCCTCTTAAAAGTTAAAATTCAGTTCAATACCACGAATGCCCTGTATATCGTTAACGACTGAAAATCAATATCAGTATCCTAGTTGGCTTTGTAATCTGTCAAATTTGACAAGTGATAAATTTTTTGTTTTCATATTTGGCTTCCTCATAAAAAAAAATTAAGAGGAAGAATTTTCTTGGTATATAGAATAGAAAGGAGTGAGTTAGGTGAGATACTTAAAAAAATATTCCTGTATAACCTTAATTGTAAGATTTCATTGCTTACTGTTTTTCTACATCTCTATAAGATTGCGTAAATTCCTTATGATATTTGAAATTAAATTTTAACTCCAAATTTTGTCATTTGCGGTCTATCTTTTTCGAAATAAATGGCGTAACTAACTTCTTCTGAAGTTAGAATTTAAAACACTAATTCCCATTTAATAGCCAAATATATTTCCGACCGTAAGTAATTCATCAAGCAGCCAGTGTTGCCCTGTTATAGCAGGGTACTCATTGGTTACATGCTATTATTAAGTACTGTTTAGTAACACACTATAACATGATCAAGCACTATTTGGTCACACGATGTAGTATCAACGAGAGCTGTTTGATCATAAGCTGTGATAATCAATCCAGCGCTATTTAGTTACGTGTGATTTTTTTATTTAAGATTTGGGGAAAAGTAAACAATACACTAGTAGATCAAGAAGCCGTAGGACCGTTTTTGACACTCAGATGTCAAATTCACCGTCATAGATTTACTCAAGTGTCAAGAAGTGAGGATTTTAGTAAAGTTATTGAAGGTGGTTGCGATCTTCTGTGTAATGCAGATTTAGCCTGCGGCCATACCTGTAAACGGCGCTGTCACATCCAAGACAGAGATCACAATAATTCCAAATGTCTTGAGATATGCAACAAGTAAGTTTTATTTCTTTTGTTATATTATTTGAATATTGTATTTAAAAGCATACATTGGTAATTCATGCACCATTTTATTTTTTAGGTATATTTTACTTAATTTGAACATTTTCCAAATATCGAATAAATAACGGGATGACGGACTCATCGACTTATTTGTTTTATTCTTCTTGCAGTTAATAATGACATTACAACTTTCAGTCTTTGGCGATTCGGCGCTAAATCCTTTATCTCCTTATAACCAACCCCATATAAGGGCGGATTTTTTAAATATAAATTCCTATCTATGTTTTTTGTAATAGTAATCTACAATTATGCCTCAGAGTTTGTGATCTTTGCAATTTTATTCATGTAGTGGATTGTGACAATGCTTCTTCCTCACCTTGTTTGGGACATACATAATAATACACGTCTTTATTTTATACTCGGCGAAATGCAGCAGTGCTGTTGGTAACCGAGTTTCCAAAAAAAAAAAAAATACAATACACAAAAAAAAATCAAAAAGAGAAACAATTCAAGAAGTCCTACTTAACTTACTCTAAACTAAAAAAGTAAAAAAAAAGTTGTAATTCTACATGAATTGATCTTAATACCCATATACAAACAAACCGTGACCCCCATCTTACCCTATAAAAAGACATAATAACAATCAGAATGTCATAATAATAAAAACATTCAGTAACTCTGAAATAAGATTTCCATTAGCTGTCTTCTGACAGAAAATGCAGACAGGGCAAACAAACCTCCAGGAATCTCGTTCAGAAGTGTAGCAGACGTATAGCTGAAAGACGATTTAAACACACTTGTTCGATGCCTAGGTATTTGAAAGCGGTCGTTGTGCCTAGTATTAGGATCTCCCCTGTGGGCGGAGCCTACTATGATTATTATTAAGATGGCCGAAATATGAGTGCAAATTTAAATTTGTAACGTGTGAAGCATAGGAAGTGTGACGGTATTTTTCAAAAATATTATTAACAATTGGCAATATTTGCAAATGGCCAGTATAAATCCTGCCCAAAGGAATTTTACACTCAGCGAAAAACTTTTAAAATCAAATCTTTCCCTTGGCTGTAGAATAATCGATGACAAAACTGTCGCGCCCAACATAACGAAAATTCAAGCAGCGCGTATATCCATGGCCAATTGCGAACAATAGTGTTTGAGATAAATGGTACATTCAACAGTAGAATAGAGTTATATATGAAATGCTCTTGTATAGCCGGTGAAGGTGAAAAATGCAAACATATCCTCACAACTCTTTTGTATTGTTACCGGTAAGACTCTAACCTATAAATGTCTAATATTTACATTTCAATGTTTGTATGAAAATTAATTTTTTACAATGATTATAGTAAGGAGCTAAGTGTTTTAACCTGCACTGATATCAAATGTAGCTGGAAAGTAAAACGCCAAGACATATTGGAAACAT
>CM032453.1:54313959-54348959 GCA_019049505.1 Pachyrhynchus sulphureomaculatus
ACAGTCACTGAATTATTATTTTTGTAACACTCTAGTACACAATACGCACACTCCGCTGAGGTGGAACGTTTCATAGAAACTGAATTTGCAAGGGTCGGGTTTCGGCTCCGTGCCCCCACCTTGCCGTTCCCGTTCGTTGCGTTCGGGTAATATGAACTTATTTAGGGGATACCACATATTTCCATAACTCTAATTAAAAAAAAAAAAATACCTAGAATCGGATCTCTTAATAGCGTAGATTCATGATTTTCCAAGTTGGGATATATGTGAGGCCTAATAAGACTAGAAAATTTCCGGCTTCATACGATGTTGGACGTTTAGGGTGTGGCATTCAATGTTGTTATTTACCATTCTTTCGAATAAACTTATACCTAAAATTAATGAAAAACATAAGCTTTTTGTAAGGGATGATCTAAAACTACATATAGTGCAGCAAAAACAGCATTTGAAAATGTACAGTTTAGATACAGCAATATTGCGATTTTATCCTCTCTGGGGTATCACCAGGAGTATTGTCCTGAGTTTTGGACCTCGAAAAACTTGTGCCCTTTTGTTTACAAATAAATTAAGTTTTCAAAACGCGTTTTTCGAGCTTAAAATGCGAATAACTCCGGTTATATACAGTCAGTCCAAAAAGTCTCCATACATCACCTGCTTTCTATACTATTTTTCTGTTATGTTTAACTAATTAATTAGAACTATGAGAAAACATGTTTAAATTAATATTTGAAACTTAACCAACTTAGTATTAAAAACAACTAAGGAACATTTTATTTAGAAGTTATGTCATTGTTATAAAAATTTAAACAAAATTAATGTCAAAAAAGTCTCCATACACTTACTGCATTGAAAAAAACACGTTATAAGCTATCTATTGCTCGCTAAATTGAAAACTAATGAATAATTTTCGGCCATACTTTATAATCTGCCGCTTGTTGCTAGTAATTTTGCAGTGGGTTTTCAAAGTAGTATTAAAAATCAGCGAAAAAAATTGTGAAATTCCATTTCAAGTTCGAAAAATCATAATTGATTTGTGGACAGATTGAAAATTGTACAGAAATATAGGAAAAATTGTTAAAAAGTCGCATGATACTATTCAGTACATTGTAAACCAATATAAATCAACGAGTTCTTATGAAATTCGACCACGCTCCAGTCGTCCCAAGAAACTGACTCCACGTGAAGACGCCTGTATTGTTAAACAAATAATTATAGATCCCAAAAAAAGTGCACCAAAATTAAGAGAAGAAGTAATGTTTGTTCACAAACAGTGAGAAATTGTTTACACAGGGCAGGCTATAAGGGATGTGCAGCCGGGAAGAAATCGTTAATTGTGGAAGCTAATCGCAAAAAGTGGTTAGCTTTTGCTAAGGGAATACCTGACTAAACCTTCTGAATTTTGGAAATCAGTAATCTTTACTGATGAAACTAAAATTAACCTTTTTGGGTCTAATTGCAGAACTAAAGTTTAGAGAAAGAAGAATACCGCATTCGATATAAAAACATTTGTTCCACGGTGAGACAAGGGGGGTGGCAGTGTTCTGCTTTGGGGATGCATATCAGCTGGATGGGTTGGAAATATACATTTTATTAATGGTACCATGGATCAGCACGTTTATCTGAACATTTTGAGAGACAATTTAAGAGAAAGTGGCCAAAAATTAGCGCTCGAAAAAAGAGACATTTTCCAACAGGACAATGATCCGAAACATACCGCAAACTGGGTGCGAGAATTGATAATCCATAATGTGCAACAGCAGCTTCATACACCTCCGCAATCACCCGATGTAAACCCCATCGAGCATTTATGAGAGGAACTTAAACGGTGCGTTCGCAAACATAATGTTTCAAATAGAATAATTAAAAAACAGAATATTGAGCGAATGGGAGAACATGCTAGCCGAAGTTACTAGAAAGCTGGTTGAAAGCATGAGAAAAAGGTTACAGGAGATTATCAAGGTCAACGGCGGTCCCACTAAATATTAGTTTAAACGAAGTTATTATTTTCCGTTAAATTCCATCAAACTATTATTGGTAATTGTTAAGTGTATGGAGACTTTTTTGACATTAATTTTGTTTACATTTTTATAACAATGATGTAACTTCTAAATAAAATGTTCCGTAGTTGCTTTTAGTACTAATCCTCGTTGGTTAAATTACAAATATTAATTTAAACATGTTTTCTTGTAGTTCCAATTAATTAGTTAAACATAACAGAAAAATAGTATAGAAAGCAGGTGGTGTATGGAGACTTTTTGGACTAACTGTATGTCGGATCGAGGCAAAAAAACGAACTCTTTGTAATGAAATTTCCAACAAATCCTCGTTAGTTCTAAGTCGCTCAAGTGCGTACATAACCTACAAAATTGAAAAACCGGCAAAAACTTTTTTTTTTCATTTTATTGTACAGGTCGATTAAGTGAACCAATCGGCTTGAAACATTCAGAAAATATGCGTTTTGTTATAGCAAAATACCCTGAAATTTGGGTACAAAAATATTGAACCCAGTAGGCACAATTGAATTTGTTATTTAAAATTTGAATTGCCCGCCATTTTATGCCATTTGGTCCAAAATATATCTTCTTTTTTTAAAAAAAATTAGGTCTTTTGGAGTCCTTTTAACAGGTTTTTTTTACACTTGTTTGACGTCGAAACTTAAATTTTGAAAAAAAATCCAAATTGGACTGAACAGCATAAAATGACAGGCAACTCAAATTTTAAATAACAAATTCAATTGTGCACACTGGATTCAATATTTTTGTACCAAAATTTCAGAGTAATTTTGCTATAACAAAAGGAATATTTTCTGACAGTTTCAAGCCGACGGTTCACTTAGTCGACCTGTACAATAAAATGAAAAAAAAAAAGTTTTTGCTTATTTTTTTAATTTTGTAGGGTATGTACACATTTCAGCGATTTAAAACCAAGGAGGATTTGCTGGATATTTCATAACGAAGAGTTTAGTTTTTTATTTGTCTCGATCCGACTTATATAACCGGAGTTATTTACACTTCAAGCTCAAAAAACGCGTTTTGAAAAGTTAAACTGTTTATAAACTAAAGAGCGCAAGTTTTTTCGAGGTCCAAAACTCAGGACAATACTCCTGGTGATCCCCTGGAGAGGATAAAATCATAATATTGTTGTATCTAAATTATGTCTATCTCATCATTATTTTCACCTTTTTTTACTGCATTAATAGGTCGCTATGTAAGTTTTACAATACACTTCTTGTTTTCAGTGCAAAGCTAGAATGTTAGTGTTATTGAAACGTATACTTTAATAGGTTACATTTTATATTTGGTTAGTACAAGCTAAATCAGTCTGAAAGCAGTGAGCATTCAAAATCGGCCGTACTGAAGTACAAGTTTCTGCGTGAAATGAACATTGATTAAAAATTTTTTTCAGGTGATGATTGCACTCACTAATAATTTTACGTGTGTATTCAGAATTTCAAATTACTTATAAACAGATCGAGGGGGCAGTGAAGAACTTTGTACTCTCTGGGCCCTGATTAAATGGCAGAAGAGCAAGACATACACCCCGAGGATATTATCTGATACAATACAATTATGATGTAAGATCCAAGCAGGACAGTTAACTTTGTTCGAAATGCAGATACGCCGACCGAAGTGTGAAAATCGCGGTCGTTTAAAAAGATGATTGTCATATTTTTTACAGCCCGAGATATTTTAACCAGAGTTGTTCTCAAAAATCAGGATACAGTTACAGCTTCATGGTATATAGACGAATGCTTGGACAGAGCAATTCAAGAGCTAAAAACCCTGCTTTCAGATTCAATAATGAATAACGTGGAATAACATCTGTACAGAACTGTCACCAAAAATATGGAAACAAATTTTTAGTGATTGATTGCTCCGTATTAATTAGGATGAGAAATATATTAAATCAGTATAACACGTAGGTTGAAAAGTTTTTGGTCTGACACATAGATGTCGCCCTTTTCAAAAAATCCATATAATTTTTAGGAAGCACCAACCTTCAAACGATACGTGTCAAAATTTTCATGACATTTCGACGATTAGTTTACAAGCTACAGTGGTTTTAGTGACGCTACTTTTGTTATTTTCAAGACAATGGAAAAAAATCGAATTTCGTATGTCCATTAAACACTGTTTTTTGATGGGAAAAAATACTGTTCAATCAAAGCAATGGCTTGATAAGTGTTACGACGACTCGGCCCCTGGAAAATCACTCATCATTTACAGGTATGCTGAATTTAAACGCGGTCGTACAGACACAAATGATGCTGAACGCTCTGGACGTCCAAATGAGGTGATTACACCGGAAACATTAAAAAAATCCACAAAATTGTTTTGGGTGACCGTAAAGTGAAATTGCGTGAGATAGCCGACACCCTAAAGATATCAAAAGAACGTGTTGGTCATATTTTGCATGAACATTTGGGCATGAGAAAACTCTGTTCGAACTGGGTACCGCGTTTGCTCACAGTGGACCAAGCAACGTGTTGATGATTTTGAGCGCTGTCTGGACCTATTTAAGCGCGATAAAAAGGATTTTTTCACGGGATATGAGACAATAAATGAAACAGGGATCCACCACTACAACCCAGAATCAAATCAGCAGTCAGCTGAGTGGACAGCAATTGATGAAAGCCGCCCGAAGCAACCAAAGACACAACAGTCTGCTGGGAAGGTTTTGGCCTCTGTATTTTGGGTTGCGCATGGAATAATTTCTATCGACTATGCTGAGAAGGGAAAAACCATCAATAGTGAATATTATATAACGTGATCGTGGACCTAACTAGTAACCTATATAGATTTCCGTTATTTATATCTTTGGCTGAATTTTACCAATATTGGTAACGTTGTTACATTTGTGTTTCCAATCATAGTAAAATGTTTTTAAATTTAGAGGTTAACTGAAACATTGTACCAAACAAAAAAAAGAACAATAGGAATAAAAATCAGCAATAAACAATAAGCGGCGGCTTAATATTAGTAGTACTATATTTTACTTCTTATGTTCTTGCTTTGATGCAGATTTCGTACACACTCTGAAATTTTTACTTACAAGAAATGCTTACTTCGTATTATTTATAAATTTAGCTTTCAAATGGCTTTAAGCTGCGTAAAATACAGTCTGTCAAGTAAGAACGTGACCACTAGTATTTTTGAAAAAATGTGTTTCGAGAACATTTTTTGTCATCAATGTATTCTTTGGTGTGCAACGGCGCAATTACCTCAGTAAGTTGTCTCATCACCTTCTGCATCGATAATCGCCTGATATTTTCGAGGTACGCTGTCGACGAGATTTTCTGCATACTACGATAATGATCTCCTCTGAGCTTACTCATAAGAGACTAAACGTTTGGCGTCCGGCGATTGTGAGGGCCACTCTAGAATCCTCATGTGGGCCAAGCGAGCCGCTTCCCGACATGATTTTCGCCCAGCAAAGGTTTCTTCAACGTACTTCGGAATTTGACATCATGAGCACGAAGATGTTGTCAGATGGTCTCATGGAACACATTCAAACCCGATTTTCTTAATTTTGCCTTTCCTTGACGCAGCGTCAATGTCGGGTCCCGTGAAAACAAAAACACGATTCGTTTTTCAACTTTCAGAGTTACTAAAATGATTTAACGACTTGTTTACACACGGCACCGACTAAAATGCGTCGTTTGAATTAAAGTGATTATATAATCTATTTTTTGCAATATCTTTCATATTTTTTTTATTTAAACTATTGTAAAACTGCTTTGTGATGAAATAATAGTTTTGACATATTGACACTGACCATTAAGATCAAATTTTCATATGTACATATATAAAATTCATAGAGATTTGTGATAGGCTTGACAGGATGGGTATTCGTTACCCTAAAAATTTGTCCTTGACTTGGAATATATAAAAAAAAACAGATTTTAGCCATGAGACAGGACTTGTCAGTCTAAAATACCGTTTTAACTGTCACCTTGACACAGGCTGTCACGTAAGAACGTGTTCGCGATAATTCATTTTTGGTAGATACGATTCTAGCGATTCAACAAAAAATCGGTAGAGGGAACCTTTGTCTACGACGCATTTTAGTAAAAGACTCTGAACTTTCGTCGAAATGACTTAAAATCCAAAATGAGTCAGCGTCAGTTCGAGGCAGTAGTTCTTTGTTCCCATCCAGAGGGACCTAAAATGACACAATCCGCGGCCGCTAAATATATTAAAAAGTCGGTATCGTTTGAGAAGAGGTGAGTAAATCATTTTAACGTGACGAAAAATGTCGACGGCTTGCCAAAACGTAGCTCGACAGGCAAAGTCATTCCGCAAGTCGAAAAACAAATCGTGACTTTGTGTTCACGGGATCCGAAATTGACGCTGCGTCAAGGAGCGTCAAAATTAAGAAAATTGGGCTTGAATGTGACTGATGAGACCATTCGACAACATCTTTGTGCTCATGATATTAAATTCCGAGGAACGTTGAAAAAATCTTTGAAGATACTAAAGTGGCCCTCGCGTCGCCAGACGCCAACCCTATTGAAAACGTTTGATCCTTTGTAAAAAGAAACCTCAGACGAAAGACTCTGAGGATTTTGACTCAGTTGGCTCGCGAGATTTCGAATAATTTCCAAAGTATGCAGATGATCTCGTCGACAGCATGCCACGAAGATGCCAGGCGATTATCGACAGACTGTATATTGAATAAACAAACCTATCTTTTCTTGTTTTCCACTAAGATTGTAGCTAACTCTCAGAAAAAGCATAATTATTTTACTGATTATAAATAGAAATGGATTTTAATTCAAATAAATAAGAAGTTTACACAATACAAGTCAGTTTCGAATTAAGTAGTGTTATTGAAGTCATACCAAGCTTATATTTCGTCTCTACTGTATAGTTCGCTGCTCCTGGTTTAAGTTGAAGATGATCTCCTATTAATATAAGATGTTCACAGTATGGTGTCAATGCTGCAACAATATGAGCTTCTAAAACTTCTGCTGCCTCTTCTACAATAACTATAGGGCTTCTTAGAGCCTAAAATATCGACAAATTTGTATTTTTATTTGTATTATATGTATTTGTAATTCTATATTTATACAAAAATATAATATAATATTAAATAGTGCTTTAATTCCAAGAATGCAAATTCGAAAAACATATGTTACCACAGTGCGGCTTATTCTTAATGAGTTCAGTTTAGGTTCGGTACTTAACATGTAGGCTGAAAAGTTTATAGTCGAGCTACTTAAAACACATTTTTTTTTGCAAAATTCGACTTTATTCATCAACATAGTCTCCTTCAAGAGCGATACAGTCGGTCCAACGCTTTTCTAACATTTATATACCTTTCTTGTTGAAGGATGTGTCTTTGCCGTCAAAATAAACCTCAGTTTCGGCGATAACTTCTAATTTTCCCGCGAGCATTTTTTTGAGGTCTGCGAATAGATAATAGTCGCTAGGGGCCAAATCTGGAGAATACGGTGGATGAGGAAGCAATTCGAACTTCAATTCATGCAATTTTGCCATCGTAACACTTGAGAGAGCATTTTTTTCTTGTTCATTTGGGCCCGTTTCTTTGCGATTTCTGCCTTCAAACGCACCAATAACTTTACATGATATTCCCTATTGATGGATTTTCTCTTCTCAGCATAGTCGATGAAAATTATTCCATGCGCATCCCAAAATACAGACGCCAAAACCTTCCAGGCCGACTGTTGTGTCTTTGGTCGCTTCGGGCGGCTTTCACCGGCTGCTGTCCATTCAGCTGACTGCCGATTTGATTCCGGAGTGTAGTGGTGGAGCCATGTAACATCCATTGCGACATATCCGTGAAAAAATCCTTTTTGTTGCGCTTAAACTGGTCCAAATAGCGCTTAGAATCACCAACACGTTGTTGTTTTTGGTCCATTGTGAGCAAACGCGGTACCCATTTCGAACAGAGCTTTCTCATGCCCAAATATTCATGCAAAATATGACCAACATATTCTTTTGATATCTTTTGGGTTGTTTTGATATTTTTTGGGGTGTCAGCTATCTAACATAGTTTCAGTTTACGGTCATCCAAAACACAATTTTGTGGATTTTTTGATGTTTTCCGGTGTAACCACCTCATTTGGGCGTCCAGAGCGTTCAGCATCATTTGTATCTGTACGACCGCGTTTAAATTCAGCATACCAGTAAATGAGAGTCCCCGTAACACTTATGAAGCCATTGCTTTGCTTGAACGGTATTTTTCTCAACAAAAAACAGTGTTTAATCAACACACGAAATTCGATTTTTTGCATTGTTTTGAAAATATCAAAAGTAGCTTCACTAAAACCACTGTATCTTGTAAAATAATCATCGAAATGTCACGAAATCTATGTGCCAGACCAAAAACTTTTCAGCCTATGTGTTAGGTAGGAGCCATTCGCCTTAAGGGGAAAGGCCTGTATAAAAACTGTCGTTTCTTTATGAATTATTTATTGAGAAACTATAATATTCATACAAAAATGAAAAAAGTACATAAAAAAGAACAACTTTTTCACTTCAAAAATAGAGCTTCAACTTTTTAAAAAAATGCAAAATGGCGGAGCAGCAGTTGCTCAAAGTTGACTCCTTGAATTTCTCTCTCTCTCTCTCTTTTATTGAGCTCTATCCTTCTTTGGATAATTTACTCAGCTTTGAATCCGTCTCGTGCTTAGGCAGAGCACCGGCGACCGTTCGGTGATGCGTTACACATTCTCGAGTTTGGATCCTTTCTACAGGTGGAGAACAACGTAGTCTCGCTCTGGGCGATATTGCTCCCCCAAAAAAAAATATTTATTTGTCTTTAAAACTTAATTTCTTTTTTGGCACTGATAAAGGATCTCCTGGGAAACTGCTACTGGTTTTGGGTATAACCTTTTCTGTCAGACCGCCCGTCTAATTACGTGATTGATACAAAAAATACGGCCTCACGTGTTCGCCTACTGCTCAAATCACCTAACCTTAACCGACGTTATAAGAATCACCCCTCACAGCGCTTAGCAACCCTATGCGATTAGAACCCCTACCAGGCAATTTGTGAACCACCGATCCACACTCCGAAGCCCCAAAACGCTCGCACTTCGCCTTCAGAAGCCCCAACCGGAAGAACGCGTCCGCGTGCTACGAACTGTCGACCGGAAGTCCGACTCCTTGAATTTGCGCCGTGCAACGCCCAGGTCGCTTTAGTGCATTAAAACAAAAATAATAAAAAAAAATATTTGAATATAATTATACGCTTTGAATGAATTTAAATTTACCAAAACAAATGCGAATTTGGGACCATTTTAAAAAAATTACCATTTTTTTTTAAAAACAATCGTCAAAAATGTTGGACTTGGATAATAATTGGTTCATTTTTTATCAATTTTTTTTTTCGGGTCAACATTATAAACAAATGAAAATTCCAAAACGTGAAGCGCCTGAACCGGTCAGATACGGTCTCTTTCATGACGAGATAAATGCATTTAGAGTTCGAATTTAGATTTAAAACTTGGTGAGGACATTCTTCAGATGTTAAACTAACTTTTTATGAAAAAAATCGCTAAAATTTTTTTTTACACAGGTCTCCCCCTTCAGTTGTTGAATGTTTTCAACCAAATAGAGAGTTGCATAAGTCATTATTCCGTAACTATGCATAAGATTCAAAACCTGTATTAAGTAAATTGATATTAATATTAAAACAATCGATAACCGATCGATTCACATAAAGTTAAGTAAGTAAAATGATGATATTGGCAAATTTTTTATTAGATGACACGCACTTTTGTTCCATGACAACTATACTGGTGAGCTCAGCAAGCCCATAATATGACGAAGACCTATTAAAAAGTTTTAGTTGTCTTTATGCGGTGACAGTAAAATTTATATTATTGTTATATTATTTTACCTTCAAAGATGATTGTAAACGCGCTGCACCGGTAGTAGTCATTCCAACCACAATATTTTGTTTCATAATTTGTGTATCTTCCATTTTACGCATCTCTTCGTAATCATTGAAAACGTCTTTAAAGCGTTTATCGCATTCTTCATATTTTTGCCTTAGGGTTAAAAAAAATTAATTGTATATACAATTTAAAGTATAATGAAAAAAATCGGCAGTCTTTACCAATTATTTTCCTTGCATATACGTAATTCTAAAATAAGAAATGAATTTGACTTTCTTAAGGAAAGAGTAAGTAAATTCCCCTAAAACTGTAACAATTAAGACTATAGAGTTCTTACATATTATACACTGGTGAGCAAAACAATAGACTCAAACGATTGTGCTTTATTTAACACCGATCCTTGAATTTAATTTTCAAGCAATGGTATTATTTTAGTTAACATTATAATGCTGATTTTCTACTCTTTCCAATAATACCAAAAACATTTGGATTTCCAAAAAGTTTTACTGATTAAAACGGTTTTTACTCACTATAACTGTTTTTTGCTCGCTCAGCAACGTACGCGGTTGCGCGCTATTCATCCCTATAAAAACACATGCAACTGCATTTTCCTATCATTCCTTTTTCGCAATTTGAACCGTCAACATCTCGGAAAAAACGGCACAAGTCATTGCCCTATTGCAAGAAGGGCATAGCCAACGTGTAGACGCAGCTCAACTGCACATGAGCCAGTCAGCTGTCTCCAGTGTTTACAGACATTACAAAGAGACTGGAGCCTTTACACGGAGACCGGGTTTAGGAAGAAGAAGGTTTACTTCGAAAAGAGACGACCACTTCAATGTCAACACAACTCGTAGAAATCGGCACTTGACCGGCGTTGAGGTCCAGCAGGAGCTCCGACGAGTTCAGTCATCAGTCAGAAGAAGACTTAAAGAAGCTAACTTAACTCCAAAGAGATCAACTAACGGACCCAAATTGACAGCAGAACATCGACAAGCGCGACCAAGAAACGAAGGAATAAGATACCGTCGTAATTTTGGGTATTCCCTTGGCACTATAACCTAATCGATGTTTAGACTATTGCAGGTAATGTCCCGGCGATAAGATCGGTTCCAGACGGCGACATTAACAATACCCCGAGCAATTCAATTGCCTAGTAATACCGAGAAATATTGTAATTATAGGGAAAATATGCATCATTACTAGATTTTGGGTAAAATATGCAATAATCGGTGAGAATGGTCTAAATATGTAAATGCATATGAAAATATGCAAACGCATATAATCCGGTCTTCATGTCATTATCGATAGGCATCAAGTTTGGAAGCAACAGCTTATTTGTATTTTCAATCGAACCAAGGCTTGGCGTTGGTAGAGCATTTCTTCGAAAAAAGGGTGTATGCTTCAATACAAGCTAAAAGACATCGGAAACCTCCTTAGCCCAGTCAGTTGGATGGAAGAAAGAAAAGAATAGCCTTAAAAACCAAAGACTTTTGGTCTATTTTGAAGTCATAAATGCAAAACTAATATAAAAATTATCGCCGGATCGTTAAAATGTGCCTCATCGTTTTTCTCAGAGATGCCGATAGCCAGCCGGCTTTTTTTTTAATAGTATCGGAAGACTGACGTCGAGACCTAAATTTTGAAAAAAAAGATCCATTTTGGACCAAATGGCATAAAATGGCAGACAATTCAAATTTTAAATAACAAATTCAATTGTGCCCACTAGGTTTAAAATTTTTGTACTAAAATTTCAAGGTATTTTTACTATAACAAAAGGCATATTTTCTGAAAGTTTCAAGCCGATCAGTTCACTTAGTCGACCTGTACAATCGACCTATACAATAAAATGAAAAAAAAGCAGTTTTTGTCTGTTTTTTTTCAATTTTGTAGGTTAGCGATGACTTGAAACGAGGATTTGTTGGAAATTTCATTACGAAGAGTTTGGGTTTTTTTGTCTCGATCTGACTTATATAACCGAACTAAGTTGGAAATACGGAATCTTTGGCAGAATGACACTACTCAGTATATATCACCACTACACGTGACTACAGTCAATCATCGCTCCTGATGAAGCTAACATGGTTAGCGAAACGCGCGTCGAGTGCAAAAATAAAGTGTTTGGTGTAGTGGTGATATATACTGAGTAGTATATAACCGAAGTTATTCACTTTTTAAGCTTAAAAAATACGATTTTAAGACTTAAATTGTTTATAAACCAAAGAGCCCAAGTTTTTCGAGGTCCAAAACTCAGGACAATACTCCTGGTGATACTCCAGAGAGGATAAAATCATAATATTGCTGTGTCTAAACTATGCCTACCTCATCATTATTTTGACGTTCTTTTACTGCACTATTAGGAATTTTAACTAAAATGTATGATTACCTTAACTGAGCTAGATAGATATCCAACAAACGAAAATATAGAAACCACCTGTCATCCAGACTCATAGTAATAGGGTCTTGCAAATCTGTATATTGCGGTAAACGATAATCTGCATCTTTGTAACGATCAAGCTTAGCCTAAAAAATATGTAATAAATATAAATCTCCATCTACAATCTCTATCTAAAAAAAAACCTGAACTAACCTTAATATTAACTGCAATTTCCATCTCACGTTATTGTTAAAATGGTCAACTTTTAGTAGTTAGTACGACCGAAACGATAGCGAATTAACAGTTAATCTAGAATCTATCTAGAGCAGTGATTCCCAAAGTGGTTCAGGTGGACCTCCAGGGGTCCACGGAAGACTCGACGGGGGTCTACGTTGGCGTGAAAAAAAAATGGGGGTTCACAAGTTGTAAGTGGGGGTCCACGAAAATTTATCTGGTTTCGATAGTAAAGAACAAAAATGTTGGCTGGGACTGACTATCAATGTAGGCAGATAATACACTACTCAAAAAAATTAAGGGAGCAAAAAAAAATTCCAAATTTTTCGGTGATTTTTGACAGGCTGTATTTCGGTGAAAAATGGTCGTATTGAGACTTTAAAAAAAGCATTTTGAAGCTTTAAGATTCTAATTTTCAGATTTTTTGGCTAAAATTTTTTAGGAGCTACGGTTCTCATGCAATCCTAACAGATAGCGCGAAAAAATAATATTGCAAATATTTTCCTTTTTTTTTGGTCCACGGGCTTGGATCAGATAGCCTGTTTATTTAGCATTAATTTCCTTGTTTTAAAACCTCCCTTAATTTTTTTGAGTAGTGTATTTTTTAAGAAGGTCAGCGACTGTTACTTGTAAAAACTTGCATATTCGATATTCAGTACAACGCGCGTCGAGACTTGCAAAGCGCCGCCCGCCCGCCCACAACGCAGCCCGTTCAGACGTGCAAAGAGACGAAATACGACTTGTGCTGTGCTTGCAATCTTGCATGAACTTGTTTGATTCTTCACCAATATAAATACGAATGCCAAGGACAAACGTTACTCATTTGTTTCCGGAATTTTGAAAAGAAAAGTGTGAGTGAATCGATGTCAGTGTTTACCAGTGCCGAAAAAAGTAAGTACCTGCCTATTTGTTATTCATACATTTATTTTATATTGTAATAATATTATATTTGTTATGTTTGCGTGTAGTAGGTACGTAATAAAAATTAAATACTGAACAGGGCCATTATTCGATACTTCTATAAAAGAACAGAAAGCCGAGAAAGATTGAACTTTTAGTACTTTTTATTATAAAATTATTTGAAATTTGGTTTTCTTCCATCAAAGGCCGACAAACGATTGCCCATATGCCTTTTATGCAACAAAGTTTTGAGCAATCATTCTATGAAACCATCGAAGCTCGAAGATCATCTAAGAAGGTGTCATCCTGATAAAATAGGTAAAGATTTAAACATTGAAGGAAAAATATGAAAAGAGACCCACCGTGCACAGTATGTTCGCTTCAACGTCTCAAAGTAACGATGATGGCTTGCAGGCATCTTACAATATCTCATTGCTTATAGCGAAATCTGGGAAAACCGCACACATCAAGTACATCCCTCCCATTAAAATTATGACTATTTTTTTTTAATTGTTGATTTGCATTGTTGAAGTTACGGTACGTTATTAATGTTTAATTTTAATTCTATTAAGTCTGTAAACATATTATTTTAATAAATAGAACACAAGAAAATATATTATTTTTCTTTTTATTTTTACCACTCCGAATTTAGGGTTGGAACTCAGCCACGACGCAAATTTCCATCGTTAGATCTAATCTTCACATTTTTTGACGAGTTTTGGGAATATAGTAGAAATGTAGCAGCAGGGGGTCCACCGAAACCAGTAAAATTTTGAAAGTGGTCTACGCGGAAAAAAAAGTTTGGGAACCTCTGATCTAGAGAGAGTTAAACCGCCAACTATTTTACAATAACGTGACCTAATCATGCTTATACATTTGTGTCTTAAGATATTAACATGTCAGTAACTTAAATAATGGGTTTTATAGAAACGTAGAGAGAGGGAACTTAAGATATCTCGTGAGTACAAACTTCAAATTAAACTTAAAAATACCTTAAGATTAACTTAAAGCTTAATGTGTCGATTGGGTGAAATTTTTTTTGCTCACATAACTTACGTAAAGGCAGCACTTAAAGTTGAACCGGGGCACGTGCTGAAGGCGGCAATGAGAGTATTTTGTTATGAGAAGAATTCATATGTTTTTTTAATTTGCCAAAAGATTGAAGTTTGTAACATCACCTCATATTGTAGACAAGAAAATATGAGATCCTTGGACCGAAGATGTTTCTACCAAATTTTGAACGTTTAAAAAACATTTTGAACTAAACGTTCACCAGCCCTTAGATTATAAAAAAAAGTTGAAAACTTCTTCTTTAAGAGGGTTCTAAAAAATAATAATAATTAAAAATACCTTAATAAAATCAAGATAAGTTTCAGTCTCCCATATATCCCATTCAATTTTTTCCAACTGTAACATATTATCCAAGTTATCAGGCTGATTTTTCAAATTTTCCACTTCATTATTCAGAGTTTTTAAATGATCTTGTAGTTGCTTTAAAGAAATGAGTGAGCCATCACTGCGAACTGTAATGTTCTCGAAAATATTGTCGACTTCAACTTCACGTTCTTCACCATCTAAACCCAAATCTTCGATATTTTCTTCAATTTGGTCCTTTAAATCTAGATTTTCCATACCTTCTTCTATCTGAAATAATTATAAATATTAATTGCTACCTCCGTATAGGTATTTGAGGAGGAATAGATCTCAGAAACATGAAAACCTAATTGAAGCAAGTAACGGTATACTAACATACAACTTACACTTACAAAAAAGTCCATTCAATATAATGAACAGCTATTTACCGAGGACATAATGTGAACACACGGTAAAGTCACCATCAGATTTTCTGATACAGGGCGAAAAAGTGGACACTGAGATTAAAACATTCAGCTTAAAAATGGATAAGCTGCAGGTTCAGAAGAAATTATTGCAGACCGAATTAAACGCAGTACAAAACTACTTGAAAAACTAACACGCTGCATGGATCAAATAGTGCTCCCATACCAAATCAATGGAAAGTTTCATAGATCTCATATATACATAACACGTAGGCTGAAAAGTTTTTGGTCTAAATACTTAAAACACATTCTTTTGCAAAATTCGACTATATAGTCTCCTTCATTTCTATACCTTTCTGGTAGAAAGATTTGTCTTTGCCTTCAAAATAGGTCTCAGTTTCGGCGATAACTTCTTCATTGGAGCCAAATTTCTTTCCCGCGAGCATTTTTTGAGGTCTGCCAATAGATAATAGTCGCTGGGGGCAAATCTGGAGAATACAGTGGATGAGGAAGCAATTCTAACTTCAATTCATGCAATTTTGCCATCGTAACCATTGACTTGTGACACGGTGCGTTGTCTTGATGAAAGAGCACTTTTTTCTTGTTCATTTAGGGCCGTTTCTTTGCGATTTCCGCCTTCAAACGCACTAATAACTTTATATAATATTCGCTATTGATGGTTTTTCCCTTCTCAGCATAGTCAACGAAAATTATTCCATGCGCATGCCATAATAAGACGCCAAAACCTTCCCAGTCGACTGTTGTGTCTTTCGTCGCTTCGGGAGCTTTCACCGGCTGCTGTGCACTCAGCTAACTGCCGATTTGATTCCGGTGTTTAGTGGTGGATCCATGTTTTATCTATTGTCACATATGGTATGAAAAAATCCTTTTTATTGCGCTTAAACAGGTCCAAACAGCGCTCAGAATCATCAACACGTTGTTGTTTTTGGTCCACTGTGAGCAAACGCGGTACCCACTTCGAACAGAGCGTTCTCATGCCCAAATGATCATGCAAAATATGACCAACACGTTCTTTTGATATCGTTAGGGTGTCAACTATCTCATGCAATTTGACTTTACGATCATCTAAAACAATCACACCTCATTTGGGCGTCCAGAGCGTTCAGCATCATTTGTATCTGTACGACCACATTTAAATTCAGCATACGAATAAATGATAGTGATTTTCCAGAGGCAGAGTCCCCGTAATACTTATCAAGCCACTGCTTTACTTGAACGGTATTTCCCATCAAAAAACAGTGTTTAATCAACACACGAAATTCGATTTTTTCCATTGTTTTGAAAATATCAAAAGTAGCATCATTAAAACCATTGTAACTTGTAAAATAATCGTCGAAATATCATGAAATTTTGACACGTATCGTTTGAAGGTTGATACTTCCTAAAAATCATATGGATTTTTGAAAAGGGCGACATCTATCTGTCAGATCAAAAACTTTTCAGCCTACATGTTAAAAAGGAAAATAAATTGGATCGCTCCTATTACAGTGATATATCAGTACCCAATACTGTGGGCCATCGATATAGAAGAATTCTTAGAAACTTAATTGAAATGGAATAAAAAGAACATGATAAGAAGAATAATCCCGGTTCCGAGCCGGATGGACATGTACAGGGACATTTTTTAAGTGTCTCACCTAATATTTTCCTATTCTACATATCAAGAAAATTCTTTTAGTTCTAAATTAATTTTTTTTTATAAGGTAGTCAAATATTATAACAAAATATATGTCAATTGTTAAGTTTGACAGATTATAAAGCCAACTAGTATTTTTTTAAATGGCATAAATTGTCATAAAACTCATGACATTGTTCGTGTCAAGAAGGTGGAAAGTGCTGCAGGAAACTATTATTGGTCACATTCTAATAAATGCGCTTAAAAACTTATATGACGGGTTAATATCAACACATAAAAATACGTAATACGAGGTGACGCAGGTTTCTATTAAATAAAGACTTTAGACAAGGGTGCTGGGTATTAGCTACGCTCTTTGAAATACGAGGCACGTTTTTTAAGTAAGTATCGTTTTGAAATATGACCGTTGCAAACGTGCGATCGCCGTTCCGCTTATGCGCGCCGAGTACCTGCATCTATTGCTTAGCCACAGACGCCATTACGGAAACATTCGTCCGAGTTACGTTTGTTTGTGAGTGTTTAAAATGCCTCAGACCATTAAAAATCCCGCGGATTGTGAAAGTGAAGTTCAAGCAAACAATTTCAGCCCGAAAAATGATGCTTACTGTGTTTTGAGATAGGCAGGTAGATTTTTTTACCTCGGGGGGGACATAGTAAATGCTGAGACATATTGCGAAACAAAAAGCGCGGCATCGTTTTGCTTCACGACAATGCTCGTCTACATGTGGCTCATCGAATCCAAGCACGCATCGCGTCATATGACTGAGAACAACTTGATGAGGGAGGGATAGAGGGGGAGAGAGAGGGGGAGAGAGAGGGAGAGAGAGAGGGAGAGAGGGAGAGAGAGAGGGAGGAGAGAGGGAGAGAGAGAGAGAGAGAGAGAGGGGGGGGAGAGAGAGAGAGAGAGAGAATTCAAAATGAAGAAGTACCACAACGAATGTTAGTAAATGGTTCTCTAATGACGGAATTGAAACAAAGCAACTAAGATGACGTGGTCAGATTAGAGAAAACAAGATTACCTAAAACGGTTGTGAAATGGGTCCCATAGGAAATCTAGAAGGTCAAAAAAAGCCCGGAAAGAGGAAATCTTCAGAACAGTGAGCTAGGTGGAACTGAGAGAGGACCAACGGAATGGCCAGAAAGACAGATGTTTAGCATCGGACAACGTGTACTGATGTTTATAAACCTGATATATAATACTGTGCAACAGTTATCACTATTACACCAAACACTTTCTGCACCTAACTCGCATTTCGGTAGTGATATTAGCATTACTTCGAGAAATAGTTATCGAAACGTAAGGCAAAAATAAAGGGTTTGGTGCAGTGGTGATAATTGTTGCATAGTTAGTTTACAGTAAAAAATCGGAAGTGGCTTGTAATTAAAATTCAAAAACCATAAAGGATAATAAAGAAAACCGCCTATAGATTCAAATTTTGTATGTCCAGTAAACCTTCTAAAACTGACCATTTTTCATTTCCACCTCCGCGTTAAATCTGAACTAGTATATAATTCGAAAACCAAAAATATTAATAAAATTGGTTTCAGATTCGAAGTCCAGTTCCGGTTTCCGCTTAAAAGAAGATTATATTAAGACTTAACTGTCCGTTCCAACTTGTAAAACGAACGATAAAGAAAACGTACTATAGATTTAAATTATCCATTTTTTCCCAACTTAAATTTATTCAGAACAGAATATCACACTGCCACAAACAGCAGGTATAACGATAAACAAAGAAACACATATAATGGAAGAAGACGTAATAGAAGCACTGGAAAAATTAAAAAACCGTAAATCTCCCGGCGAAGACCAAATAGCTAATGAACTACTCAAATATGGGGGACACTTTCTGGTTAAGCAACTCCAGACACTTATACAAATGATTATAAGATCGAATAGAATCCCAGATGAATGGAAAACAGCGACACTTATACTAACGCACAAGAAGGAAGAAAAAGTAGATCCAAATAACTATAGAAGCATAAATCTACTAAACTGTACACTAAAATTAACAACAAAGATTATTACAATACAAATAAACGCGAGAATACAACTGGAAGAAGAACAGCAACGATTCAGAAGTGGGCGCTCATGCACCGATGCCGTATTCATTGTGAGACAGGTAAAAGAAAAATCCATAGAATACAACATTTCAGCATACATGTGCCTGATAGACTTAAAAAAACTTTCGACAATGTCCAAATAGAAGACGTTATTCATCTATTATATAACAGGAACGTCCCTTTAACTGTAAACTATCAAGAATATATATAAAGACAAAAAAGTAGTCGCAAAATTAGCAGAAGGAATGACAGAACCAATCAACTATGAATCTGGAATTAGGCAGGAAGCCGCTTCTATTTAATACTGTGGTGGATGAAATTATAAAGAATGTCAAAAGAAAGAAGGGATATAGAATGGGTAACAGAGAACTTAAAATTATATGTTATGTAGATGACGCGATAATAATGGCTGAAACCGAGAACGATTTGGAAAGGCTGCTACATGAATTCTACATAGCAGCAAAACAATATAATATGTCAATCTCAACTGAAAAAACCAAGACAATAGTAATAGTAAAAGAGCCGATCAGGTGCAAGCTGGTGGTAGAAGATAAACCAATAGAACGGGTGATGGAGGTCGATTACCTGGGCATCAAAATATCTAGTATCAGAAAAATCGAGGAAGACGTAAAACATTAAGTCAACAAGGCTAATAGAATAGCGGGATGCCTCAGTGATACCATATACCAAATAAATTCCTCTCCGTTGAAACCAAAACAAGAATATACAAGAGCGTTATACGACCAGTACTGACTTACATATATGAAACAAGACCCGATACAAGTATAACACAGAGGATGTTGGAATCAACTGAAATGAGAATACTTAGGAGATGAGACCCTGGGGGATAGAGAAAGGAGTGAAGGCATAAGACGCACATGTAATATAGAGAATAACAATCAGTGGATAAGAGGAAGAAAAGTGGAATGGGATCAACACATAGGAAGAATGGCAAAAAACAGGAGAGTATGGACAGCAAGAGACAAGTCATCGAATGGAAGAAGATTAGTGGGACGTCCAAGAAAGAAATGGAGCGACGATCTATAGAGCAAGTAACAGAGAAAACAGGAGAGTATGGACAGCAAGAGACAAGTCATCGAATGGAAGAAGATTAGTGGGACGTCCAAGAAAGAAATGGAGCGACGATCTATAGAGCAGGTAACAGAGAAAACAGGCAATAGTGCCTAACTATAAGTCGGAAGAAAAAGAAATTTATTCTCTCTGATTCGATTGGAATAAATATTTCAAATAAAATATTCTTATTGCGAGAATTTTATACAACAGAAAATATCAACAATCAAGGTGCTGCCGAAAAAAACCTTCCCTTTTGCCAAAATAACTGTAATAGTTTTCGATTATTAAACTTTATTCTGAGCGGTATACCATTAAATTTAAAAGTTAAAAGCTGGCATGATTTTCCTACCAACCTAGTAAATAAAAAAAAACTACAATTTATATACCCAATCCAATCTATACTTACCTCTGCTTGATGATTCCTTTGATTTGACTTTTCACGTCTACCAACATTGACACCTTCCAGTAACCAGTTAATAATATCCTGTGGTTTTGCCCGAGCAAACCAACTGCCCTCGTAGCCTTCAATGTCCTTAAACGCCGAAAAATTTATAATACAGTCATTTGATGTTATTTTATTACGGGTTTCATTTAGCGATTTAATGGTTTTCATGAACCTTCTCACTTCATCTCTTTTCTTAAATATAGCTTTTTCCACGCGTTCTGTTTTGTAATATTCAAGTTTTTTGTTGACCAAGTTATAATCTTTGAGGTTTTCATTTTTAGACTGTCCACCAACTCGCAAAATTTTATCTGTCACTGGAAGTAACCCTTCTAGAAACTGGTCGAGTGCATGATTTGTATAACAGATTACCAGAATTGGGGTGTTATTGTACCAAGCATGGCGATTTTCTATTAAAGTCTGAGCTATTTTCAATCCTAAAATATTTGATAACATGAAAATAAATCGGCCACCCAGGACCATCCCTATTAAGTGTATCTTGTAAAGTATTACAATTAGAGAAAAATTTTAAATACAAAGTTTTCCAAAATCAAAAGTGTACATTTTAAAACTATTTTCAGTTACCCAGGGAGAGGGTAAAAAAAGTATACTAAGAATTAATATTAATTCTTTTAAATGGGACACCCGGTATATTTTTTAGTTTTTTGGTTTCTATAGCCGCACTACGGGAACAATACGTAATTTTTACCTAAATTGATTTTCTGGCCGTAATTTTCGAGCAATGGCAATATGTTTTTTTTAATCTTCGTTCTTGATTTCTCTATCGATCTGTCTGAGTGGATTTTTGATTATTAACCATGATTTTTACTGATTTATCAATATATATATATATATATATATATATATATATATATATATATATATATATATATATATATATATATGTGATGGAGCTTTGTCATGAAGAAAAATGACTTTGTGTTGCCTCTTTCGGTATTCTGGCGAGCGGTTCAAATCGGTCAATTGTTGTTGGTAACGTTTAGTATTAACCGTTTCCCCAGGTTTTAACAGCTCATAATAGACCACGCCCCTCTGGTCCCACCAAACACAGAGCATCGTCTTTCTGCCAAAGCGATTCGGTCTTGCGGTCGATGTGGATCGTGCGCCTGGGTCTACCCATTATTTTTTGCGCTTGGGATTCTCAAAATAAATCCACTTTTCATCCTCTGTAACTATACGATCCAAAAACGACTTCCTTTTGTACCGAGCGAGCAAATTGCCACACGTGTTTTTGCGCTTTTCCATTTGACTGTCGTTCAACTCATGTGGTAACCATCTACCGGTCTTTTGAATCTTTCCCATTTCTCGTAGCCGATTGGAAACAGCTTGTTGATTAACATCCAGTTGCTCGGCGAGTTGTTTTTCTGCTTGCGAATCATCTTCGTTCAACAATGCTTGCAATTCCACATCTTCGTATTTTTTTGGCGGTTTTCCACGTTCCTTGTCTGCAACATCGAAGTCACCATTGTTGAAACCCCGAAACCATCGTTCACACGTATCTTGGGATGGAGAATGTTCACCATAAGCTTCTCGAAGTAATCGGTATGATTCAACAGCAGTTTTCTTCAAATGAAAACCAAAAATTAATGCTGTCCGCGAATGTTCTTTGTTGAGTATAAATTTCGACATATTGAACACAACAACACAACACTATGCACGCACTTTTCCAATTTATCACTCGTGCGCGTCTGACACTTGTTGATGATACAACAAAATGGTGCAATGTCAAATCTTTATACCACAAACTGCATTGGTGCACCATCTGTTGTCTGAAAGCCGAATTTCATACTTGTACCCCTGGTATATACTTTTTTTTTTCAAAAAACACCATTTTAAGTAATAAAATGAGTTTCAGTCCTGCAATTTTCAAAGAATCACAATTTTTTCTTTATAATGTTCGTTTTTGATTTCTCTATCGATCTGTCTGGAAGGATTTTTGATTATTCACCATGATTTGAACAAATTTTTAATAAATAGCACTAAAAACATCAAACCTATCATAACCCTATGCAAAGAGGAAAAATCATTAGATGAACGTTTCCTAAATTTAAGGCTTTTAAACTAGGAACTCCAAACCTAATATAATCTAATATAGCGAAGACCAAATCTAACATAACCTAATGCACCGAACTCCAAACCTAACATAACATAGGTTTGGTCTTTGCTATATTACGTTATGTTAGGTTTGCCTAAAAAGGTGTTTTTTGAAAAAAAAGCAACATATACTGATAAATTAGTAAAAATAATGGTAAATAATCAAAAATCTGCTCGGATAGATCAACAGAGAAATCAAGAACGAAGATTTAAAGAAAAGTATTGAGATTCCTTGAAAATTGAGGCAAGAAAATGAATTTGGGTAAAAACTACGTATTGTCCCCATTGTGAGTCGGTTCTCAACATATTTTATATATCATAATACATAACTAAAGTACATACGAAGACACCGAGACGTGAATATTGATATTATTGACACGTTGACAACCTCTCGCATCTACACTATCAATTTTTTAATAAAACGGCCTGCGTATTCCTATCTGGGTTTTTATTATTATTACTCATAACCCCAATTTTCTATTTATTTAACTGGAATCCGTTGTGTTCTATAAAATGCCTTTTTTGAATACTATAGTCTGCCAAATAGATTAAGATGTCGAAAACAATTTGATTTAGTTATAAGGTTTGTTATACCAAATCTTTCTGTTCGTTAGCACGATTTGTATGGTACCAGGTGTACAAGTAAGAAATGCGGATTTTTTTTCTAAAAAAACATGTTAAATTCGGAAGAATGAGAAAAAATGCTTTACTCAAAGTATGCTTCATCGCTTGTTATACATTTTTCCCGTTTTTCGGGCAATTTATGAATACCAAGCTAGTAAAAATCGTCCCCTTTTGCTGCGCACCATTCATCGAGCCATTTTTTCACATCTTCGTATGAATCAAAGCGCTGCTCGGCAAGTGCGTGACCCATCGATGTAAACAAGTGGTAATCGGAAGGAGCCAAGTCTGGTGAGTATGCCGCATGGGGTAGAACGTCCCAGCTGAGTGCTTCCAACGTGTCGCGAACTAGTTTTGCCGTGTGTGATCGAACATTGTCATAAAGAAAAAGACTTTGTGTTGTCTTTTTTGGTATTCTGGCCTTTTTTCAAGCAGCGAACGGTTCAAATCGGTCAATTGTTGTTGGTAACGTTTATTATTAACCGTTTCCCCAGGGTTTAACAGCTCATAATAGACCACACCCCTCTGGTCCCACCAAACACAGAGCATCGTCTTTCTGCCAAAGCGATTCGGTCTTGCGGTCGATGTGGATGGTGCGCCTGGGTCTACCCATGATTTTTTGCGCTTGGGATTCTCAAAATAAATCCACTTTTTATCCCCTGTAACTATACGATGCAAAAACGACTTCCTTTTGTACCAAGAGAGCAAAATGTCACACGAATTTTTGCGCTTTTCCATTTGCCTGTCTTTCAACTCATGTGGTACCCATCTATCAGTCTTCTGAATCTTTCCCATCTCTCGTAGCCGATTGGAAATAGCTTGTTGACTAACGCCCAATCGCTCGGCGAGTTGTTTTTGTGTGTTTGCGAATCATCTTCGTCCAACAATGCTTGCAATTCCACATCTTCGTATTTTTTTGGCGGTTTTCCACGTTCCTTGTCTGCAACATCGAAGTCACCACTTTTGAAACGTCAAAACCATCGTTCACACGTATCTTGCGATGGAGCATGTTCACCATAAGCTTCTCGAAGTAATCGGTATGATTCAACAGCAGTTTTCTTCAAATGAAAACAAAAAATTAATGCTGTCCGCGAATGCTCTTTGTTCGGTACAAATTTCGACATATTGAACTAACCTGAACAAAATGGCGCAGTGTCAAATCTTTATAGCACAAACGGCATTGGTGCACCATCTGTTGTCTGAAATCCGCATTTCATACTTGTACACCTGGTATATACAAAAATATTTTTAAATTATGGAAATTATTCGCAGCCATCAAATATCGATAGCGATTTTTCATCATAAATGACCAAGTACTTTGAACTTTGAACCTGTATAAAAGTAATGTGTGTATACCTAATTAACTGTACTATATAAAACATTTTATTTATTTAAAAAAGCACATTACCTTACCTAAGTAAGTTTTTCCAGTCCCCGGCGGACCCTGTATAATACAAAATTCATTAGTTAAGGCAGCTCTAAACGCTTTAAGTTGTGAATCATTAAGGCTATAAAATCTCCTTATCATTGGAGATCGAACTGCATAAAATCTTGATCCTTCAACATCATAGATAGTATTCACCTTTAAGTAACCTGGAGGTTGAGAATTCGTTTCCACTTTAACTATATATTTTTCCATTGGGAATTTATCAACATTCATTTTCTTCAGTACTTCTAATACATGATAGTATGGTTCAAAGTACACAGTACTCTCTACCATTAAATAATCAGTGTCATATTTTATAGCTACTTGATCTTGGAAACCGATAATGAGTTGCGAGTTTTTTTAACAGTTCGTCTTTTCTATCTACAATTTTTCCAAACAGTATAGTTTCAAAATTATCATTAGTGAAACAAACCAAAGAACCAAACATGAATCTTTTCGATTTTTCATAAGTGAATGTTTGTTTTTTCTTTTTGAAGTCAAACTGTATTCGATAACAGTTACATTCATTTAAGATTTCAACATTTAAAAATCTTATTTTATTGTAAATTTTTATATCTTGTATTTTACCACCAGGATTGTCCAAATAGGAACAAATACCTTTACGCAGCGGTGCTATAAAATCTTCGCGCAAAAGTCTAAATTGTATGTCTAAATAGTGATCGACGTCATTATAAGCTCTATCAACAATATTGGTTCTTAAAAACGGGAATGAATTCGTTGTAACTTCTTCGACACTAGGAATGATTTCAATTTCACGAAAATCATTTGGTGGATTCATGTTATCTTCTTTTACACCCTGACGTCGTGCAACTTGTGGAACAGACCGTCTCACTTGAATATCTTCAATTGTTTTGGTAACTATATTGAGTAACTCCTCAATTTCTTCTTTTATTGAATCGGATACATGTATGGAATGTTTCTGTTCAATCATCGGAATAAAAGTGTGTGTTGTAAATAATAATTTTTGTATCGTTTCGCAACACGTTGGAATTGTTTCAATTACTTTTTTTGATATACTAATTATGTTGTTCCAAAAGCTATCCGGATCGTCCCAGAAGTGCTTATTTAGATTCTTCTGCGTATTATTCTAAAAATTATAAATTATTTTTATCCTTATTAAAGCATGATTTTAGATGAAAATCATTAAAAATAAAATAACCTTAAGCAAAGGAGTGATTTCTAATAAGGAAGTTGACCTGGATCAGGCGGTATCCGAAATGGAACCTATACCAAGTAACTACGTTATTGACGGTAAGGAAAATATACTTCCAGAGGATGCTGACAAAATTATTTACACGTCTGAGCGGTGAAAATAACCACCTCTTCTCCAGATATAAAAACCGGTCAAGTGCAAGTTGAACTTGCACAATTAGTGTTCTGTACGTTGATTGCTTTTAAAATAAAAAATTTTATTACGGTGGTATAAAATGATCAGTGACTTCACAAAACACACCCCAAAGGAGTTTTCAACAAAGTTTGTTTCCAATCTTTATTGAAAACTAATGACCTTGAAATTTTGTTTTCTTTTTAATATACCAAATAAATTATTAAAGGTAATGCCCTCGTGATAATTTTCCTTCAATCTACACCCCCGTGAAGAATATTCCAGAGTTTTTTTCAAAATTTTTGATCGGTACTTTTCGAGATAGCGATTTTTCGCGCTTTTTTAAAAAATAATAAAAAAAAATGAGCCCAAGTATTACATTATATATATTTTTTACTCGTGTTTTCAAAAACTTTCATTTGACACCACACTTGATGACCTAGTAAATTTTTTTCTTTTTACTTCCGATTTCACCCCCCAAAACTAACCCCTTAAGTCAAAATTTAACTTTCAAAACTACACGGCTCTGATGAGGTCATCAATTACTATATTATTACCAAATTTCAACTTTCTATAACAAATAGTTTCGGAGAAAATGGGGTGTGACAGATAGACGGACAGACAGACAAACAGGCAGTTCCGTATGGAACACTAAAAATTAACATTACAACCAAGAATCATAAAAAATAATTTATATTCACTGCGTACAATATCTCACACTGGTTGTGTAAAATCTGGTACTGTTATATTCTGGGTTCATTATTCCTCAATAACTGTTCCAAAATTTGATCTAATTTCCACTTAATACAAATGAAAAACAGCACAAATTTGTAACAGCTGAATTTAAATTTTCATTACTACAAAAACACTAAAACATCTCGCAACTCTTTGTAACGTAAATAAAATAAATGATTAGTATATAAGTGATGATATGTGGTAAAAGGATTGAATTATTATTCTTGGATTCTTTGAAGAATTCCTAGGATTTTTAGTTTTCTTACTAAAACAATTATCGTAAAACTTTTCTTATACAAATATATGAACAATTGACAGTATTGTCTTAAGATTGATAAGGAATTAATTAGCTTCCGCAAGTTTGGCGAATGAGCAAGTCGAAATTTTAAACAACAGCAACATCGTAAAGGTAAAATAAATTGTCTAACCTAAGTATCTGTGGGATAAGATGACATTTAAATGAATAAATTATACGTTCATTTTAAACCAAACAAAATATTAATGTTTAGTGCGTTAATGCAGCCAATTTTTGTATTTTTTCTCCATACAAACTGTTCTTTAGGTGTTCAAATCTACCACCTATATATATATATATATATATATATATATATATATATATATATATATATATATATATATATATATATATATATATATATATAAGGGTCTGTTACAACTGACGCTGTCTCCCTTCTCTGAACCTCGCGTTCCATTCTCTTCGATCTTCCCAGTCTCCTTCCTGTAACCCTCTGTTTTCAATTGCCTCATCGACATCATCCCGCCATGGGCGCCTAGGTCTTCCCCTCTTTTTTCTTCCAATTGGACTCCATTCTGTGATTTTCTTAATCCACCTTCTGTCGTCGCTTCTCCTTACGTGACCATACCATTTCAATCGTTTTTCTTCTATGGCATGTACTGCGTCCTTTGTTATTCCCATTGGCGCTCCGGGTCGCCCTACAACACCTTCTCCATCATTCCATCTCTACCGCGCTTATTTTTGATTTATATTTCTTGTTAATGGTCCATGTTTCTGACCCGTATGTCATGATATTTTCAATGATTGTTCTGTATATTCTGACTTTGTTTGCTTTCGTTATGTCCTTATCCCATAATATTGAGTTTAACTGTCTGATGCAGGTTCTCGTTTGTCCCAGTCTCGATTTCATTTCTTCTTAGGATATTGCTTCTCTTGTTATTATAATAATAATAATAGCTTTATTCCCAACAGTAAGAACCATTCACAGGGAAAACAAGAAAGAATATGAATGAAAATTTCTCTTAAAACTAAGGTACTAAAGTAACAACATAAGTAGACAAAAACAACAAAAAAAAAGAAGAAAAAAGAAAGAAATAAAAATGAATAAGGAAATTAAATGAATCAGTGCAGTATAAATTCGAATAAAAGTGAAATAAAACAATTATTAGTTACATACATCCAACAAGCAAAACAAGCTTCTGAAAGAATTTTTATAAATGTCTTATCAAGTGAAATGATCTAAACATATTGACCGAATCTTATTTTCGGTGTCTGCAAAAATGTCACATTCATTACTAAATAAGTTAAATTTATTGCACATAACACTGATTGGTTCAATTAATCTGAGATTAGTCCTAGCACGTGAACAAACAAAAGTAGCGGTACAGTAATACCCCGCTTAGCGCGACCCCGTTACGCGCGGTTTCACTATAACGCGAATTTCAAATTTCGCGCTCATGTAGTCATTAACTTCTCTATGGTCGCGGGGGGATCCCCGCTTTCTCTGAATATTCTCTTTGAAGAATTGGGAATTCCCTGTCCTTCGACTTTGTTCTATGGGGATTTCCTCGTTCGTTTCGTGTGTTCATTTGTTCCGTAATGTTAGTTCGGTCGGCTGGCAGTTTTGTTTTAATATTTATTGGAGATACATACATACATAATTTAACCCTACGTTAAAAATGCCGCCTGTAAAGAAAAAAGAGCGTAAAAGCGTCACTTTGGAATTGAAGATGAAAGTGTTAAGAAGAATGGAAAATGGAGGCAAAGCAACAATTGTTGGGAGAGATTTTGGACTCTCAGAATCGATTGTGAGAACGATTTATAAAAATCGGGAAAAAATTAAAATCTCCAGCGAAGGTTCAACACCTATAAGTGCAACAAAACTTTCTCGTTCGAGATCATCTATCTTAGAAAGAATGGAGAAATTACTGTCAGTCTGGATCGAAGATTTGAATAAGAAGAACACACCACTAAGTCAAGATCTCATATGCACAAAAGCAAAATCTTTGTATGAGATGCTGAAAACAAAAGAAGGAGAAGGAGGGAGTGCCACTCCGACTTTTGCTGCCAGCAGAGGCTGGTTCCATCGGTTCAAGCAGCGTTCTAATCTTCACAATATCCACATAACAGGCGAGGCGGCCAGCGCGGACATTCAAGCTGCAGCTGAGTTTCCAGACAAGTTTCAAGACTTCGTTAGACGAGAGAAAATTCCTGCTTGTCTCATCTTCAATGTTGATGAGACCGCACTTTACTGGAAAAAAATGCCATCTCGAACATTCATTTCTAAGGAAGAACGTCAAGCCAGTGGTTTCAAAGCTGCGAAAGATCGACTAACACTTCTGCTGGGTGGTAATGCCACTGGTGATTTCAAACTGAAACCTTTACTAGTGTACCATTCAGAAACACCCCGTGCAATGCGAGGCACAGACAAGACAAGTCTACCAGTTGTGTGGCGATCAAACAGAAAGGCGTGGGTTACACGGGAAATTTTTCAAGAATGGTATTCTAATAGTTTTTGCCCATCAGTCAAATCATACTGTGACAGAAATGGGCTTGAACCTAAAGTTATATTACTCTTAGACAATGCCCCAGGACATCCAACCTCACTTGATACGCCCAGAGACTTAAAAGTGTACGTAAAGTTCCTTCCACCAAACACTACGTCAATATTACAACCTATGGACCAGGGAGCAATAGCAAACTTCAAAGCTTATTACCATCGCCGCACTTTTAGCCAACTAATTCATGAAACTGACGGGGAAGGAAGACAGTCTATGCGAGAGTGGTGGAAGTCATACAACATTATGAAGTCTATTCACAACATAGAAGAGGCTTGGAAGGAAGTTAAAATGAGTTGTATGAAAGGGGTGTGGCGTAATCTTTGGCCAGATGTAGTGGAAGCACCTAGAAGAATTGTCCAGATGCAGAGACAAGTGCTTGAAGACATTGCTGCAATGATTGAGGGGTCTGAACTTGAAGATGTCACGGTAGAAGATCTCGTAGAACTTGTAGCAACGCACGACGATCCTATTAGCAATGAAGATCTGATCGAGTTACAGAATAATCCTATCTACGATGAGGAAGAACAAGTAAAAGAGAAAGTTTTATCTTCAGGGGAAATACAAAATGCACTTTCAAAAATTTATTCAGGTTTGGACATATTGCAGAGTATAGACAATAATGATGACCGTGTCTTGACCGTGTGTCAAACAATTAAAAACAGTGTTGGGTGTTATGAACGTATTTTACAAGAACGTAAACAAAACGTTACCCAAAAGACAAGAGATGTATTTTTCCGTAAAAAATAAGAGTATGTATTGCATAAAGTGTTCTTAGAATTAAAGTGATTGATTAAAATGATTTGTATTTTTTTGTATTAAATTTTGACTATGTTTAATCATAAACCTCGATATACGCAAATTTCAGTTAACGCGATTTTTTTCGGAACGTATCCCTCGCGTAAAGCGGGGTATTACTGTATTTCGTGAATTAATTCTAGGCACCAATATACCCACCTCCGATAGCAGCTGAGGACAGTCGATGACTCCGTGCAACAATCTATACAAGAAAATTATAGACGAACACTCTCTGCGAGCCTCAAGTGATTGAAAATTAAATCTCTCCAATAACAAAGAGTACTGTATTCCTCTCATTGGATAGACACCATCTATCTTATATGATAAATATTTTATAAATCTTTTTTGAACTCGTTCTAGCATTAGTTTGTAGCATAAATAATATAGGCTCCAAATAAGAGAGGCATACTCTAGTTTGGATCTCACATAAGACTCATATAGCAGTATTAAAGATCGTTCACTATTAAAGCTTCTACAGTTGCGCACTATAAAACCATATAGGCGATTGGCTTCCAGAGTTACGTTATTAATGTGATTAGAAAAATTCATTTTGTTATCGAATACTACTCCCAAGTCCCTTACACTGTTAGTGTGCCCGAGAGTTGACGTTTCTAGTGAATATTCATATGTTATTATATGGTTTTTCCTCGTCACCGACATAACTTTACATTTAGAAATATTCAAGTCTAATTTATTGTGCTTACACCAATCCTCAAGCACGCAAAGCTCAGTTTACAGTTACAGTCCTGAATACATGAAACGGGCGCATACAGCTTGAGATAATCAGCGAAAACCAGCCTGCCACAATTCAGAGTATCACAGAGGTCATTAATAAATAGCAAATATTATGGTGCCTAGGTATTTAAATTTTCCAGTTCTTTTAATTGTTACGTTCTCTTCAATTTCTAGATCTTCTATTTCTCCTGTTTTAGTTGTTAGGTATTCCGTCTTATTAAAGTTTATGTCTAGCCCAGCTTTGTTTGTTCCTTCAGTTTCCTCACCATATAGCTGAAATCTTCTTCGTCCTGTGCCATGACGACTTGGTGCGAAATTCAAGCTGTATAAGTAGTCGTCTCTTACTGGGACTCCCATACCTTGACATTTATTCTCCCAGTTTTTGAAAGTCTGTTCCAGGTAGATTTTAAACAGTGTTGGAGAAGTTGTACACCCTTGTAGTAGTCCTTTCGTTGTTCTAATTTTGACCCCTAACTTATTACCAATTTTTACTCTGTTAATATTATTTCTATATATCGCTTTTACTGCTTTTATTAATACTTTGTCGATTCTCAAGTTTGACATTGCTTTCCAGAGGTGACTTCTAGCGACTGAATCGTAAGCTTTTCTTATATCGATGAAAGCTAGGTGGATTTCTCTGTTTTTGGCTAGTTTTTTTTTCCATCAGTTGCTTGACTGTATATATATGATCAATACAGGATTTCCCAGCCGTAAATCCTGCTTGGTCTTCCCCTATTTTGCCTTTTATATTGTCTTCTATCTTATTCTTAATTACTTTCCCATACAGCCGTCCAATGCTTGAAATGATGCTGATGCCTCTATAGTTTTCACATTTCCTTCGGTCACCTTTTTTAAAAATTGAGACTATTTACGCTTCGGTCCGAAGCGCACATCTACCACCTAACAAATAAAAATTGTACAGGCGTTAATAGTTGTTAAGCAACCTTTACTACAAATAAATAAAAAAAACACGAAGTCTTCCATTTCGGTCAGTCTGTCAGTCTATCGTTCTGCTGGCACTATAACTCTCGAACAGAAAGATATCGATTTCATATTTGATATACATATATACATATAGTTGTAGTAGAGAAAGAAGTTTTTGAGCGACATCCTCTATTGTTTTAATATAATACTAAATTTTTTCCTTGATTGGTGGTAGCATGCAAGGGATGAAAAGGATAGAAGAGGGGGTTGGAGGGGTTGCATATATCGTGTTATATGTCCTACTCAAAGTTCTTGAAGTCAAAGTATCCAAAAATTGTCTTATTTTTTTTTAAGTATTTTCGATTGGTCAAAGATGCAAGAATTTAATAAGGTGAGGGATTAAAGAAGTTGCTTAGTTTAAATTGTGGTATACGTCCAGAAAGGAGACAAGAAATTACCAGAAAACTATAGAGGTATAACTCTGTTAAGCTCAACCATGAAGCTCTTTACAAAGATCATAGAAGCAATAATAAGTGAGCACGTAAACATATCGGAAGAACAACAAGGCTTCAGAAAAAAAGGTCAACCGTAGATGCCATCTTCATAGTCAGACAAGTAGTCGAGAAGGCCATAGAATACGGAAAACCCGCATTTATGTGCTTTATAGATCTCACTAAAGCATTTGACAGAGTAAGACTAAACCACGTAGTTGATATCCTAAAAAGAAAACATGTGCCAAAAAACATAATAGACATTATAAAACAACTAAACCACAATACAGGCACTCACATCTTAGTTAATCAAAGACTGACAGAGGAAATACAAACGCCAACCGGAATCCGACATGGGGACTCATTAAGCCCGCAACTGTTCAACTTAATAATGGACGAGATAATAACCCATATCAGAGACATGGAGGAAGGATATTCACTTACAACGGATAAAATCAACATTGCCTGTTATGCGGACGACGCTGTGATCCTGGTAGAGTACGAAGACGACTTACAGCGGCTGCTGGACTCATTCTACACAAAAGCCATCAACATGCAGGTATCCACCACAAAAACCAAAACCCTCGTTATATCTAAAGAGCCAATAAGATGCAAACTTGCTCTGAAAAACAAAACAATAGAACAAGTCATGTCATTTAACTACCTAGGCATACAAATCACCTCATGCCAAAATAGAACAAATGAAGTGAAGGACCAAGCAAACAAAGCCAACCGAATATCAGGCGCACTTCGGGACATCATCTGGAACGATGCCTTTATGAATAAAAAGGCAAAAGTAAGGTTATACAAAACATGTGTCAGACCCACACTAACATACGCTATGGAAACAAGAGCAGACAATAAAAAAACAAAAAGCATTCTTCGAATAACAGAGATGCAAATACCCACTAAGACATAGGAAAAGAAACACAGACATAAGACATGAATGCGAAGTGGAAGACATAATCAGATGGGGACGTAAACGTAGAGGAGCTTGGAGAGATCACGTGGAGAGAATGACTGAGGAGAGACCAGCGAGAATCGCGCGAGATGGTAATCCACGGATACGACGACTCCTGGGAAGACCTCTAAAGAGATGGCTCGAATCATGGACATCAACATCTCAAGAAAACTTATGAATTGGATACTACAGGCCTGAGGCCTACAGTACGAGGAAGAAGAAGAAGTCCATTTGAGAGTTTTTGGGGTCCAAAAATCTAAAATTGTGTTACTTTTTTATTATTTTCAATGTAAGATGTTAACGAAGTAAGGAAGGGGGTTGGAGGAGTTGCTTGGTGTATATCAGGTTATGTGTTATTTTCACGATTTTTTATTTTTTCTTGGTTTTTGACTCTATTTATGAACACAATTTAAGCCTATTTATAGTGAGACATTTTTAAGTGTTAAAGGGGTGGGAGGAATTAGAGAGGATACTTCACATATAGTGATATGTGTACCTCTTAGGGTTCTTCGAGTCGAAAAATTGAAAATGGTGTTATTTTCTTATAATTTTCAATTATTCGAACATGAAAGGGAAGACAGAACAGGGTGTTACAAATCCTTTTTAGCCTTACGGTATAGATAAATATTATATATTTTCATTAGGATTATGAGAACTTTTCCAGGTTTTTGAGAGGATAATGCACGAATTTTAAATATGATTATTTATAGTAAAACAAGTGAGGGATTCAAGGGATGAGGAAGGAAGTTGAAGGGTGTCTTTGTAATTATCGTGTTATAAATCTTTTTCAGGATTCTTGAAGTTAAGGAACCTAAAAATCTAAAAAGAGGTGGGAATCGTTAAATATTGTTTAATTTCAATAATAATGTGATAATTTAGCATAATTATGGTGTTAAAATTTTTTTTTATGTTATTATTTAAAATTATGTAATATCACATAATTCGAACTGTTACTTTACGAAGTTATGTCGCTTCGCATGGTAAAGTATTTATCAATCAAACTTGATCATTAATGAGGGACACAGTACCCGATTGACGTTGCTTTTTAAATTAACGCCACTCTATTGCCGAACTGACAAATACACATCTTGACGATATTTTGTATATATATATATATATATATATATATATATATATATATATATATATATATATATATATATATATACATATATACATATATACATATATACATATATACATATATACATATATACATATATACATATATACATATATACATATATACATATATACATATATACATATAACATATAACATATATCATATATACATATATACATATATACATATATACATATATACATATATACATATATACATATATACATATATATATATATATATATATATATATATATATATATATATATATATATATATATATATATATATATTTATGGGTCTAGTACACGTGCTGCAGGGAAGTCCTTAAAGCGCTCCAGGAGAGCCATGTGTGCGGAAAAAGCGATTCCACCCCGTCAGGACCTCTTTGATGTTATCCAGCGGTCCAAAATAGTTGCCTTTCAAGCGAAATAAAAAGAAATCCGGCGGTGCCACATCGGGGCTGTAGGGCAGCTGGGGCAGCATTGCCACCTTGTGCTTGGCCAGGTACTCGGAAGG
>CM032453.1:54353959-54431508 GCA_019049505.1 Pachyrhynchus sulphureomaculatus
TTTCAGCCCCATTACGGTTTTGATTATCATAACGACTGTCGTTTGATCTATTTCTTGATTGAGTTCTTTCTTGGCGATTGTTGGCATCATTGTGATTTTGGTTATGTCTGCGGGCATTGTTTCGTCTTCCACCTCAAGCAAAAAAAAAAGAATAAGGAACTAAGATATACAAAACATCTAATGTAATGAAAGACTGATTTTGTCAAATTTCCACTTTATTTAGTTTCACTGAAACTGTATGACGCGTTTCGCTATACTATAGGTTCTTCTGATACAAAATGATATTTGAATATTAGTGTTGTTACATTTATACAAATACTCTAAGATAGATAGGTAATAAAATTAATACTATATGCTAATGAATGTTGCTGGGAAATCCAATCTGAATATTAATTGTATAAATTGAGTAAAGGGGAGTTACCATGGGCCAGATAGGTATCTTTTTGTTCGTTTAAGATGATGTCTGAATTTTTAATTCTATTTATTTCTAAATTTTCTAATAGGTTTAATTTTACGCCTTTGTTTTGTATGTGTAGAATTTTAAATTTATCGTCAAAAAGATGATTTGATTCTGTTAAATGATGACCCTGAGTCCGTTTTGTTTTTTAAATAGCTTCTTTTATGTTCTGAAATCCGAGTTTTGAATGAGCGACCTGTCTGACCTATGTAACTTTTATGACAAGAACCACAATTCAACTGATACACTCCAGATTTTTTTGATCTATTTTGTTTTCCCTTTGCGTTTTTAATGAATTTTCCCAACGAGTTGTTTGTTCTAAAAGCTATGTTGATATTATATTGGTTAAAGAGGTTTTTAATTTTTTCTGACGTGTTACCAAAATAGGTTAAAACATTATATTTTTTCCCTGTGTTTTCTTTCTTGGGGTATACTAAAGAAATAGCTTTATTTTTTAATTTTTTGTTTAGAATTGAGTCTATGGTGTCAGGAGAATATCCGTTGTTAACAGCAATTTGTTTTATTAGATTTACGAGGCTGGTTTGAAAAGTCCGTGCAAAGTCCGAGAGATGGCACCACCAGCGCGTATCGAGGTCATGTTTAGTTAGTAGCATCTTTTGAATGAACGCACACCAAGTTTCAGCCATATTGGTCTATTTCTTTGTGTTTGTCATTAGTGTGAATCAAGGAAGTCGAGTGATTTTCAAGAAATGGACGAAAAAGGATTTCGTGTGGTGATTAAACATTACTTTATGAAAGGCAAAACGCCTCAGGAGACTAAAGAGAAGCTTGATAAACATTATGGTGACTCTGCCCCTTCGATTAGAACAGTTTATAAGTGGTTTCAAAATTTTCGGACTGGCCATATGGGCACAAGTGACGCTGAACGTTCTGGACGGCCTGTGGAGGTTACGACTCCAGAAATCATTGATCAATTACCACCATTATATGGTGATGGATGACAGAAGAGTTAAGGTGCGTGAGATTGCTAGTGCTGTGGGCATCTCGACTGAACGGGTACATAATATTTTGCATAAACATTTGGATATAAGAAAGCTATCCGCAAGATGGGTGCCGCGATTGCTCACGCTTGACCATAAACGGAATCGTGTGAAGTATTGCAAGGATGGTTTGCAGCTGTTCCAGAAGAATCCGGAGGACTTTAAGCGTCGTTTCGTCACTGTGGATGAAACATGGATACATTACTATACTCCTGAGACCAAACAACAATCTAAACAATGGGTTACCAAGGGGGAATCTGCACCAAAAAAGGCGAAGACCGTTCCTTCGGCCGGAAAGGTTATGGCGACTGTCTTTTGGGATTCGCAAGGGATAATCCTCATCGACTATCTGGAAAAGGGTAAAACTATTACAGGTGAATATTATTCATCGTTATTGGACCGTTTGAAAACCGAGCTGCAAGAAAAACGCCCGCGATTAGCCCACAAGAAAGTCCTTTTCAATCACGACAACGCACCAGCACACATCTCAGCAGTTGTGGTCGCAAAATTAATGGAAATAGGATTCCAACTCGTTTCACATCCTCCCTATTCTCCAGACTTGGCTCCCTCGGACTACTATTTGTTCCCCAATTTGAAGAAATGGCTGGAGGGACAAAGATTTTATTCAAACGAGGAGGTTATTGCAGACACTAATGGATAGTTTGCAGCCTTGGACAAATCCTATTATTCGGAAGGGATCAACAAACTAGAACATCGTTGGACGAAGTGTATAAGCCTAAAAGGAGACTATGTCGAAAAATAAAAAAGGTTTACCCCAAACACATAAGTAGTTTTTATTTTTGCACGGACTTTTCAAACCAGCCTCGTAATTCTTTATTAAAATCATCTACAGATAAGGGGACACTTACAAGTCTATGCAACATACTGTGGTAAGCTGCCAATTTGTGTTGTAGGGGGTGAGCTGATTTTATGTTTATTGTAGTAGCTGTATGTGAGGGTTTGTGAAAAATAGAGAATTTGTGATTGTTGTAATGTCTGGTTCGTTTTAATGATATCTATGAGAAATTTTGAGAGTTTGTAAGCTGGACATTAACTTCACCCCAACTTACACAATAAAAAATTCATTAGAATTAACGAAAAAAAATTTCCAACATCTTTCTACCAGATAATTCAAAACTAGTATCATTTGACGTCCAAAACCTTTTCCCTAGCATACCCCCGGATGAAACAGTAATAATCATAAAAACATTCCTAATCAAAAATAAAGTTAATATCGTTATAGAACAAGAACAACTAAATTTATTAAACACGAGCCTCAATCAAAATTATTTTTACTTTAATAATACGTTTTATAATAGTTCTGAGGGTCTCATAATGGATAGTCCACTTAGCCCGCTTTTAGCAGAAATATTCATGGATAACCTAGAAAAACAAATACATCGACAAGAATTTAGCAAATCATTTTTGTATTGGTACCGATATGTAGACGACATCTTTGCTTGTTTTAATGGTACTGAGCGTCAACTTGACAATGTTTTTAACTATACAAACTTAATACATAAAAATATTAAATTCACTATGGAACTAGAAGTCGACAATAAAATTTACCACAGTATGTTGCATAGACTTGTAAGTGTCCCCTTATCTGTAGATGATTTTAATAAAGAATTAAATCTAATAAAACAAATTGCTGTTAACAACGGATATTCTCCTGATACCATAGACTCAATTCTAAACAAAAAATTAAAAAATAAAGCTATTTCTTTAGTATACCCCAAGAAAGAAAACACAGGGAAAAAATATAATGTTTAATCTATTTTGGTAACACGTCAGAAAAAATTAAAAACCACTTAAACAAATATAGTATCAACATAGCTTTTAGAACAAACAACTCGTTAGGAAAATTCATTAAAAACGCAAAGGGAAAACAAAATAGATCAAAAAAATCTGGAGTGTATCAGTTGAATTGTGGTTCTTGTCATAAAAGTTACATAGGTCAGACAGGTCGCTCATTCGAAACTCGGATTTCAGAACATAAAAGAAGCTATTTAAAAAACAAAACTAACTCAGCGTACAGTAATCATTTAACAGAATCAAATCATCTTTTTGACGATAAATTTAAAATTCTACACATACAAAACAAAGACGTAAAATTAAACCTATTAGAAAATTTAGAAATAAATAGAATTAAAAATTCAGACATCATCTTAAACGAACAAAAAGATACCAGTCTGGCCCATGGTAAGGACCCTTTACTCAATTTATACAATTAATATTCAGAATGGATTTCCCAGCAATATTCATTAGCATATTGTATTAATTTTATTACCTATCTACCTTAGAGTATTTGTATAAATGTAACAACACTAATATTCAAATATCATTTTGTATCAGAAGAAGCTATAGTATAGCGAAACGCGTCATACAGTTTCAGTGAAACTAAATAAAGTGGAAATTTGACAAAATCAGTCTTTCATTACATTCGTTATGAATTTCCATCAAGTAACAGTCACAACAATTCAAAGTACAAAACATCTTCCTAAGGATAAGAGAGTTTCAATTTTCACGGCATTACGACATAGATCGATGTTAAAATTAAATAATTTATATTTATTAGTACACAGTAATATTCTAATACGAGTATTAAAGGGATCTCAAGATTTGTTCATTATAAATGAATACTCGTTATAAACTAAATAAACATTAAGCTTTAATAATATGTAATGTCAATTCTTTATTGCATATTAATGAAACAAATTCTAAGTTGGGAATGTGGAGTCTTTGGCACAATGATACTACTCAGTATATATCACCACTACACCAAACACTTTATTTTTGCACTCGACGTGCGTTTCGCTAACCATGTTAGCTTCATCAGGAGCGATGATTGACTAGTCAATCTTCGCTCTTGATGAAGCTAACATGGTTAGCGAAATGCGCGTCGAGTGCAAAAATAAAGTGTTTGGGGTAGTGGTGATATATACTGAGTAGAAACAAATTCTGTTAATTTTGGTATAATATAATTAGAGATTATATATATATATATATATATATATATATATATATATATATATATATATATATATATATATATAAATATATATATATATATATATATATATATATATATATATATATATATATATATATATATATATATATATATATATATATATATATATATATATATATATATATATATATATATATATATATATATATATATATATATATATATATATATATATATATATATATATATATATATATATGTATATATATATATATATATATGTATATATATATATGTATGTATATATATATATATATATATATATATATATATATATATATATATATATATATATATGTATATATATATATATATATATATATATATATATATATATATATATATATATATGTATGTATATATATATATATATATATATATATATATATATATATATATATATATATATATATAGATTATAAACACGTATTATTTTATACCTTACATCATTTTTTAAAGTCGGTTTATTTTTTTAGTGTTTCGTACGGAACACTTATAAGATCACTTCGGTGTCTGTCTGTCTGTCTGTCACACCCGATTTTCTCCGAAACTATTTGACATAGAAAGGTGAAATTTGGTAATAATATAGGAATTGATGGCCTCATCAGAGCCATGTAGTTTTGAGAATTAAATTTTGACTTAAGGGGTTAGTTTTGGGGGGTGAAGTCGGAAGTGAAAAAAATTTTTTTTACTAGGTCATCGAGTGTGGTGTCAAATGAAAGCGCACTTTTCTTTGTAATATTTTTAAAAATTCGCGAAAAATCGCTGTCCCGGGCCTTATCTCGAAAAAATTCGTACTTATCAAAAAATTTCGAAAAAATTCTGGAAGATTCTCCACGGGGTGTAGATTGAACGAAAATTATCACGAGTGCATTACCTTTAATAATTTATATGGTATATAAAAAAAAAAAAAAATTTCAAGGTCATCAGGTTTCTGTAAAGATTGGAAACAAAAACTTTATTGAAAACTCATTTGGGGTGTGTTTTGTGAAGTCACTGATCGTTTTATACCAACGTAATATAAATTTTGACTTAAGGGGTTCGTTTTGAGGGGTGAAATCGGAAGTGAAAAAAATTTTTTTTGACTAGGTCATCGAGTGTGGTGTCAAATAAAAGCTTGTGAAAACACGAGTAATATATATATATATATATATATATAATATATATATATATATATATATATATATATATATATATATATATATATATATATATATAATGTAATACTTGCGCACACTTTTCTTCGTATTACTTTTAAAAAATCGCTGTCCCCTACCTTATCTCGAAAAGTACTGATCAAAAAATTTTGAAAAAAAAAACTGGAATATTCTCCACAGGGTATAGATTGAACGAAAATTATCACGAGTGCATTACCTTTAATAATTTATTTGGTATATAAAAAAAACAGAATTTCAAGGTCACCAGTTTTCAGTAAAGATTGGAAACAAACTTTGTTGAAAACTCATTTGGGGTGTGTTTTGTGAAGTCACTGATCATTTTATACCACCCTAACAAAAATTTTTATTTTAAAAACAATCAACGTACGGAACACTAATTGTGCAAGTTCAACTTGCACTTGACCGGTTTTTTTTTTTAAAGTCGTCCTACGTTAGGACTTGATAATATCATTGGATTTGTGCTACTATTTTAGCCCATGTTTTTCCGCCTCGGACTTGATATAATGCTTCTGTGAATGTGAGGCTAGGTGTTGTTTTAATATGGCACATCCACCGTATTGAGAGACCGGCCTCTCAATCTTTTGCCCTCGACATTACCCTCCACTATCGACCGCTATGATATGTCTTTCCCTCTTGCTATGTAAATTTTAAACAAATAAAATAGTGGGCAGCTGGAGCAGCAAAATCATTTTTGGATAAACAGCAACGAAAGAACGGGCGGCGACACGATGTAATATATCATCATCATCATCAGCTATATGGTCCATCGTCAGGCATAAGCCTCCCCTAAGTACGTCCATCTTCTTCGGTTTTGGGCCTTGTTTATCCAGTTGTATCCCACTAATCTTTTGATGTCATCAGGTTTGCGGGTATCCTCTACTTCTTTTCTCATTCCAGGGCCTCCAGTTGATTACTTTATAGGTTTATTGATTGTTAAAGAGTCTTGCGATATGACCCGCCCAGCTCCACTTCAACCTGCTGATGAGAATGATAAAAAGTGCTTATTCAAAGTATGCTCCATCGCTTGTTATACATTTTTCCTATTTTTCGAGCAATTGGTGAATACCACGCCAGTAAAAATCTTCCCCTTTTGCGGCGAACCATTCATCGAGCCATTTTTTCACATGTTCGTACGTACCAAAGCGCTGCTCAGCAAGTGCGTGACCCATCGATGCAAACAAGTGGTAATCGGAAAGAGCCAAGTCTGGTGAGTAAGCTGCATGGGGCAGAACTTCCCAGTTGAGTGCTTCCAACGTGTCGCGAACTGGTTTTGCCGTATGTGATGGAGCATTGCCATGAAGAAAAATGACTTTGTGTTGCCTCTTTCGGTATTCTGGCCTTTTTTGAAGCAGCAAACGGTTCAAATCGGTCAATTGTTGTCGGTAACGTTTCGTATTAACCGTTTCCCCCAGGTTTTAACAGCTCATAATAGACCACGCCCCTCCGGTCCCATCAAACACAGAGCATCGTCTTTCTGCCAAAGCGATTCGGTCTTGCGGTGGATGTGGATGGTGCGCCTGGGTCTACCCATGATTTTTTGCGCTTGGGATTCTCAAAATAAATCCACTTTTCATCCCCTGTAACTATACGATGCAAAAACGACTTCCTTTTGTACCGAGCGAGCAAAATGTCACACGTGTTTTTGCACTTTTCCATTTGCCTGTCGTTCAACTCATGTGGTACCCATCTACCGGTCTTCTGAATCTTTCCCATCTCTCGTAGCCGATTGGAAACAACTTGTTGACGAACGCCCAATTGCTCGATGAGTTGTTTTTGTGTTTGCGAATCATCTTCGTCCAACAATGTTTGCAATTCCACATCTTCGTATTTTTTTTGGCGATTTTACAAGTTCCTTGTCTGCAACATCGAAGTCACCACTTTTGAAACGCCGAAACCATCGTTCACACGTATCTTGCGATGGAGCATATTCACCATAAGCTTCTCGAAGTAATCGGTATGTTTCAACAGCAGGTTTCTTTAAATGAAAACAAAAAATTAATGCTGTCCGCGAATGCTCTTTGTTCGGTATAAATTTCGACATATTGAACACAAAAACACAACACTATGCACACACTTTTCCAATTCATCACTCGTGCGCGTCTGACACTTGTTGATGTCACAACAAAATGGCGCAGTGTCAAATCTTTATAGCACAAACTGCATTGGTGCACCATCTGTTGTCTGAAATCCGCATTTCATACTTGTACACCTGATATTTGGGACTTTGGAAAGCAAGATGTTCCGCAATCTGTCAAACGCCGACCAAGTCAATGATATTCTCCTTGATAATTCAAGTTTTCTTTGGATATTACTATTTTTTGTCCAAGATATACGTATGCTTTCGTTCTTCTCATTTTCGCGTTTTCAATGTTCGGTACTGCTTCTTTATCACAGTCGTCATTTGTCATGAACATGGGTTTGGCTATGTTTATCTTCAGTCAAATCTCGCTGGACTTGTTGTTAAGTTCGTTCAGCATTTCTTCCAATTCTTCTTTGTTGTTAGATATAAGAACAATATCATCCGCCCAATCGCAAATAATTGAGTTGCTCTCATACTATATTTATACCCCTACTTGTCTATGCAAGTTGTTTGAAAAGATTTTCTAGTGCCAACGTAAACAATTCCGGTGAATGGTGTCCCCTTGACGTAACCCTTTTTATCTTATTGGTGTTTTCTTTCGATACTATCTGAAGTGTTGCATTTTTATATATATTTTGAATAATCTGCAAATATCTGCTGTCAATTCTATAGTTACTTAGACTATTTAATGTTGCCCAGATTTCAAGGGAGTCAAACGCTTTCTCGTAATCCACTAAGGCTATCCAAACCTTAAAATTATGCTCGTTTGACTTTTCTATTAAGGTTCTTAATACTTGAAGGTGGTCCAGTGTACTAAAGCCTTTTCTAAATTCGGCTTGTTCTCTGGGTTGGTAAGCGTCCAATTTCTTTGTGAGTCTCGCAGTTATTATTTTCATAAATAACTTGTACAGGGTGAGTTCATTATCTCATTTGTTTCGGGAATGACGAAAAAATGTTAAATACAATAGTTTTAGGGAATGTTAAGGTGCACAGTTTAAAATTATTTTTGAGTATACAGGGTAGTTCAAAAAAGTGTGGCCGATATAACACTTTTTTTTTAATGGAACATCCTATTTTCTGATTTATTTTTAAATTTATATACTGCGTAAAATTTTATAACTTTTTTATTAGTAATATTATATACCTAAACCCAGTACTTTTCCTAATATCTCAATTTGTTTAATAAAATACTAGTTTTCAGTACCCAGTAGCGCCATTGTTTCTTAAGGTGAAATACTCATAATTGGTAGGAGCAGAGATGAAAAAAAGATATATGTAAAGAAATTTGAGTTAGATGCTACAGGGTGTTCAAAATAAATTTATGCATTTCGACTATTTTGGATTGAAAAATCTCAAATTTTTTAAATGGCACACCCTGTTTCTCTCTAACTTTTATTAAGTATGTAATATACCTATTTCTAATAGTTTTATTTTGAATTTTTACCCTTGTTTTTAATACACTTACGCTATTGTGAAAACATAAACAAATAGTTAATAATAATTTTATTATAGTTTAACTTATCTAATGATTAATTATTATGACGTAATAAATATTCAAAAATATGCCCGTCTACTTGAATACACATGTTTAGTTGTTTTACTATATTTTCCTTCACTTTCCTTAGCATAAAGGGCGTTATTGTCCTGCACGCATCCCTTATCCTATTTTCTATATCTACTTGTGTTGTAGGGGGATTCACAAGATCTTAAATGTAGCCCCAAAAAAGAAGTCTAAAGGTGTTAAGTCACATGATCGAAGGGGCCACTGAATGAATCCATCCCTACCGATCCATTTTTGTGGGTAACGATCGTTTAAAAATTCCCAAACTTCCCTGTGGTAATGAGCAGTCTTGTTGAATCCACATTTGTTCAAAGTTAACAACTTCTTCCAGAAGCTGAGGTAATTCGTTTTGCAAAAAATTTAGATATCTAGACCCGTTAAGCGGTTCGCGGAAAAAATATGGACCAATAATTCGAAAATTTAATATTCCACACCATACATTAAGCGACCAGTGGTTTTGGTTTTGAACTTCCCGGACCCAAAATAGATTAACTGTTGAATAATAATGCATGTTATGGCTGTTAACTGCTCCATTACTGCGAAAAGTAGCTTCATCAGAAAACATTATTTTGGATAAAAAATTTGGATCGGCCCCTATTGCTCCATTCATGGTGGTACAAAAGTTTACTCGTCGTTCAAAATCACGGTCTTGAAGTTCTTGGCATAGTTCCATATGAAAGGGATGATATTTGTATTTTCTTGTGGTGCGATTAGCCGTAGATTGGGATGTGTCAGGTAAGTCAGCTAGTTGACGAGTGCTGACCTGGGGATTATCTTCAAAATGAAGTAAAATCTCCATTTCTTTTTCCTCATTGGTAGCATTCTGGTTTACTACTTTCCGTTTCGTATACTCAACGCTACCACTATCATCAAACCGTTCCATTAAGCACTGAAAAGATTTTCTAGATGGTATACGTCTATTAGGGTACTTCGCTCCGTAAAGCCTTACTGCCAAAAGGCAATTTTTCCCGCCTCGCCCAGTATATAAACCATATCAATTAATTCATTTTTGGGAAAATCCATAACTATTACATTTATATGTATACGTCACTTACTACAACAAATTAAACTATTTTTACTTGCTTAATAGACATGTCAAAATTTGACAATGCCTACATTTTTGTTTTGTCTTGGCAACTATGATGTTATGGCGTAAGTGTATTAAAAACAAGGGTAAAAATTGAAAAATTCAAAATAAATCGAAAACTATTAGAAATAGGTAAATGACATACTTCATAAAAGTTGGAGGGTTTTGTAAAATCTATCAGAAAAAATAATAATATACAGGGTGTGCCATTTTAAAAATTTGAGATTTTTCAGTTTAAAATAGTCGAAATGCATAAGTTTATTTTGAACACCCTATAATATCTAACTCAAATTTCTTTACATATATCTTTTTTTTCATTTCTATAGAACGCTCGTACCAATTATGAGTATTCCACCTTCAGAAACAATGGCGCTACTGGCAATTTTTTACAAAACTGAAAACCAGTATTTTTTAAAAAAGTTGAAATATTAGAAAAACTACTAGGTTTAGGCATATAACATTATTAATAAAAAAGTTATAAAATTTTACGCAGAATTTAAAAATAAATTAGAAAACAGGATGTTCCATTTAAAAAATCATATGTTATATCGGCCACACTTTTTTGAAGTACCCTGTATACTCAAAAATAATTATAACTGTGCACCTTAACATTCCCTAAAACTATTGTATTTTACATTTTTTCGTCATTGAACTTTACTCTATCGTTGACTCACCCTGTACATTACGGATGGTAGGCTGATTGGTCGATAATTGGTTAATAATAATAATAAAATATATAGTATGCAGAATTTGACAGAAGATGTGTTAATACAATATGTGCCTTTTAATTCCTGTTGAGTAGCTGCCATTTCAGTAAAGAATCTTTATAGCACAATTATTTTATTTATGCTATTACTGTAGGCCATATTTGGGGAAATACCGATATTTATAGGGTACCATAAATAGGTAAAATAATACCTCACTTGAATACATCCTCTACAGGATGTTTCCATAACGTAATAAGCTTTTTTAGCAACTTCCGAACGAGTAAAGACTAGAAAGAGAATTTAGTGTAGGAAACTGGTAGGTGAATTTAGTTATTTTCGTTCTTGTTCCTTTAAGTTTTAGCTATTTCTGTTGTTAAATTTAAAAAGTGTCTTCAATGTAATGGGATTGGCAAAATAAATGCACTGGATCACTTTTCTTCGTTTTATTCAACAATAAAGATCAACCCTTAATATTATAAAAAATATATAACTTACGAATTACTATTTCTTAAGTATATTAAATCTTTTGTGAATACTCGTCGAATAGTGTCGTGGAAGATTAATGTGTTCAATGGCGAGAGTATTGGCTTTTTATAATGACTTAATCTTTAGTCTCCAAATAGAATTAGTATATAAAGTAACTTCAATATTTGAGTCCAAGTAATTATAACGGAATAAAACGTATCTTAATGAATTATTAACTAATACTTAGATGGGAACTATAAACAATATTTCCAATAACTATTAACTTAACTTATCTATGATTCATTTGTAGAAAGATGTTTGTACCAATGTTCATATACAGGGCTATATGAGAAAACTGTCTCGATATATGTTTTATAAAATATAAATGGCACTAAAGTGTGACAGGTACATTACATGCAAATTACTGTTTTATTGATGTCAGCTATCTTGAAATTGTAAACTGTAAACGTTACGAAAAATATCCGTAAAAATTTAAGATAAAAAAAATTTTAAATTAATGTATCTTGACCTTGGAAACAACAATTTTATTTTTGCTTATCAAAAATTAATTATTTTATTCGGTTTACAAATTAAATTTGAATCATCACCTACACAACCTATTCAAATTGGAATTTTTTTCACATCTAATAATTATTTTAAAATGACCTTTGCCCTTTAAAACAAGGTATAAGCGATTGTAATATAAGTGAAAAAAAGGAGCGCAGGAAATATGTATATAGCAACCAGAATTTGGCGGGATTAATAATACCAATTAAAACAGACATTTGGTCACGCCAAATGGTTGCTACAAACATCTTCCTGGACTCTTTTGCTTAGTGTTGTAAAATGGTGTTTCTTTGACTTACAAAATGCTTAAAAACATCGTATCTGCGATCTTTTGTTTATAGTGTGTAAATGGTGGGCCCCTTAATAAAATTACCGGTCAAGTGCAAGTCGAACTTGCACAATTAGTGTCCCGTACTTTAATTGCTTTTAAAATAAAAAATTTTTGTTACGGTGGTATAAAATGATCAGTGGCTTTACAAAACACACCCCAAATGAGTTTTCAACAAAGTTTGTTTCCAATCTTTACTCAAAACTGATGACCTTGAAATTTTTGTTTTTTTTATATACCAGATAAATTATTAAAGGTAATGCATTCGTGATAATTTTTGTTCAATCTATACCCCGTGGAGAATATTCCAGAATTTTTTCAAAATTTTTTGATCAGTACTTTTCGAGATAAGGTAGGGGGGCAGCGATTTTTCGCGATTTTTTAAAAATAATACAAAGAAAAGTGTGCGCAAGTATTACATTATATATATATATTTTTTACTCGTGTTTTCACAAGCTTTCATTTGACACCACACTCGATGACCTAGTAAAAAAAAAAGTTTTTTCACTTCCAATTTCACCCCTCAAAACTAACCCTTTAAGGCAAAATTTAACTTTCAAAACTACACGGCTCTGATGAGGCCATCAATTCCTATATTAGTACCAAATTTCAACTTTCTATGTCAAATAGTTTCGAAGAAAATCGGATGTGACAGACAGACAGACACCGAAGTGATCTTATAAGTGTTCCGTGCGGAACACTAAAAAGATAATACTAATTAACCTTAGTGTGAACATAACTTAAAAAATTAATTGTAGTCCCGATTTCATTTTTCAGTAATTCAAAAAACGCGGTCGAGGCAAAAGAAATGATTTATATGACTCTAGGTGAAAAGTTGCATCGCACAGATATGTAAAAAGTGGTTCCAGCAGTTTTGATAAAGAAATTTGAACTGCCAGAATGATGAACACCGAACCCCACCCAAATACCACGCAGGCTGAAAAGTGTTTGGTCTGATACATAGATGTCGCCCTTTTTATAAAATCCATATGGTTTTTAGGAAGTACCAACCTTCAAATGATACGTGTCAAAATGTCATGACATTTCGATGATTAGTTTACAGTTACAGAGGTTTTGGTGACGCTACTTTTGATATTTTCAAAACAATAGCAAAAATCGAATTTCGTGTGTTGATTAAAGACTGTTTTTTTTTGATGGAAAAAATACCGTTCAAGCAAAGCAATGGCTTGATAAGAGTTACGAGAACTCTGCCCCTGGAAAATCACTCATCGCTTACTGGTATGCTGAATTTAAACGCGGTAGTACAGATACAAATGATGCTGCACGCTCTGGACGCCCAAATGAGGTGGTTAGACGGGAAAACATAAAAAACTCCACAACATTGTTTTGAATGACCGTAAAGTGAAATTGCGTGAGATAGCCGACATCCTAAAGATATCAAAATAACGTGTTGGTCATATTTTGCATGAACATTTGGGCATGAGAAGCTCTGTTCGAAATGGGTACCGCGTTTGCTCAAAGTGGATCAAAAACAACAACGTGTTGATAATTGTGAGCGCTGTTTAGACCTATTTAAGCGCAATTTTTTCATGCGATATGTGACAATGGATAAAACATGTATCCATCACTACTCGCCGGAATCAAATCGGCAGTCAGCTGAGTGAACACCAACCGGTGAAAGCCGCCCGGAGCGACTAAAGACACAACAGTCGACTGGGAAGGTTTTGGCCTTTGGTATTTTGGGATGCGCATATAATAATTTTCATCGACTACGCTGAGAGGGAAATTATATAAAGTTATTGGTGCGTTTGAAGGCAGAAATCGCAGAGGAACGGCCCCAAATGAACAAGAAAAAAGTGCTCTTTTATAAAGACAACGCTCTTTGTCACAAGTCAATGGTTACGATGGCAAAATTGCTTGAATTGAAGTTCGAATCGCGTCCTCATCACCGTATTCTCCAGATTTGACCCCCAGCGACAATTATCTATTCGCAGACCTCAAAAAAATGCTCGCAGGAAAGAGATTTGGCTCTAATGAAAAAGTTATCGCCGAAACTGAGGCCTATTTTGAAGGCAAAGACAAATCCTTCTACAAGAAAGCGCTGGACTAATTGTATCGCTCTTGAAGGAGACTATGGTATATAAAGTCGAATTTTGCAAAAAAATGTGTTTTAAGTAGCTAGACCATAACTTTTCAGCCTACGTGTTAACTACTTTTCTCCTATATCAAATTTTGTTGGTAAACCTGACTCTATGTCAAAGATACAAGGGAAGAGATGGACTATTTGACCACTGTATATACTTAAGCTTATAAGAGAGAACATTAAAGAAAATTTCAGTAAAATGTCATTTGGATTTAAAAAGAACCGTATAGGTCTACAGAAAGCTTCCCAAGGAAAAACAGTAACCGTTTGTTTCCAATATTGTTTGATAGAAAAGTCGTTAGCATGCAGGGTTAATGGAGCCCCCTACCTTTTGTAAAACGGCATTGGAAAGCCCTGAGTTTTTTCAAAATTTTTTCCTTAAACTGTTTTTTTCTAAATTGTTTTGCAAAAAAGTTAGGCAGCAAAACCGTTCTAAAATATTATTTTTTTTGTCATCGCGGTTGCCATGGATCATATGCCACGTTTGACGGTTTTCAAACAATTTATCTAGTAGGCAGCTATCATACTTTAATTTAACAGTAATTATAATAATATTAGTTACTATGCTGTTGAGGTTTTTCCTTTAATAAAATACCTTTGAACAATAAAAAACAAGAATACATTATTTTTATTAAAACCACAAAAAACTATATAACTTTTAACATTAACTTATACATATTTATAACATTAAATGTTTGAAACTTAAAAAATAAAAAAAAAAACATCAAAAGAAATTTTCTATATGTCTTCTATCTTCTATCATGCATTTTTCCATTCTTTTCATTAACGCTTAATGAGTGGGTTTGTAAATAATTTCTCCAAATATACTATTGTACGCATCTAATATTTTTGCCTTTAAGTACTCAATATCATTTGTCGCAGTTTTGTATGCAATACCTTTAGTACCCCACAAAAAAAAATCTAATAGCGTGAGGTTTGGTGACTTAGGTGCTCACTGAATAAATGGACTGCAAACCACTATCCATCTTTGTTGATAGCGTTCATTCAAATACTCTCTAACAGCAGCAGTTGTACGAGGTGGTGCTCCATCGTGTTGATACCACATATGCCTTCTTAAAATAAGGGGAACATTTTCTAATAAAACTGGTAGAGTATTAACTAAAAAATTAAGGTATCTATTTCCAGTTAGTGGTCCCTCAAAAAAGTATCGTCCAATTAAATGTCTCCCAATTATCCCACACCATACATAATCAGCCCAGTAATGATAATTTTTTCTGTTAGGTTTGCCGTTGCTGACAAAATAACTGTCATCTGTCCATAATATTTCGTCATATTTAATCATCAGTTTTGTTACAAAACTCAGTGGTCGTTCCGAATCAAATTGTGTTAATAACTGAAGCATGCATTTTATAGTCATGGTATTTATCATATTTAAGAGATTTCTGAACAGCTCCATAAGATACATTCAACTGAATGCTTGCTTGTCTGATTGAATTATATGGATGGTTTTGAAAATATTGTATAATTTCGGCTACTTTTTCATCTGTTAAAACAGTTTTTCGTTTAGAAATACCATTCTGCCCAAAAAAATGCATCCCTATTACTCCTCAAATTTCGTTTTAATCGAGAAAATATAGTGTGATCCAGGATATACCTGAGACTAGACGACTTCCCGAGAATTTTTTCTTGCTTTTCATAAATAAGAATCATATTTACCTTTTCAGCGTGGGAAACCATTTCAATCAGAAGCTATTAAGATACTATTTACTTAGTTTAACTCTATTGAATTCAATAGTTGTGCAGGCAAGAGCTGTCAGACTAAAGTATGACAGCCGTCTACTAGATAAATTGTTTGAAAACCGTTTTAAACGTCGCATACGATCCGTGGCAACCGCGATGACCAAAAAATAATATTTTAGAAGGTCTTTGCCACATATCTTTTTTGCAAAACAAATTAGAGTTTAAAGAAAAAATGTTGAAAAAAATTAGGGCTTTCCAATGCCGTTTTACAAAAGGTATGTCGATGGAAAAAAAATTGTTTGGCGTCGCGGCGCCCGGCGTCGTTTTCATTACCAAATGTTAAATACGTCAGTATGCTCCTTGACATGCACTATACCATTCTATCCAACAATTTTCCATAAAGTGGGGCAGAGCGTCTAAAAATGATCATCCTGTACATGTAATTTAATAAAGTGTTTATATTATTTATATATTTCTAATAATTAATTATATGTATTTGCCTGTAATAGGATATAAAAAATTTAAAATTGCCACAATCTATAGTTATTTGTAGAACAAAGGGGGGAATAATACTTCGAAATTACATATATAACCTTATCTATTATATTTTCTGAAAGTGGAATCACAGACAGTTTTTTATAATCTACTGTTTCCTAATAGATTATTTATAATACAATCACAACAGAATAATACAAAAACTGATTAATTAATATTAATCAGTTATTATTAGTTAATTCTAGACAGTGTAAGTGGGAGATAATGGCTGTTATGTTTCGCTGGTCGGTGGCAACCTATCTATCGATAATTTTACCTTATCGATATGTCGATAGTTATCGATAACTATCGATATATAGATATTTATCGATTGTTATTCAGAAATTGATTACTGAAGTGGGAGAGACTGCCCAAAAAAAGAACCTTTTTTTCAAAATGCCTAGCGATAACTATGGATAACTATCAATAAATCGACAATTATCTATAACTATCGATATATCGACAATTATTATTGATAATTTTTAATTCACCTATCGTTTTATGACATATCGATAAGTCTCGATAACTATCGATATATCCGCATCTCTAGTGATAAGATACAAAATTTTGTGAAATTTTTAGATTTCTAATTTTGTAAAAATGTCTTATGGTAGGGCTGATAGAAGTCAAACTTTGCGGGTAGTTTTTAACCAAGTGGTTAATTAATCTAACGACCAATAACTGGTAAAAAATTAAAAAAATTACTGCATGACCTGAATGTTGGTATAGGAAAAATCATCGGCCAAGTCAGAAATTAGGGGATTTCTGCTTGCTGCTGTAGCCGTTTTTCTTTTACTGAAATTGTCGTTTTGCCTACAAGGCATCTACAAGCTAAAAAACTTAATATCGTACTCCTCGATCAAACAATAAAGAAGGTTTATGTGTAGGCTTTTAAAAATAGCATAGAACCAGTTGTGAAAAAAAAAATTGGCATAAAAAACTATTATATAAAAATAATACTACACTCTTAAGGGGACCGTGCTCACTACTGGCTCTTTAAGACACGAGGCCCAGTCATAGATAATTAGTACGAATCTTAAAATTACTATTATCAAACTCATCAACTATTACCAAAACCCACATTTCAGCATTCTACGTTTCTTAGGGGTGGAAATACCGACCCCTGTCCTCACCACTATTCATTCTTGGGCACAATATGAGACTTTAAAAAAAAAAAAAATGAAATTTGCCTATATATATCATGGACCGCAATAACTAATACCAAATACCTTTTTTTCTCAATGATAATAATAACTTACCTTGTGTACCTTCATTTCTACGTCCAAACTGTTGATGGTCCTCTCTCTCGCCTTCACGACTTACGCTGTCATTTCGGCGGGCCCTTTGTTCAAACCCTCTTCTTCGCCCATCTTGATTCCCGCCTGCTCTTCCACCATCTCGATTGTACGTCTCACCACCGCGGGGTACCCGCCAATTTTCCCGATTTCTCCGATTACCTTCCATGATTTTTTTTATTTACGTATTAATTTCCATAAACGATCTTGCTCGTGGAAACATATTCTATAAAATGTAAAAAGTACAGAACGTTTATCAGTATTTAACCTAGTTGTTTTTAGCTGTCATCCAATTCTATTTATAATCTACGTCATTAACTTCATTCTAACAATCTGGCAACACAAAAAAAAAACTCGGCAAAGTAATTAATTTAGTTTGCTGTGTTGGGAAGGCCCTACACTTTTAGAATTTTGGTACAGGAGTTTTTCACTAAGGGGATCTGAATCCTCGGTTGTCATTTGCGCCCCTTTCCTCTCTAAACAGTTCAATAGTATTATGAAAATTGTTCCTAGTTTTGGATTGAGTTAATGGACAAATTTTAAGCATAAATTTATAGTTAAACGTATAAGGAAATAGAGGAGAGGAAGGGGTGTTAGGTGGGTGGCTTCGCATATGTGTTATATGTCCTTTTTGGGATTCTTGGAGCCAAAGAAGTTAAAAATTGTGTCTTTTTTAAAATTATTTTTACTTGTAATAGAAACATTATGTAAAAGGAAATGTAGGATTTCAGAATCTTAAGCTCTTTCTTTACTCAACTTTATTGTCATTAAGATCTTAACCCAAAGAACCTACTATTTAAGATATGGACTTCTGTTTGTATTAAGTTATTCTTTAGTGTGAGAAAGTCAAATTCTCTATTTATGCTAGATCTAAGTAATTTTTTTGTTATCTTGTACACATTGAAGTTTAAAAATGTATACATTTTTAACACACATACATAACATTTTTAAAAATCATAGTAGCAATTACAATGACTCAAGCTATTTAGAATGAAGTACACTTCAAAATAATAATGTTGCAAGGGGATTCCCAGACGACTCAATATTCTAGAACTAATTCACGTAAAATGTGACGCCCAATACCGAATGAATACTACCAAAAAGAGTAAGAAAATACTCCGCTGAGAAAGGAAAATTTGAGAAACAGAAAACATTAAAAAAATAGGTTTTAATACTACCAGGCATTATAAATCCTTTATTTTTGGCAATACATATTTATCTGTAATATGTATAAAATGCAACGTCTCTCTGTCTGTCCGTTAGTGCGCTTATCACTCGAGAACCACTTATCCGATTTTCGTGCTTTTTTTAAAAAAAATACATATGTTCTCTGGTCAGGTTATAGGATATATTTTATTACGTTAGGTAACATGAGGAATAAGCAGTGACGATAATAGTGAACCAAGTCGGAAAAAAAGTTTGCCGCTAGAGCGTTCTCTTGCAATACACTGCCTAAACGATTAAATATGGAACAATATCATGTAGCAAAAAATATAATATATAAAAAATGCAACGTCTGTTTGTCTGTCTGTCTGTCCGTTAGTGCGCTTATGACTTGAGAACCACTTATCCGATTTACATGTTTTTGTTTAATTCATACATTTGTTCTCTGGCCAGGTTATCTATAATCTTATATAATATATATACAAGCAACATCTCTCTGTCTGTCCGTGAGTGCGCTTATCACTCGAGAACCAATTATCCAATTTACGTGTTTTTAGTAGTTACTGTAAAAATAAACCTAGAATATTTATTAATAGCTTTTTGTCTTTTTTAGTGTTCCGTACGGAACACTTATAAGATCACTTCGGTGTCTGTCTATCCGTCTGCCGGTCTGTCACACCCGATTTTCTCCGAAACTATTTGTCATAGAAAGTTGAAATTTGGTAATAATATAGGAATTGATGGCCTCATCAGAGTCATGTAGTTTTGAAAGTTAAATTTTGACTTAAGGGGTTAGTTTTGGGGGGTGAAATCGGAAGTGAAAAAAAAATTTTTTTACTAGGTAATCGAGTGTGGTGTCAAATGAAAGCTTGTGAAAACACGAGTAAAAAATATATATATAATGTAATACTTGCGCGCACTTTTCTTTGTATTATTTTTAAAAAATCGTGAAAAATCGCTGACTCGAAAAGTACTTATCAAAATTTTTTTTAAAAATTCTGGAATATTCTCCACGATTGAACGAAAATTATCACGAGTGCATTACGTTTTTATGATTTCAGTAAATTGGCAAATATCGCATCATTTATGAGTTATCCTTTTTCGTGTAAAAACATTGAGGAATTAGCTACTAAAATAGCAAGTCAGTTTAACATGGACTCATGTTCTGTTGAAAATGAGTTAGTGCAGATTATATCAGATATACATCTCAAAGCCACAGCATCTGATACAAAATTCTGGTGTTTTATATCTGAAGATAAATATCCGAATCTAAGGCAAATCGCCCTTCAACTGACGGCAATGTTTGGGTCAACTTACTTGTGCGAGACTGCACTTTCTGAAATGAAGATAATTAAGTCAAAATATCGCAATCGACTAATTGATGAACATATGTCATCATGCTTGCGATTAGCACTCGGTAATTACGTACCATCTTATGAAAAGTATGCTGAGGACATGCAGTGCCACGCTTCAACATCCAAAGTCACTCTTTAGTTAAGTTTAGACACTAGAACTCGTTTGTTTTGTAAGAACCAATAAACTCGAATTTTGAATAATTATTAGTTTTTTTATTGACATTTTAGAGCAGACCTACACTTACCTTGACTAAAAAAATGCATATTGTGCGGAAAACTAATATCTATGCCACGATACACCCTACCTAGACGACAATCCTGCATCACACTTACTTGCAGCCTCTCAGAGTCGATCGATCGTAGTCTAACAACATTGAGGTAGATCGCCAGCAGTTCAAGTTTGATCACCCCTGACCTAGGGTATGCGTGGGTTGTCTACTTACACCTTTTAGTTTTATGATGGGATTTGTGTTAATGTTATGGTTTGTTAATTTAGATAATTTTAATAAAGAAACTTCAGCACCGGTGTCTAAAAAAAGATATGCTACTGCATTTCTTGTATCTACTTACTCTAGTTTAATTATGTCTAAATGTTTATTTTCTGAGACTAGTATTGATTTGCATGATTTGGTTTTTTTTGTTATTACTCACGCTTATGTTGGCTCTTCCGTTTTGAATCGAAAAGTTAGAGTTTATTGTATTTAGGAAGTCCTTGGTCGGTTGTTCGCAGCAGAGAATGTACAGTCCCTGGCCAAATTATTAGACGCACTGCAAGGTTTCATGTAAAATATTAATTACCGAGTGATATTGTACCGTTTTATTATTTTAAATTGATTTGTTTTTTATTTTTATATTATCCAATCAATTACCTATTTATTTGACATAAATAAAACAGCATTACTTTAGAAAAGCATAAGTTTATTAAGTTTTAAAGAAAAGTGAAATTAATGTTAGTAAAAGTCAATATTTAGTTGAGCCACCTTTAGCCGCTATCAAAGCTTTAATTCTGCGCGGCATGCTATCAATGCAAGATTGTACTGTCTCCTACATTTGAGGATAATGATTCCACACATGAATAATCTTTTCTAGGAGCTGGGTTTTGTTGGTAATCACATCTTTAGCCACTTCTCTTTTCATCAGCTCCCACACATTTTCAATGGGGTTCATATCAGGGCCAATCCAACAGAGGGATATTTTTTTCTGCCAAAAAAGCTTTAACAGACCGAGCAGTGTGGCAGGGAGCTCCATCTTGCATGAAAGTGAATGGTTCCCCATTTGGAAACCATTCTCTGAGCTGCGGAATCAACCGATTTTGTAATACTTCTTTGTACTGATCTTGCCTCATTATTCCTTTGACGACGTACAGACGTCCAGTGCCCTTGCCGCTGATGACTGACCAAATCATCACTTTGGTGGGATGTTTAACCGTCGGGACGACACGATCAGGATGAAACTTTTCTCCATGACGACGACGCACATACTGAGCTTTATTCTGCAAAATTTCGAATGTGCTTTCGTCACTGAAGCAGACCTGTCAAAAATAGGAAAAATATATAAACTTCCATGTTTATTTGCTTTATTTACCTGAAAATGATAATAATGTATCAATTATTGATTAAATTGCTGTATCTTACCGATCTCCAGAAGTCCACATCTTTGTCTTGCCATTGTTTGGCCCACTTCAGGCGCTTTGCTTTCATTGCAGCTGTTAACTTGGGCTTCCTGGCGGGGCGACAGGCCTTAAAATCTAATTCTTTCAATTTTCTTCGAACAGTGCGTTCAGAAGCATTTACGCTAGCATCCTGGAGTTGTGATTTTATTACCTTTGTGGTAGCAAATCTGTTTTCTACACAAATTTTCTTCAAACATCTCTCTGACCGTGGAGTGAAAATTGGTTTTCTACCGCATCTTTTCTTTCTTTTCGGGCTTAATTCCTTCCCTGTTCAATTCAATTGATTTTTTATGCGTCGTACACTAGCTTCAGAAACCTCCAATCTTCGTGATATTTCTCGGTTTGTAAATGTTTTCGCAATCACAAGGGCCTTCACTTCAGCTTTTTTACGTGGTGAAACATCGCCTTTTCTACCCATAATGAAAATAGTCCAATTACTTTTTTTAAAACACTGCATACAAAATAAACTAATAACTGAGTAGTATAAAACTGTTAAACAAACAATCACAGTCCATAAAGCCACAGAAACACGTCCGTACCTGAGTCGATTCCGATCGCGACTGATACAGGTTTGTACTTGTTTACGTTCATGTATCACTTTGTCAACACAGTGTTGCCATATGTTAAAAATAAATACAAATATGTAGTCTACAACAATTCTTTTAAATAAAAATCAATAATATTGTAGTTTAAATATACCATTATTGCATAAAAACTCTTAAGAAACATAAAATTACTAAAAAAAATACAGTGCGTCTAATAATTTGGCCAGGGACTGTATATGTGAATTTAAATGTTGCCTATTCTCATAACTGGCATTATTCCTATAATTAGTAAAATCGTGATGTGTATTCCTTTGAAAATGCTGGTTATTGTGATTTGAAAAGCTGCGTGGTGTTTGTTGATTAAAATTGTGATTTTTGTAATTAGTATTATTAAGGTTAGGTCTTGTTTAATAGGTTGATTGCTATTGGTTTAACCTAGGAGTTCTGTTTGAATTTTGGCTTGAGAAATCTGAGTTAAAATTATATTAATTTCTTTGAGTTAGTTCTAAATTAACACGTAAGCTGAAAAGTTTTTGGTCTGGCTACTTAAAACGGATTTTGTTTGCAAAATTCGACTTTATTCATCAATATAGTCTTTTTCAAGAGCGATACAATCAGTCCAACGGTTTTCTAATACTTCTATACCTTTCTTGTAGAAGGATTTGTCTTTGCCTTTAAAACAGGCCTCAGCTTCGGCGCTAACTTCTTCATTGGAGCCAAATCTCTTTCCCGCGAGCATTTTTTTTAGGTCTGCGAATAGATAATAGTCACTGGGGGGCAAATCTGAAGAATACGGTGGATGAGGAAGCAATTTGAACTTCAATTCATGCAATTTTGCCATCGTAATCATTGACTTGTGACACGGTGCATTGTCTTGATGAAAAAAAACACTATTTTCTTGTTCATTTGAGACCGTTTCTTTGCGATTTCTGCCTTCGAACGCACCAATAACCTTATATAATATTTGCTATTGATGGTTTTTCCCTTCTCAGCATAGTCGATGAAAATTATTCCATGCGCATCCCGAAATACAGAGGCCAAGACCTTCCCAGTCGAGTATTGTGTCTTTGGTCGCTTCGGGGGGCTTTCACTGGCTGCCGTACACTCAGCTCACTACCAATTTGATTCCGGTGTGTAGTGGTGGATCCATGTTTCATCCATTGTCACATATAGCATGAAAAAATCCTTTTTATTGCGCTTAAACAGGTCCAAATAGCGTTCGAATCATCAACACGTTGTTGTTTTTGGCTCCCTGTGAGCAAACGCGGTGCCTATTTCGAACATAGCTTTGTCATGCCCAAATGTTCATGCAAAATATGACGAACACGTTCTAGCCTACCTGTTACGTAAAGGTCGACACTGGAAGGTTAACTGATTATTTTTTTTAAAGAAAAGACAAGAAAAATTTGGATCTCACTGTAAATTAGAAAATTGTTTTCTGTTTCGAACTAGATTTATATTTCTATTGTTTTTAAATCTATCATTTTCTTCTAATTCTGTCTCTACACCTATAGCGATTGCTTTATCTAATTGGGAGTTACTTTCCGCTATTACTCTAATTTCAATGTTTTCATTAATTAACCCGTTTCTAAACGTGTGTACTAAAGTTGAGTTGATGTTATCCAATAGAATTCTAGTTTCATTTGATTCATAATATAATAGCAACTGTGCGATTAAAAAATCTTTAATTTCTTCCCAGTTTTGAAATTCTTTAAATTGGGTTAGTTCCTGCGCTTTTCCCTTAAGTTTAGTACCGAAAATTAAGGCAGCTAATTTATCTTTTTGATCTTCTTTTAAGATTTGCATCATTGCACCGCATTTTTTTATGAAAAACTGAAAAGAATTTCCCTCATCATAGCCATCATATGAATCTATTTGGTTAAGTAAGTCGAATACGTCCTTGCGAGTCATTTTTATTCAGATATATTTATATATTCTTTGAATTATAACTTTTAACTTCTTTATTCTTTACTAAATTACAAACAGTGTCACCAAGGAAAAACTAGATAAAGGACTTATATGTGCATTTCACTGTCAATGCGTACCTTCCGATTTTTCCCTTGCTTCCTTCTCTGAGCGGTTGCTTTTCTTTCAGGAATCTGCCGTGTGAGAGATCTAGGACACCTTACCCAGTTTATTAACGGGAACGTATCCAAACGAGTCACACAGGGTATAGAGAAGGTCAAATCCAGGTCTCCCAACAGAACACTGCCAGAAACCCTTGATACCTTGAAGCAAAAATTATTTGTATATGCCGCAAGACTCCGTAGATACAAAGAACCAAACGAGAGGAAAGACACCGACAACCTCTTCCGAAGAAGCGAAAAAACAGTTCTACCGGAAAACTATGTACAACAAACAGACAGCAGTGACCGAACCACCAAACAAACAAGAACTCACAGATCATTGGAAAAGTATCTAGTCAGAACCCAAACTACCCAATAATAATACTCCCTGAGGCACCTGGATACAAAAAATTCCGGAGGTAAAATAGCCCCCCATTCGGATCTCCGGGTGGGAGCTGGTTCGGGGGCGTCGACATGTAGACATCATAACTTTAAAATAGATTTTTGCAACATACGAGGTTTAAACTCAACATAAATTCAGTGCATCAACACCTGCAATCAAATAAACCTCATGTACTCGCTCTATCTGAAACCAAGGTCAGTCCATCGACCAGCACAGTCAACTATCTTTATCCGGGGTACGACTTCCATTCCCGATTTAGACGTAACTTTGGAATCTGTCTTTTTGTCAGAAGCGACTTCTCTTGCCAACGAGAAGAGGCTCTGGATCCCCCAAACTTTGATGTTATGTGGTTTAAAATAACGACTCAACAAACCACAAGGTTCATCTATATCCTGTATCGACCACCAAGTGATACCAATTTTCGAACACTTTTCGCTTCTCTTGCAGACACCATTGATCATTTACAAATTAACATTTCAAGTGCCGAAAGTGCCATCCTGGGCGACTTTAATGTCCACAATATCAACTGGCTTAAATATTCAAATACTACCGACGAACAATGTCGTGAAGCTGAATCATTCACAATCAGTTGTGGCTTAACCCAGCTTATTAACGAATCAACACGGATCCCTGATCGAGACGGGGAGTTCGGCCAGTCTTCTTGATCTGTTTTTAACCACCAATCCGGAGATTTACACGGTCACCGTAAATCTGCCGTTAGGTTCTTCCGACCATAAACTGCTTTCGACATCGAGTATCCTGCCAATCAGTGACAGAAAGGCGCCTAGGTCGCACAAGATTTGGTACTACAAATTTGCAAAATGGGAAGATCTCATGGAATATTTTCGAACTTTCCCTTGGATGGACGTTTGTTTTCGATCCGACAACCCATCTGACTGCGCCAGGGAGGTCTCCGATGTTATTTTGGCTGGTATGGAAGCTTACATCCCTTTTTCGAAGAAATGCTCCTCCAACGGCAAGCCTTGGTTTGACCGAAAGTGCAAAGAAGCTGTTGCTTCTAAACATATTGCCTACCGACAATGGCGTGAAAATCCTAACACCATAAATCGTAACACCTTTGTTCGTGCCCGGAACAGATGCAAAGGAACTATCGACGAAACCAAGGAGGCACACAATCAACGAATTAGAAACAAACTTCTCGCTTGTTCCAGCAATTCCAGGTCTTTTTGGGCAGTCGCTAAGGCAGTTAGTCAAAATTTCACCAAATCCACCATACCACCACTCACACGGCCAGATAATTCCATTACAACCACACCTGTTGAGAGAGCGAACTTGTTGGCTGAACTCTTTGCTTCACATTCTACTGTCGATTTGCAAGGAAAAACACCACCTACTATTGCAGTCAAAGATGCCCGATGTTGTCTTCAGACAGCGTATCATAAAGCGTATTTTAATGAATGGAATACCTGCCATAGTTCTTAAAAACTGTGCAAGGGAACTAACACCAGTTTTCTGTAGACTTTCTAACCTATCCTACAGAAAGGGAATATTTCCGTCCTGCTGGAAATGTGTCACGGCTCAGCCGATACCTAAAAAAGGCAAGAAGACCTTGTCAAATAACTACCGACCAGTCGCACTGCTTTCAATAATATCGAAAGTCATGGAAAAGGTTATCAATCAACATCTTCTAAAATATCTTGAACGATTCAATATTATTAGCGATCACCAATATGGCTTTCGTAAACATAGATCAACAGGAGATCTGCTGACTTATGTAACACATGTTTGGAACAACGCAACTGAACACTTTGGAGAATCTCGAGCGGTTGCTCTTGACATATCCAAGGCATTCGACCGTGTTTGGCACGATGGACTGTTGGCTAAGCTATGCTCTTGTGGTATGTCTGAAAAGTTCTGTTTGTGGCTCTCATGTTTCCTCAGAGAGCGTTCTTTACGAGTGGCAGTCGACGGATTTCTTTCTAACACCTTCACAATCAACGCCGGTGTGCCCCAAGGCTCCATACTGTCTCCTACTCTCTTTCTCATTTACATTAACGATCTGCTGGAAAATACCGAGAATCCAACTTACAGCTTTGCAGACGACAGTACGCTTATCTCTTCATTGACTTTGAACGCTCGGACATCGGCTGCTCAGGCGAATATCCGCAGACAGCAGGAGGTCGTTCAACTTAACAAAGACCTGGAAGAAATTCTATCTTGGGGTGACAGTAACCAAGTGGAATTTAACGCTACAAAAACCCAGGCGGCAGTTTTTTCTAAAAAAGTTAACGTTGCTGAACCCGACATAGTTATGTCGGGGCACTCCATTCCCCTAGCATCGTCGCTCAATTTGTTGGGCGTTAGTTTGGGAGTAAATATGTCCTGGCATGAACATGTTGCAGGCATATCAAGGAGAGCTTTTCAAAAGTTAGGAATATTATTTCGAATCAGAAAGCTTTACACTCCACAACAACTGTTAATTCTTTACAAAGCTCAAATTCGACCAACTATAGAATACTGCTCCCATGTTTGGGGCTCCGCTCCCAAACATACACTGCATTTGTTGGATTTTGTTCAGAGAAGAGCTGTTCGTCTGATTGGAGACCCGGAATTGACCGGCGGCCTTGATTCGCTGGAACATCGAAGAACGGTTGGCGACTTGAGTCTGTTCTACAAGTATTTTCATGGAAAGATGTAGCCCGCTTAATTCCTCCCAAAGCGGTGCATGTTAGAAATACACGTCGCACTGGTGCTTCACATCCGTATGAGGTTTAGCTTGTTACTCCGCGTACGCTTTTCAAGAAGTCTTTTGTATGGAGAACATCATCCCTTTGGAATAATTTGCCCAGCGCTGTGTTTCCCAGCGAGTACAATTTACAGCGATTCAAGAACAACGTGAATCGCCTTTTCCGCACACATGCTGCTCCTGGAGCGCTTTAGGGACTTCTCTGCAGCACGTGTGCTAGACCCATAAAAAAATAATAACCGGTCAAGTGCAAGTTGAACTTGCGCAATTAGTGTCCGTACGTTGATTGCTTTTAAAATAAAAAATGTTGTAACGGAAGTATAAAATGATCAGTGACTTCACAAAACACACCCCAAATGAGTTTTCAACAAAGTTTATTTCCAATCTTTACTGAAAATTGATGACCTTGAAATTTCTGTTTTTTTTTTTATATACCAGATAAATTATTACAGGTAATGCACTCGTGATAATTTTCGTTCAATCTACACCCCGTGGAGAATATTCCAGAATTTTTTCAAAATTTTTTGATAAGTACTTTTTGAGATAAGGCGGGTGGACAGCGATTTTTCGCGATTTTTTAAAAATAATACAAAGAAAAGTGCGCGCAAGTATTACATAATATATATATTTTTTACTCGTGTTTTCACAAGCTTTCATTTGACACCACACTCGATTACCTAGTAAAAAAATTTTTTTTTCACTTCCGGTTTCACCCCCCAAAACTAACCCCTTAAGTCAAAATTTAACTCTCAAAACTATATGGCTCTGGTGAGGCCATCAATTCCTATATTATTACCAAATTTCAACTTTCTATGATAAATAGTTTCGGAGAAAATCGGGTGTGACAGACGGACAGACACCGAAGTGATCTTATAAGTGTTCCGTACGGAACACTAAAAAAAAAGTCTCTCTCTTATTAATGACTACATAAGTTGGCGACTTCTCGGCGGCATCAAAAAGTTTACAAAGAAAATAATTAATTTAGCTATTAACATAGTACATGGTATATCTTTTATTGAGAATTGATTATTGTTAAATTATGGCTTTGTATTAAACTCATAGGGGTAGCTAAAGGGTAAAACAATATAATAATAACAAATAGTGTATTGAAATAAAAAAAAGCCTTCATGTTTATATAAATAATAGATACCAGTCAAGAAAATTTGAATAGTTATACAATAATGTAAACTCGCAACTGTGCTACTTCATGTTTGAGGTCTGAAAACAAAGAATATAAACAATATTATTCAGATTATTATGGTATGTGCAGTTCCTGTTATTTCAGATCAATATTTTCATTAATGATAACAAAAATAATGTATTCATAGGCGGAGTCGGGTAGAAAAAATGTCGGCCCGGGGGATTAAATAAACAGGTCCTTCCGAAAAAACCTTTTCTTATAGCAGAAACCAGAAAGGATGCCCGGAGGAAGAGCTATTCCAAGAAAATTACTCCCTTTCCTTCCTTCTCAAAGTAATGACCGAGGGGGAGATTTACACAAAAAAAAGAGGCCTGAATTAAAGTGATAACGGGAAAATAGTCCAGGAAATTTAGACATTAATTTCTCCAAAGTTGGAAAAAATAAGATATAGGCTGAAAATTTAGAGGCAGCTTAGTTTCAGTGTTATAAATGTTATGTGAAAGTTCCCTATCGATCTGAGTGTCGCACGATTAATTACGCGGGGTCAAAAGTCCCGAAATACGGTTTTTCGCGAATATCTCGAGAACGACAATAAAGATTCAGTAATAAATTATAGCTGAGTAAATTCTCTACAAAGAAGGTCTAGAAGTACTTTTGCGTAAGAGTGATTATTCGTGAGGTAAAGCGCTCTAAAGGAGCACGAGTATTGCGCTACTCATTGTATGTACTCTCTTTCGCACCACCTAAGAGGTTGAGCATCAGACGCGTTTTTTTTTTAACTACGTGGTATCCCCAGTAGGCCTAATCGACGGTCATTGATGTTGATATTTAGTTTGATGGTCCTAAATCCAACTCCACAGTCCTTAAACAATATTTTACTAAAGACGATGGATCTACATTGTTATGAGTAATGAATGAGGGATACCATCATTGATATTATCAAACATTTGACTTGGAGGAGGGTAAGATTTGTTATCGATGAGTGTCGATGTTATGTCCTCGCGAATAATTTTAGCTGCAGTTTTGAGAATCCCTAATCGTTCTTCACTTACATTTTGTTTCCTATTGTCATACCATAACTTGCTTAATATTTCATGTGACCTATTGCTGTAACAAATAATCGCAGAACTTCCTTTTTTCTGTAATTATAATATGAGGACCATATTTCTCTTTTAACTTCACTTTAATGGTCTTGTCATTGGGAGGATCCTCTCTGCAGATTTCTTTCAATTCATTTATAGTGGACTGGCAGTCATTGTTGTCCTCAATATATTTGTAAATATTTTCCATCGCTGCTGTAATACTTTTATCTCCGGGACAACCAACTTTATTTTCAGTCGAAGAACGCTTGAAAGAAACCCAACAATTTAAATGATACCTGACTTTAAGCGCTACTAAATCGATTGCATATATCAAGCAATGAGTGACTGCTTTTGCGAAATCATCACCACGTTAATCAGTATACTCCATTATTGAACTTCGAAACGAAGATGTTGATACATTGCTTCTTCCCTACAAAAAATGCACACTTTTTCAAAAGGAAACACTTCACTTGATCGTGTTCCCACACGAGGAAGGCTTAGAGATGGACCTGCTTCGTCAGCATCTCTCTGTCGATTGACCGCAGCATTGCTGCTTTTGCGAGTATAGTCTTTACGGCTCTCACAGTGAATAGTCACAGATTTTTTTCTTTTAAAAAATCAGTGTTCCTATCACCTCTTGCAACACTTAACTCAATTAACGTTTTTATTCCACGATCAATCGTCAAAATGTCACCACCTGACAGCGATTTATTGCAAATGAACCAATGATCTTCCATTTCTCTATGTTACAATATTCAAACTCTATAAAATTGCGAACACGTCCGTATACTACGAGTCATTCAAAACTGACGTAAATTTTGGCGGTGACCGTCTCGTTACCATAGAGAAGTCAACGCAGCTATACCTGTTCATGCCCAAACAAAAGAACGAACGACAGCTGCATGTTAAGGTCACATTCCTTACAGAAAAGGGCCTAAATTTCTAACGGGATATTTATGAAATCTCCGTGGTACTCAACCTCTTAGGTGATGCGGAAGAGAGTACAGGGTGGTCCAAATTGGACACTTTTAAAGGTAAACCCCTTTATCTAAAGGAGATAGACGAAAACTGAAGTCGGTGTCTGAGGCTTAATTTTTATGATAAACTCAATGGTGAAAACCACATATCGATATCTAATACCGTTTCAGATATACAGGTGTTTTTCAAAAATCTGCATTTTGGAAAAATGTTTGTAATTCTTTTCCTATTGAAAATTTTTGATTTCTGTAAACTTATTCTCAAAGCACTTTTTCACGTGGATTTCAACAGTGTAAGTTACATTTTTTTACAACTAATATTTTAATAGTTATTAACGCAACAATATATTTTATAAATGGGATACCCTGTATATTTTTCCTTATCCGAATAGAGCTTTAAATTACCATTCTAAAAATATAGCACCCTTTATATTTTGCTTAAATTTACTTCAAAATAGAAAGGTTTTCAGTTTTTACGCGAGTTTTAAATGCACATTTTTCAAGTAGGCTTTGGACGGAGCGGCAATATCAATTGTTTACCAATATCAGTCAAATCGTAAAAAAAATTCCCAGAAGTAACTCTAAGAGTCATAACTATAATGAAATTTACTAAATGCTATAGTACTTTAAACTATGTAGAAAATAAAATCAAACAACAATAAAACAATTTATTCCGAGTAGAGCAAACTAAAACAAAACAATTTTCTATAAGAGATGTTCAAAATGTCGACCAGTTTCATTCCTAGCGGCAAGTAATTTGTACCACGAACGGTATCCAGAGAAGCGTAAACCTTCAAGGGTCTATTCGCTCGATTGCGACATAACCTAGTTAATAGTAGCGAGTTTGAAAAGAAACGACGCAAAAATTATGCATCGAACAGGGATAAGGAGTTAGAAGAAATAGTAGTTTTAGGAACTATCGGAAATAATCCCAACACTTCAACCCTACAGTTAAAAGAATTCACTGGACTACCAAGAACTACGTAAGTCGTACTTTGAAGAAGCACAAATTCAGGCCATATAGGACAAGTCTTATTGACCTAAAAAAATTGCAGAATCTTATATAGTTTTATATATCACCGCGGAGCTGGACTTATGGTAAAACTTAAAAAATTAACCGAAGACAAACTGAAGGATACTAAAGTCATTAATCTTTTAAACGAAACCGATGTTTTTCTTCGGCTCTGAGGACAGCACTCTCGATTTTAAGCATAATCCCAGTCAGTACTCTGACAGTAGGACGTTTTTCAATACGCTTCGAAGATCGAACACCTGGCCGAGGAACACTATGAAAGAGGAAAGGCTGACTGGATTAAGTCTGATGCCATTTATTTATTTTTTTTTTTAAGAAAATGGGGAGGAGCTCGAGAAGAAAGTTTTAGAAAAATTTGCAGCGAACTTTTCAAGTAGGAGAAAACTGTTAGTCTAAAAATTAAAAAATAAGATGATGATAATAATAAATTAATAAGACAATAGTGTTTAACTGTTTATAGTGACTAATAAAACAATTTTTTCCAAACTCTTGTTTCTTTTGTAAGGAGTATCGATCCTCGTGATACACGTTACCGTAACCATTATCCCCCTTTAATCTGGCAAGTTCAGATCCTGGGTCTCCTTTGATCATCTCCCGTTTGTTCGTGTGATTTATGGCATTGGACTCCATATCCTAAAATCCATAAAATCACTATTTTATGGGTACTAGGACAGGGGGGGGGGGGGGGGTTCAACCTCATAAGATCACACTAGTTTCTATATAGGATCATAAAAAAGTTCTACAACAACTACTGCATTTTACTATATGGTATCTTATAATTTTAGGGAAGCTTATAGCCAGGCACACAGACCAGAGGGATTTTTTACAACCATTACCGTCTGGGTTATGCCAGCCAGACGGGACCTACAGTTTAACGTGAGAAACTTGCCGTGTTTACGATTTTATTTTTCCCTTTTTGTCTGCTACGTACCTCGATGAGAGGAGGATCCTACTACTTTAAAAACGTTTTCGTTGCATTGTAGAGAAGTATGCTTTTGCCGGTGATGGTCCTAGCTGATACTTCAGATATGTATCCCACCCAACGAGAAGAACACTGTCTCCATAGGTACCGATAGTGATCCTCAAAGGTCGACATCAGATTTGCACCCACCTGGAAACAGAGCAGTTAGGATGCTGTCATCGTCAATATTGTCCGGTCTGAGCGACCTCCAACCTTAACGCTATCGGCAGCGTCATACCACATGAGTAGCATCATGTGGTACGTAGCCCGGTCTATTATACTTAAGTAAATAAAAAAATGGGATCGAACCCGAGTCCCTGCCCACGGTAAGCCGGAACTATACCACAGGAGATGGAGTTGGAATTTGATGATATAGTATAGTTCAATATATTATTTATATTGGGTTATCTAACTTTGTACTATATAGACAGGTATATGAACAGCTTGTATAAAAGTTGCACGCTTTTAGTGTGCGTTAAGACTTCTTTGCCACGCTATGTGAAATTTTTAAGCATGATAAATAGTGATTTATAGACTTGTCATAGCCGTCGTAAAGTTCGGAGAGTGGTGTGGTATTCTGCAGAATGATTAAGCATGCCATTTAAAGCGTCGTTCTGAAAGCATACGAGTCCTGTCACAATATTACCCATTTCCGAACACGACACATAAAATTTTTTTACGCATTATTAATTAATTATTAATAAAAAAAAATAAAATCCAGTTATTTGTTAAAATATATGGACGGAGGGACTTAGAACAGAACACTGTGGGACCCCCTTTACATATTCAGAGGTCAAATTGAGTAAATTATTTGTCCGCATGTAAAGTACTTGTATGCCAGTTAAAAAACAATATCAGTGAAAAAGTCTCAGCGCTGCTACTTTGACTCCAAAAAAGCTTTTATCTGTACAAGCAGCTCTTCTTCATTTTTTGATTATAAAAAAATCCCGAATCTACCAGGTGTACAAGTATGAAATGCGGATTTAAGACAACAGATGGTGCACCAATGCAGTTTGTGCTATAAATATTTGACACTGCGCCATTTTGTTGTGTCATCAACAAGTGTCAGACGCGCATGAGTGATAAATTGTAAAAGTGTGTGCATAGTGTTGTGTTCAATATGTCGAAATTTATACCGAACAAAGAGCATTCGCGGACAGCATTAATTTTTTGTTTTCATTTGAAGAAAATTGCTGTTGAATCATACCGATTACTTCGAGAAGCTTATGGTGAATATGCTCCATCGCAAGATACGTTCGGCGTTTCAAAAGTGATAACTTCGATGTTGCAGACAAGGAACGGGGAAAACCGCCAAAAAAATACAAAGATGTGGAATTGCAAGCATTGTTGGATGAAGATGATTCGCAAACACAAAAAGAACTCGCCGAGCAATTGGGCGTTAGTCAACAAGCTGTTTCCAATCGGCTACGAGAGATGGGAAAGATTCAGAAGACCGGTAGATGAGTACCGCTCGAGTTGAACGACTGGCAAATGGAAAACCGCAAAAACACGTGTGACATTTCGCTCGCTGGGTACAAAAGGAAGTCGTTTTTGCATCGTATAGTTACAGGGGATGAAAAGTGGATTTATTTTGAAAATCCCAAGCGCAAAAAACCATGGGTAGACCCAGGCGCACCATCCACATCCACCGCAAGATCGAATTGCTTTGGCAGAAAAACGATGCTCTGCGTTTGGTGGGACCGGGGGGGCGTGATCTATTATAAGCTGTTAAAACCTGGGGAAACGGTTAATACTAAACGTTACCAACAACAATTGACCGATTTGAACCGTTTGCTGCTTTAAAAAAGGCCAGAATACCGAAAGAGGCAACACAAAGTCATTTTTCTTCATGACAATGCTTCATCACATACGGCAAAACCAGTTCGCGACACGTTGGAAGCACTCAGCTGGGAAGTTCTATCCCATGCGGCTTACTCACCAGACTTGGCTCCTTTCGATTACCACTTGTTTGCATCGATGGGTCACGCACTTGCTGAGCAGGGTTTTGGTTCGTACGAACTTTTTTTTTCTTTTTCTAAGAATGATCTTTTTAAGTCATTATAGAAGATTTTTATGATGTTCTGTTTATAATCTGGTATTATTTCTTTTGGGCTCCAGTAAATGTGTTTTGGGATGTTCAAGTAACTGCCTATTTTCGCTAATTTGTCAGCCTCTTCGTTGCCTTTAATTTTAACATGACCCGGTACCTAGGCAAGTTTAATAATGTGTCCACCTTCGATTGCCATGTTGAATATTCTTTTAGTATGTAACACATGGGCTGAAAAGTCCCGGGCCTAACACATAGATGACGCTAGTTTTATTGCAGTCACCTTTTTTTCAGTTAATACTAACCTTCAAAACACAGCTGTTAAAATTTCATGATATTCTATTCATTAGTTTGTGAGTTATTGTGCTAAGAGTGACGCTACTTTTGTTATTTTCAAAACAATGGATCAAAAACAATTTCGTGTTTTAATTTTACACTGCTTCTTGATGGGAAAAAATACCGTTCAAGCGAAGCAATGGCTTGAAAAGTGTTATGGGGACTCCGCTCCATCAGAAACAACAATAAAACGTTGGTTTGCTGACTTCAAACGTGGCCGTAGAGACACCGATGATGCAGAACGCAGTGGACGTCCAAATGAGGCGGTAACACCAGAAAACATCAAAAAAATCCATAAAATCGTTTTGAATGATCGAAAAGTGAAGTTGCGTGAGTTAGCTGACATCGTAAAGATATCAAAAGAACGTGTTGGCTTTATATTGCATGAGCATTTGACTATGAGAAAGCTCTGTTCAAAGTGGGTGCCGCGTTTGCTCACTGTTGATCAAAAACAAGAACGTGTTGATGATTCTGAGCAGTGTTTGGCCATGTTTAAACGTAACAAACCGGAATTTTTGCGTCGATATGTGACAATGGATGAAACATGGATCCATCACTTCACTCCGGAATCAAAACGATCGTCATCTGAGTGGACAGCAACTGGTGAACCTCGTCCAAAGCGCCCGAAAGCACAACAATCGGCTGGAAAGGTTATGGCCTCGGTATTTTGGGATGTGCGTGGTGTAATATTCATCGACTATCTTGAGAAAGGAAATACCATCAACAGTGTATATTATATAGCGTTATTGGAGCGTTTGAAGGCCGAAATTGCAAAGAAACGACCGCATATGGCAAAGAAAAAAATTTTGTTTCATCAAGACAACGCACCGTGTCACAAGTCAATAAAACAATGGCAAAACTACATGAATTGAACTTCGAATTGCTCCCACATCCACCGTATTCGCCAGATTTGGCTCCCAGCGACTACTGGCTGTTCGCAGACCTGAAAAAAAAATGCTCGCCGGTAAGAAATTTCGCACGAATGAAGAGGTTATCGCTGAAACTGAGGCCTATTTTGAGGCAAAAGATAAATCGTTCTACAAAAGTGGTATTGAAATCTTAGAGCGGCGCTGGAATGATTGCGTTGCTCTTGATGGAGATTACGTTGATGAATAAAGCTAATTTTGAACCAAAAAAACCGTGTTTTCTTTGTTAGGCCCGGGACTTTTCAGCCCATGTGTTATTGATATATAGTCTTCTTTAGTGTCTAGATTTGTTCTGTTCAGTTTTAGAATGGCACTTTTTGAATCCGATAATATTATTTCTTTATTGATGTTTCTTTTAATGATAATTAGAATAGCTTCTTTAATGGCTACAATTTCGGCTGTGGTTATCTCAATTTGGTCCGGAAGTCTTTCTGAGTAGTTGAGATCAAGTTCAGGGATATGTATACCATATCCCACTCTGTTCATACTTTTGGAACCGTCAGTGTATATCTTAACAAAGTCTGATTCTATTTTGTTCAGGATGGTTCGCAGCAAAAGGGGAAAATTTTTACTGGCGTAGTATTCACAAATTGCCCGAAAGATGGGAAAAATGTTTAACAAGCGATGGAGCATACTTTGAATAAAGCACTTTTTATAATTCTTCCGAATTTAACATGTTTTTTAGAAAAAAAACCGCATTTCATACTTGTACACCTGATATATTCGCCTGGTGATGATATTACCTCTTAAGATACGGACTCGTACACCCCTTAGGAATGTATTTAAAATAACCGGCCAAGCGCAAGTCGGTCTTGTGCACTTATGTTCCGTACGTCGATTACTTTTAAAATAAAAATGTACGTTACGGAGGTAAAAATGATCAATGATTTCACAAAAAAAAAGCACCCCAAATGAGTTTTCAACAAAGTTTTTTTCCGATCTTTACTGAAAACTGATGACCTTGATATTTTTGTTGCTTTTTTTATATATCGGATAAATTATTAAAGATAATGCACTCGTGATACTTTACGTTCAATCTACACCCTGTGGAGAATATTCCAGAATTTTTTCAAAACTTTTTGATCAGAAATTTTTGAGATAAGAAGGGGGAGAGCGATTTTTCGCAATTTTTCAAAAATTATACAAAGAAAAGTTTGTACAAGTATTACATTATATATATATTATTGAACTCGTGTTTTTACAAGCTTTCATTTGACACCCCGCTCGGTGACCTGGTAAAAAAAATTTTTTTTCACTTCTGATTTCACTCGCCAAAACTAGCGCCTTAAGTCAAAATTTTGACACCCCAATTGATGACCTGATAATTTTTTTTTTACTTCCAATTTCACCCTCCAAAACTAACCCTTGTCTAAATTTAACTTTCAAAACTACACAGCTCTGATAAGGCCATCAATTCCTACATTAGTGCCAAATTTTAACTTTTTATTTTAAATAGCATATAACATAGTAAATTAATAAACAAAATAATAGTAAAAAAAAAATTAAATAGTAAATAACATATCCTATGTTAGAGGTATATTAAAATATGCGAGTATAGTATGGTAACCCTTTTATAATTGTCACAAGCGAACACCTCAATTGATACAGAATAAAATGATGCATTACTTGCATTATAAACAAACCAACTCTATGATCTCTTCTACACTGTTGTACGAACGCTATGAGATGGTAACCTTAGAGAAATGTAGAAAACAATATTGCATGCTCTACTTGTACAAAGTAGTGAATGGTCTCATTGATGACCCGGCATTTCTGTCCAACTTATATTTTAGTGTGCCAACGTACACCACAAGAAATCATAGCACTTTCTATATATCAGATGTAGCCCATAATAACCATCACCTGGGATCTTCATTGTATAATGCTTGCATGCTATACAATGGAATCCAGAAGAGTGTCGATATATTTAATGATAAGTGCAGTCTTTTCAAAACTAAATTGCGTGCGTTGTTTTAAGTGTATGTCGATTATTATGTAGTATTATTTAAATTAAGTTCTAGTACTTTGTAATTGGAAAGATCTCTGTGATCAATCTGTAAAGTGCAGTAAATAAATAAATAAATAGTTTTGGAGAAAATCAGGTGTTCTATACAGAACACTAAAAATAGTTTTTTAAATGCTGCCTTTGCTTCAACTCTAGTCTTCGGCTTCTAAAATTACTATTAAAAAAAAATATTTATTTTAATTTTATTTTTATTAACAATAAATATTTCTTAAAATTATATATCGTTTTCTTCAAATCTAAGATGATTTGCTGACAGTTTTTCTGCTTTTTTCAGTAGCTTTTGTCTCCCCCTTTGTTTTTTAGTGGATTTTTGAAATTTTACTGTTCTGTCATTTTCAATTTTTTCCCAGTATTTTTTTTCTTCTTCTCCTTCAAGTACTGTTTTTTCTCCATTAAAATCATTACTGCAAAAAATTTTTGCAGCTTCGCTTTTGCTAAACCTTATAAATACTTCTTCACTACCTGATGGTAAAGGTATGTCGACATACTTAACTTCAAGTGATACAGTTTTTATTTCATTCTAAAAAAAAAATATTAAAAATTAATTAAGAAAAATGTACGAGCCTTTTAAGTTTTTACAAATGACACTAGATGGCGCTACTGAGTTGTGGCATTACCATTGTTCTAATTTAATGTTTGTTAACAGTGTTAAACAGTGGCAGCTCAGAAATTGGCTGAGTAGTTTGTTTACAGTAAGCGTTAAAAAAAAAAACAGTTTTGTGAACAAATGGAAACTTCACGTAAACGTTTTCGTTGCATGATTTTTTACGATTTTAGTAAATGCCTAACTCAACTTGAACTTTTGGCAACGAATCACCATCAAATAAGACTGTTTACAATTGGTTTGTAGAATTTTGTCATGGTCGTGCTTCCGTCAGCGATGAATTTCCTGAAGGTCGACCAAAATCAGTTGTTCCAAAAACATGGCATGTGACTTACCGTGAAATAGAGGCATGCTTAGGCACATCGAACACCGCGGTACATTCGACTTTCCATGAACATTTGGCTGTGAAAAAGATCTGTTCCCGATGGATTCCGCATAATTTGACCGAAAGTCAAAAACAGACTCGTGTTAATTGGTGTAAGGAAATGCTAAAAAAATTCGACCGAGGGCATGTAAAATCCGTATACAACATCAAAACAGGAGACGAAACTTGGATATATTTCTACGAGCTAGAAACTAAGCAACAATCAACTGTTTGGGTGTTCCACGTTCCTTGTCTGCAACATCGAAGTCACCACTTTTGAAACGCCGAAACCATCGTTCACACATATCTTGCGATAAGCTTCTGGAAGTAATCGGTATGATTCAACAGCAGTTTTCTTCAAATGAAAACAAAAAATTAATGCTGTCCGCGAATGCTCTTTGTTCGGTATAAATTTCGACATATTGAACACAACAACACAACACTGCACACACTTTTCCAATTTATCACTCGTGCGCGTCTGACACTTGTTGATGACGCAACAAAATGGCGCAGTGTCAAATCTTTATAGCACAAACTGCATTGGTGCACCATCTGTTGTCTGAAATCCGCATTTCATACTTGTACACCTGGTATGCTTGCAACAAGTTCATGCGAAGACATTTGCTCCCAAATTAATGCTCAGCAAATTGAGTGACGATGCTAGAGAAATGGAGTGCCCCGACATAACTATGTCGGGTTCAGCAATGTTAACTTTTTTAGAAAAAACTGCAACCTGGATTTTTGTAGTGCTAAATTCTACTTGGTTACTGTCACCCCAAGATAGAATTTCTTCCAGGTCCTTGTTAAGCTGAATAACCTCCTGCTGTCTATAGATATTTACATAAATACTAACACATTATATTTATTTTTTGTGTTTAGATTATTACGGCCCATGGCTCCATGGTGTAGTAACGTGCTTGTGGTGCAGAAGGTCTCAGGTTCTACTCTCGTCAGGTCAGTATATTTTATTTATTAATTTATTATATATGTCTTTTGTGATTTGACAAAAGCTTTCGATTGTGTTAATCAGGGGATCTTGCTGTCAAAGCCGGACATTTATGGGTTCAGGGGGTTAGCTTGGGATTGGTTTCGGTCGTATTTGTCGGGCCGAGTTCAGGGAGTAACTTTTAAGGGTCAATGCTTGGAGGGGGTTGGGATCAGTGTGGGTATCCCTCAAGGCTCTGTACTTGGACCACTACTGTTTTTGATCTATGTTAATGACCTGCCCTGTGTGACAGTGGCTGGCAGATTTACCATCTTTGCTGATGACACCACAATTTTGTGACACAATAAGGATGTGGAGAGACTTTGGGCCGATGTTCAGGCAGATTTATCATCTTTGCTAATGACACCACAATTTTGTGGCACAATAAGGATGTAGAGAGACTTTGGGCCGATGTCCAAGCAGATTTGTCTAAGATGAAGGCTTGGCGTAATGATAACAAACAGTCCTTCAATATAGCCAAGACAAGGATTCTAAGCTTTAGATGCAATATAGACAATGTTAATGTTGAGAATGAGATCATCTCTGCAGCTGATAAGAATTCACTTCTCGATCTAATAATTGACTCATTGCTGCGGTTTGAGGATCACATTGGCAACATCTGCAGCAAAATTTCTTCAAGCTGCTATGCCCTTAGGGTTATTGCAAGTAGCCTGGGGCTGGATGTGGCTAAAACCTCTTATTTTTCACTAGTTGAGGCTCATTTGAAGTACAGGATCTGCTTCTGGGCTTGCTGCTCTCGAGTTCACTTTAGTTCGGTTTTTGTATTGCAAAAGAGAGCTATTAGATATATTTCAGGAGCTGGGTTGCTAGAGTCATGTCAACCATTGTTTCCGAGGTTAGGAATTCTTACTCTTTCTGCCCTATTTATCCTGAAAACTGCTATCATGATCTTTAAAAAACATCATCTTGAGGCAATGCCAGTCAGCCAGCACGGCACTAGGCGAGCGTTTGTCCTGCCATTGCCGGCCCCGAAATCGGAGCTGATCAAATCTGCAATTGGTTATAATGGCAAATAAATATACAATCATCTGCCTCTCAAATTGAGAGGACTGAATTGCGAGAGGGTCTTTAGACAAAAGATTAGGGCCCTACTTATAAAAAAGGCATACTATGCACTAGAGGAATTCTACAATGATAGACTGGAATAAGCATATAACAGTAGCTGAGTGGTTGGCATTTGGGTTTACTTATGTGTAAATTTTATTTCTTTTATTTTGGATTTACTACACTGACTACTAATCTTGTTCTATAATATAATAATAATTTAAGTTAAACTTGCTTTGTCAACAAATACGTTGTTATTTATTCTATATTTGACCTGGCCATGTACATAAGTAGTTTTTGTTTGCAGAAATGCAATAAGGTATGTTTCGGCACTTTGATAATGTTGACGGAAATTACAACATCCCCGCTGGTATCCTCAATATATGAAAAAGGATAAAATCCCTACTCAGGCAGGGAGGTGAACAATAATAAAAAAAAAACAATCCTGTTTTACCTTTAGTTTTTTTAACATCAATACAAGGCTCAGGCAATTTCAATTTCACAATAACTCCAGGAACATAACTAAGTTTTTTAACTTCTTCTATGACTTCATCAGATTCCTCTTTGTGATCCTTCACACCATATTTTTCTTCTTGTTGATCTTTCTTTTTATCATAATTTTTTTGGCTAAATTTTTGTTTATTTAAATATTGTTTAAATTCTTTCATTTTCTTTCTTTGCAGGTCTAGGTAGCGATTTCTTAATTTTTTCCATTCTTTCCTAAAACCAAATATAAATTCGGTCTTACAATGTATCATAAAACATATTTTGATGAAGCTAGACACCAAAAAAGCTTCTGAAGGTAATGGAATACCTGCCATAGTATTCAAAAAATGCACAAGCAAATGAACACCAGTTTTCTATAAACTTAAATCTGTTCCCCCCGCTGATACCCAAAAAAGGCAAGAAGACCTTAGCAAATAACTACCAACCAGTTTTCTTATGAATACCGCAAAAGGTAATTCACAAATGTCTGTAGTGTACATGTATTGTCAAATTATTAAATTTAAAATCATACAAAAAAGAATAACTTACTTAGACAGCACTTGCATCCCTAATTCTTTAATATAATTTTTCCTCTTTTCTTTCTTGTTTTTCTTCTTTTTGCCATCAGTTTCTTCAACAGTCTCACTTAGATTTCCAGTAGTTGATCCTTCATCATCTGTTTTAAATTTTTTATTTTCAACATTATCTTCCAAACTAATTTTCCTCTTTTTTAAATTTTCAGAAGAACCCTCTCTGTTTTCATCTTTATTTTCCTCATTATTATCTTGGTTTTTCCTGTTTATTTGATTCATCCCCTTCAAAAGTCAGAATACTTTTAAGCTCATCTGGATTTTTTTCAGTGGAAATTTTACATCCTATACTTTCAAAAAATGATAGTGCTTCATTTGCTTGTTCTTCAGTCTCATATTCGATAAAGGCGAAGCCTTTATTTGCTTTATTATGCTTGTATTTTGGTATAGAAACATAAACAACGGTACCAAAATCTGAAAATATTTGCGACAAAGTTTCGTGTGTTGCATCGGCTTTGATGTTTTCAACATATATTGTACATAAATCGACATTTTCGTTTACTTTTATAGGCTTCTTTCTACCTATTTTTTGACCGTCTTCTGAAAGTTCAATTAGATCAGATTTTCTTATAGCTTTCTGAATGTCCTCTACAGTGCAATTTAATTTTCTAATTTTGTTGAACTTTTGGAATATGTCTATATCAACATCTGAAAAATATTTCTCGAGTTTAATGAACTTCACATTGGGTGATGAAGCTATTAATTTTACAAGTACTCTTTTAGGAAATAAGTAGCTAACAGCAGATCTAAAGATTTGCTTAATGTCAACGCATCTAGGCCTCATTAAAAAATCGGCAAAGTGTACTTTCCTTGCACAGACGCAGTTTTAAAATAAATACTGAATTTGACTTTCAAACAATAAAGGAAAATTTACTCTAAGCCTTACAATTGGATATTTTAAATGATAGGTGAGGTATTAATCACAAAAAAAATTAGCAAATAGCATAATTTTCAGTTTCAGAAAGTAACTCCTCTAATCCCTTTACCCACATCTTTTGCTCCTCATATGTTTAATTATAAATAATAGTTTTTCTGTTATCCTATCCAAGAACTAGGAAAAATTTTCATAACACTATTGAAATTATACAATATTTAATGACTCCAACCTCTTTTAGCCCCTTCCAGTAAAAGAAATAGCTCAAAACTATAAGTTCTTTTCGTACTTCATGTATTATATGAGGTGCGACAATAAAGTAATAAGAGTAACGTAATAAAAAAATTTACTTATGTTTTTAGTCAGCTCTAGTGTGATCTTGTTCAAAGTAATTTCCTTCTGCTTGCACACACTTATCCTAACGCGCCTGGCACTGCTGGTAACTTTTCTGAAACTCTTCTCCTGGAATGTTGTCTAAGACTCTTGTTGCAGCATTTTGGTCACCTTTTGTTGTTTGAAAATGATATCCCTTGACTATCAATTTGACTTTTGGGAATTAAAAAAAAATCACACAGGGAGAGATCTGGTGACTAAGGTGGCTGCGGTAGTACTCAAATGCATTTTGAGGTTAAAAATTGCTGTACAGACAATGCAGAATAACATGGTGCATTATTGTGATGAAGAATCCACATATCAGCAATGTTTGAACGGACATGGAGGACTCGTTTTTGAAATCTTTCTAGAATTTCTTTGTAGAAATATTGATTAACCGTTTGTCCAGGAGGCACCCATTCTTTATGAACAATGCCTTTCCATGACAAGAGACAAAAACATATGTTCACTTATTACACCACTACTCAAGACTGAGAGGTTGCACAAATATGCCGCTTGGACTATTAGTGGCGTGAGGATCAAGGTCAAAGTTGGAGTATCTATGAAGGCTGTAAGGTTGCCACGTTTTGTTCAAAAAAAAATATCTCATTACTTTATTGTCATACTTCATATGTATACCAAATTTCATTTTGTTCAGTCATCATAGTATCAACAGACCAACGAAAATGGGAAACTATTAGAGGTAAAAGTTAATCCTGTACCTCCACCTCTTTTAGACTGCAGAACTTTTTTAAACTGGAATTTCTCCCTCGTCCTATGGTCATTTTAAAATGTAATCTTTTGACTTTACAAATAGGTATAATGCTTTAAATTCTTATTATAATAATAAAAAAAATAATAATTTATGTATTTACATGGTATGAATATTTGATAAGTTTAGAAAAGAGAAATATTTAGGTAGAAACAATAATTTAAAATGCCCATTGCAAGTTGTAAAGGTTTTGTTTTAGCTTAAATTTGTGTATTTATCATTAGCTTGTCAAGTTAAATAAAAGGGAATAATGTTTTAAACAAATATTTACACATCCTCATCTTGTTTTTGATATGTATGTATGAATTTTAACTTTTACTGTATTATATATATGTTTTACCTTTATACTGATTTTTATAAGTATTTTTTCCTTTAAATTCATATTTTTTAAATACCTGTATATGTTTACAGCTTTTTTTTTAAAATAGACAACACCCGCCAGACTCACCAAAGTGCCCTAGAAGTTAGACAATGTAATATTTCATATTGTAAATGTCACCAACTAAACAACATAGTAAATCCACTAGAAAGCATACTTTCCTTAACTAGATAATGCAGTTAGAAAAAGATGGTTTAAAAATAGTGGATCTGCCCCACAATATTAGAAATTGTTTTTTTTTATTTTTAATGATTTAAATATAAATGAAAATAAATTTTGTGGTATTGTACTGCATAGCATCACAGCTTTAGTTGACTTACTAGTGTGTGTGTCACTTTAAATTCAGAATTTTCTAATTAGACCAGTTAAAAAATAAAATAATTTTAGTGAACGAGCAATAAATGAGTTTAAGTTTGAATTATGGAGCTAAAATCATTTTTAGATTATTTTTTCTTTAATTTAAGTAGTATAAGGCACCACAACTTTCAAAATTTTACTGTAACACCAAGTTAGCACTAAATTATATAATACTAACTCTCACTGAGGGATGTTCATCCTGCATAAGTGATTTGTAGGTTTGTAGAGCTGGATCAAGAACCTCAAGCTACATACATAGCTAAGAACATATAGATAATTATCGCTAGTTTTAGACTAGTAAATAGATTGTAACTACTATATATCTTTATTATTTTACCATGTTTTATTTACTTTTTAAACTGTTTTCATTTTTATATTATATATTAATCTTTAATGAGTCTTTTCTAAGTTTGTACATAAATGAATGATATGATAAGAAATGTACGCTTTAATTATAGTATGATTTCAAAATTTGTTATTTTTATAGGGTGACTACCTTGTTCTAGTAACTATATTTTTGTATTTTAAAACTTCTTTTAATTACTTAAGTTTGTAAGGTCTCGTATATTCTTAAGATAATAAACCATTCTTATGGAGAAACTTAGAACTTCTTTTAGACTATATTTTTAGTTGACAATCAACAGCTGTGTGCCATCTTTCAAAATGAGAATTTAAAAGCTGCATATTCTAATGCAAATGGCAAAATACCTAACACATAGCCAGGCTGATAACCAACTTATATTTAATACTTACAAGGGCTCTCTGTTAACAACTGAGATAAGAATCTGTCCTTAGTAAGATTAGAGTCGCTAAAATAGAATTCCATTTGTTGTAAAATCATGTTGTAAAGATGTTTTTTGCGATGTCTCGATTTTTTCGGTTGTTCTTCAGGGAGAGGTTCACATTCTCCTTCACCCATTTTAACAGACGTTCTAATTCAATTACAAATTAACTGATAACAAAGAAAAGCTAAAGAAAAACCGAATCTAAACGTTTAGCTTACAAAATATAAACCCAAACAATTTTATTTGGTTATGTTTCCTAAATTTTCCTTACTTTCTTTTGGTCTTTGCTACAACTAGAAAAAAGGCACGTTTTACTGTATACTTATATTTCAAGAGTCACCTTTCTACATAAGCATATTTTAGATTTCAACATTGTATAATTTTTAATATGAAGATGTTAGATATTGAATTTTTGTTTATAGTAGAACTTTTAACTTATATATGTCGCCGCAATCCGTAGAAAGAAAACATTTTATTTGTAGCATAGAGATATTAGAATAGAGAAGGTAAAGTATAGAGCCTGTTGTAAGCGAAAGCGTGGCTACGTTAAAAAGGTCTCGCACCGGGCGTGCGCCGAGTAAGAGAGATAAAATGACTCATATTATTTTTTCTCTTTTTATGACCCCACGCTTCTCGCGAGAACTTACCTCCTCTATTATAATATCTCTATGGTTTGTAGCATCTAGAGTTCCACTAGATGGCCGTTCATTGCTCTTCCAAACCACAGGTGACAGAAAGTTGTTTGCATACTTTGATGTCCCGGTAAATAATTTACGATCTGTACATTTTCGAAAAGTCTTTACACTTACATATTAGTGGTAGTGTACTTTGGTTCAAGTGAAAAAAAATATATAGGCATCTTTATCTATGTAAATGACAAATAAAAGGGCAACCAAACCTATTTTAAGTACTAACGAATCTGACTGAAATTGATGAAGAATAATTTCTTTCTAGTTTTAAGCTCATTCGGCTCTTAATTGCGCCTTATTTAATAATTATAATGATAAACAAGTCAAAAAATTCCAAAGCTCACCAACAAGCGTCAACGTTTACTTTGCGATATCAAGTCATGTTTACACTGCTTAACAAGAGTGCAGTAAATGATCGTTTGATGAGACTTTAGACACGCTTCTGTTTCCTTTCGAATATATTTTGTAGGTTATGTCCATAGATAACGAATTGGTTATGTTCTGTTTATGATGTTTATTGTTTAGTATTTGTCTTTTGAGAAAAAGATACATAAAATTTATTTATTGAATAAAAGTAAAACGAAATTTTAATCCGTAATTTATCAATTGAGGTAAGTACTTATGGTGTTTCCACTTTAAAACATTGAAAACAAAAAGTGAGGTTATACTAAATAACAGGAAGTGCGGCTCTCACGTGTGCTTGTAATTTTTATTAAATAACTTTTAATAGCAGACAATATTCTGCAAGTATGCAATATTTAAAGCATATTTTAGAATATTAACAAAAATATGAACAATAAAAAAATATAATAGTTTAAAGTTACTTTTACTTTCCAGTATGTCCTTTAGAGGCGGTGGCAGAGGTTTTGGAGGTGGTCGCGGTGGTGGTGGTCGTGGCGGTCGAGGGGGCGGAGGCCGTGGATTTGGCGGAGGTCGTGGCGGCGGGGGAGGTAGAAATTTTGACCAAGGGCCTCCCGAACAGGTCAGTATATTTTTTTATGCTACTTGATATTATTTGCATTATATTCTTTAACACATTCTGTAAACTTTTAAGATAACCGCATCATGTCCCATCTCAAGCTTTTACCACAAATCATCTTACATTATATGATGTATTATTTTCTTTGTGGCATAAAAAAAGAGGTATACGTTTACTCAGGTTGTGGATTTGCAAAAATATAAATTAAAAGTAACATTTGATCTGTATCTAACTAGGACAAGATATTATCAATGCTGCCATAGAAATTCAAGCATAGAAGCTCATCAGTTACTAACATTAAGTACATCTTAAAAATATAGCAATTTATTTTCAGTCCATTTCTCACTAACTGATAATTAATGCTTTACATAATAACTCTATTTTATAGGATAGACAGCCAAGATAGTGCCTCAGTAAACAAATACTAGTGTGATCAAAAAATAGTAAGACTTTTAAATTTAAATCGCCTGGGCATTTCCAAATCGGATTAATTTTTTTTTCGTTAGGTTGGAAAGACCTTAACTGCCATCTGTGTTAAATTTTAAGACCATATCGTGAGTAGTTAATAAGATTCGCTTGCATTTATTCAACAACAAAAGTACGTTTTTCAATTTTTAACATGAGTGAAAAAATTCAGCAAAGAAGTTAAATTTTGTTTTAAAGATGGTTTTTGGGCTTCCCAAATGTTTGAAATGATAAAAAAAGGCTCTATCCAGAGCAAGTGTTTTTGATTGGTATAAATTGTTTAAAGAAGGCAGAGAACGTGTGGAGGACGATGAACATCCTGGTCATCCTCCAACATCTACCTATGAGAACCACGTCAAGCAGATCAAGGATTTGGTGCTCAAAAATCATAGAGTGACAATTAGAGACCTTGTTGACATCACCCAACTTATCATTTGCGTCAATTCAGTCAATTTTAAAAGACAACTTGGGCCTCAAACGCGTCTCCTCTCATTTGGTACTAAAAACACAGTTTTTTCAATAAAGAGATCATTACGGGAGATGAGACATAGATTTACACATACGATCCGGAAACTGTCGACCAATCAAGCAAATATCGTTCTAGAGGTGAGCCCAGAACGAAAAAACCACGCCAAAGAAAGTCGAAAATCAAGGTGATGTTAACAGATTTCTTCGATTATCGTGGTGCTGTTCATGATGAATTCTTTCCGCTGGACCAAACTATCAACAAGGAATATTATTTGAGTGTTATGCATCGTTTGTGTGAAGCTATTCATCTCAAGAGACCGGAATTATGGGCCGATAACTCCTGGTTTTTTCATCATGATAATGCGCCTTCTCACACAGCATTAGTTCTTCGTGCCTTTTTCATCAAAAATTCAACTCATATCATTCCGCAATTGCCCTATTCGCCTGATTTAGCTCCGTCGAATATCTGATTATTCCCTAAACTCAAAAAACCACTTCAAGGACATCATTTTGAGTTGATTGAGGGGATTAAAACCGAATCGAAGAAGGCTTTAAAGACCATTCCAGAAATCGAATTCAACAACTGTTTGGAAGACCGGAAAAAATGACATAAATGCATTATATCCGAGGGGGATTACTTTGAAGGGGATGAAATAAATTTGGAAAAATAAATAACCTGTTTGCGTTTTATTTCAAAAGTCTTACTATTTTTTGATCACAGTAGTATATGCAAATTTACATAAATAATGAAATATATACAAATACAATACAATAAAAAGCCTAGATAAATAATGTTCTTAAAAATATTTTAGGTTATACCATTAGGCTATTATGATTATAGTGTGCAAGATGATTTAGTATGTAAAGTTGAACTAGAAGATGTACCATTTTTTAATGCCCCAATTTATTTAGAAAATAAGGAACAAATAGGAAAAATTGATGAAATATTTGGAAATATTAGAGACTATTCTGTTTCCATTAGGCTAGGAGAGAATATGAATTCCAACAGTTTTAAGAAAAATCAAAAGGTATGCATATTAATAATAATCTTTATTGTATAATATAAATATTTTTTGTTTATAAGATAATTACATATAAATATTACTGATAGATAAAGCATATAGGATGGTATTTAAAATCTTTGTAAGAACAGCACATGTTCGATGATTCTGGCAAGTTAGCTTACGTCACTCCTAAACACCAGATATTTTAAGAATTTTTTAAAAATACTCTGCGCAGTACAATAGATTGGATATATACATAGGTTCATATTATTATGGCATATTCAGGTTTTGTTCTAACATAACTGTTTGTAAATTAAAGAAGAAATGAAACACTTTCATAGTTTCAGCACATGTTATGTTGATATGAGAGGAGAAAGAGAAGTTTGTTGCATCTATCTTTCACTCACAGCATTATCCAATGTATAATCACGACCCCCATTGTTTGCTTTTTTTGAGAAATTCCTTGTGAAACATTTATTTATATGTTAGGGTAGATTGTTTATATTACACCAATTGTTAGTAAATTATCCTAGAATGTTAGGCTGTCATCTATGTTATACATCACTTTATACATTTTAAAATCATTTGCCAATAGCAATTGTATGGCTAGAAATAGTTTGACTTATATGAATTATAACTAGTGAGAATTTTTGTGGCTCAAACTTGCTGTTTTGTGGTGCTCCACTCAAAACTTGGAGCCTATATGACTGATGTAGCTGGAGCATTACATATTTAATTTTATAATTTGTTCAACACTTCAATTTATACAGATGTTTATCGAATCCTGGAAAAAAAATGTCATTTTAAGAGTATTTTTAGTGTTCCGTATGGAACACTTATAAGATGACTTTGGTGTCTGCTGTCCTGTCTGTCACACCCCGATTTTCTCCAAAACTATTTGTCATAGAAAGTTGAAATTTGGGAATAATGTACGAATTGATGGCCTCATCAGAGTCGTGTAGTTTTGAAAGTTAAATTTTGACTTAAGGGGTTAGTTTTGGGGGGTGAAATCAGAACTGAAAAAAAAATTTTTTACTAGGTCATTGCGTGTGGTGTCAAATGAAAGCTTGTGAAAACACGAGTAAAATATATATATATATATATATATATATATATATATATATATATATATATATATAATATAATATAATATAATATAATATAATATAATACTTGCGCACACTTTTCTTTGTATTATTTTTTAAAAATAGTGAAAAATCGCTGTCCCCCCACCTTATCTCGAAAATTACTGATCAAAAAATTTTGAAAAAAATTCTGGAATATTCTCCACAGGGTGTAGATTGAACGAAAATTATCACGAATGCATTACCTTAAATAATTTATCTGGTATATAAAAAAACAAAAATTTCAAGGTCATCAGTTTTCAGTAAAGATTGGAAACAAACTTTGTTGAAAACTCATTTGGGGTTTGTTTTGTGAAGTTACTGATCATTTTATACCACCGTAACAAAATATTTTATTTTAAAAACAATCAACGCACGGAACACACTAATTGTGCAAATTCAACTTGCACTTGACCAGTTTTTTTTTATTTAACATGGCATTAAACTCTACATACTTTTAAAACTTTTTTTAGTTATTTATTGACCCTGCCAAATTACTGCCACTCTCAAGGTTCCTACCAAGGCCACCAGGCTCAGTTCAGAAACGAGGAGGCAGAGGGGGAGGAGGTCGTGGTGGACGAGGTGGCCCAGGGGGTGGTAGAGGATTCCAAGGAGGAAGAGGTGGAGGCGGAGGGCGAGGAGGTGGTAGGGGTGGCAGAGGCGGAGGTGGTGGATTCAATAGGAATTCAGGAGGTAAGCAAAACAAGGTATAAAGCTTTGTTTATGCAGAGCCATATTTTGTTGTCTAATTTAATTCCTAATATGACTAAAATTGAAACAATTTGAAAACTTAGTGATGCTGTAAACAATGCTGAAGGTATTAAAATCTTAATTCTCATTTGGACATTTGTTAAATAACTGTTGGTATTAAAAATAAAGATAGCTATTTACCAAGGGTTACATGCTCTTGAAAGTCTGTGTATGTTGCAATGGCATCACAATATCATATCATACATATTAAGAATTTGATAGTACTTTTACAGATAGATGCAAAAATGATAGTGTGCAGTGTTTTAAAGTTATTATAAGCAAGTTATATATACCAAAGCATACAACGATGGTTAAAATTCCTTTATTTCACACTCGTCTGGGTTGGCTAATGTCTATCCCCATATTGATTTATTTGTGAAATGCTCGGTATTCACCTGTAAACTGCAAATGATCCAAAGTCTCAATATGCACTGTGGCACAATTCTTTTCTCTTTTTTTGGTGTCTCCTTTTTTGGTGACATTTAAATTCAGGATAATTCTAAGGTTCAATTTTATTTTACTTTGTTTTTGTTGATTTTTACATTTGTTCTGATATTGTTTGTTTTACCTACAACTAAAGATGTGTAATCTATCATTTTTTTTTCTTCTTTTATAGTACTTGTATATATTGTATTAGTACTCTCTATTTTTGTATGACTTTTACTGAAAGGACACGTTGTGTATTTGTAGAATAAATAATAATATTAATTATATTATATATATGTAGGATCCCACTAATTTTAACATAGAATTTCACGGCATTATTGGCAATACATATACAGGGTTTTTTTAATAGTTAGATAGATTTTTTAAAAATGTAGGATGGTATAGGGCATGTCATGAAGTATACTAATGTATTTGACATTTGGTAGTGAAAATGACGTTGGGCGCCGCGACGCCAAAAAACTTTTTTATCATCAACATAGCTTTTGTAAAACGGCATTTGAAAGCCCTAATTTTTTTCGACATTTTTTCCTTAAACTGTTTTTTTCTAATTTGTTTTGCAAAAAAGTTATGCAGCAAAAACCCTCTAAAATATTAGTTTTTTGCCATTGTGGTTGCTATAGATCATATGTCACGTTTGGCGGTTTTCAAACAATTTATCTTGTTTGAGGAGCAATATCGCTGCATTTTCTGAACAGAAAGGTATTTCTAAACGAAAAACTGTTTTAACAGATGAAATTATGCAATATTTTCAAAATCATTCATGTAATTCAATCAGACAAGGAAGCAGGCAATTAAATGTATCTTGAGGGGCTATTCAGAAATCTCTTAAAGAGAACAAATACCATGACTATAAAATACATAATCTCCAGTTATTAATACAATTTGATTCGGAACGACAACTGAGTTTTGTAGCAGAAATAATGATTAAATATAACAAAGAACATTATTTTCTGAATCATATATTATGGACAGATGAAAGTCATTTTGCCAGCAATGGCAAACCTAACAGAAAAAATTATCATTACTGGGCTGACCAGAATCCATACAACGTTAATCAAATTCAGAGTCAAGGCCATTATGGCGTTAATGTAGGCTGTGGGATAATTGAGAGACATTTGGTTAGAACATACTTTTTTGAGGGAACACTAACTGGAAATAGAAACCTTAATTTCTTGGTTAATATTCTACCAGTTTTATTAGAAAATGTTCCCCTTAATTTAAGAAGGTATATGTGGTATCAACAAGAAGGAGCACCAGCTCATATAACTGTTGCTGTTAGAGAGTGAACGGTTTCAACGAAGATGGATAGGAGTTCGCAGCCGTTCAATGGGCACCTAAGTCACCAGACCTCATACCGTTATATTTAAAGATATTGTACACAAAACCGCGACAAATGATACTGAGCACTTAAAGGCAAAAATATCAGATGCGCGCAGTAGTATATCTGGAGCATCAAGCGTTAATGAAAAGAATGGAAAAATGCATGATAGGAGAAAGAAGACATATAGAAAATTTCTTATTTTTTTAAGTTTCAAACATTTATTTTTATAAATATGTAATAAGTTATGTAATGTTAAAAGTTATAGTTTTTGTGTAGTTTTAATAAAAATAATCGATTCTTGTTTTTTATTATTCAAAGATATTTTATTATAGGAAAAACCTCTACTGCATAACTTTTTTGCAAAATAAATTAGAAAAAAAAACAGTTTAAGGAAAAAATGTTGAAAAAAATTAGGGCTTTCTAATTCCATCTTATAAAAGGTATCTCGATAGAAAAAAAAGTTGTTTGGTGTCGCGGTGCCCTCGTCGTTTTCACTATCAATATCAAATATGTCAGTATACTCCTTGATATGCACTATACCATTCTACATTTAAAAAAAATAAATATCCACCAACTTTCCATAAATCGGGGTCGGGCGTCTAAAAATGATCACCCTGTACCCTAAATATATAACTATATAATATATTTTTATCTCAACCCCACTTTTCATGTCTTCTTTTATGAACACAGCACATGTGTAGCAGAAAAGTCCCTAAAGCTCTACAGGAGCGAGGCGTGTGCAATCCACATTGGTCTTGATTTGAAGACTCATGGGGTAAATCATTCCAAAAGGATAAAGTTCTCCTAATAAACAAATTTTTGAAAAGAGGAGTGACAACTTGAACCTCATAAGGATGCGATGTATTTGTATATGTATTTCTTCAAACACTTTCCAAAGAAATACTTACAGAATAGGCTCAAATTGCCAACTGTTACTCAATATTCCAAGGAATCGACGTTGCTGTAGAGGTCTGGTTTTCCAAGCAGGCGGACAGTTCTTTTGAACAGAATCCAACGAAAGCCTCAAATGTTTGGGGGCAGAGCCCCAAACATTGGAGCAGTATTCCATTCTTGGTTGAATTTGAACTTGGTAGAGGGTTAGAAGTTGTTATGGAGTGTAAAGCATTTAGTACGGAATAATATTTCTAGCTTTTGAGAATGCAACTTGTTCATGCCAAGGCATATTTGCTCTCAAGTTAACACTCAGCAAATTGAGTAACGATGCTACAGGAATGCAGTGTCTTGACCTAACTATGTCTGGAGTAACTTTTTTAGAAAATATTGCCACCAGTATTTTTTTACCGTTAAATTACACTTGGTTACTGTGACCCCATGTTTATGTTCAACATAAACATGAAGAAGATAGAGTATCTTAGGGTGCATGAGGATGGAGGATAACCAGATTTTAAATTAAGAGGAATAACAAGATGTGAGGAGTTTAAGTACTTGAGAAATGTAATTTCCAACACAGGATCGTCAAAGAGATACATAAAGGGTAAAAGATGCGTAGCGATTTTAAACTCTGGATAAACTGGATAAAAATGAAAACAAAACTGACAATCTGTAGAGCAATTGTAGAGCCGATATTGACGTATGGATCACACTGCTGGCAGATGACCAAAAAATATAAGCAAAAGATAGACGCGGTGGAAATGGATTGTAAACGATCATGTAAAATATCTAGACATGGGTACGTCCAAAATGAAGAAATCAGAAGACGGACAGGAAGAATATATACAACAGCAGAAAGAATAGAAACCATACAGTTAATTTGGTGCAGACATGTGAAAATAATGCGCGATACTAGATGGCCAAAAACAGGATTTGAATATATTACATTGAATAGAAGAAAGAAAGGAAGACCAGTCCAAACATGGAATAATAGATATAATGAGCGACGGAGTAATCCACGAGAATGATTGAAAGGACAGAAAAACATGGCGGTCGAAATGGGAGAAGCGGCACAAGCTGCAGGATCCTTATATTATAATATATATATATATATAAATATATATATATATATATATATATATATATATATATATATATATATATATATATATATATATATATGTATGTATGTATGTATGTATGTATATACACTACCGCCAGAACGTATTTGCCCACCTAGAAATTTCAATGTACCTACTTAATTAAACCCTTTTATTATATTAGGTAAATTTAATTCTACACTTTATGGAGAATATTCCAGAATTTTTCAAAATTTTTTGATCAGTTTGCACCAGTATTACGTCATATATATTTTTAAACTCATGTTTTCACAAGCTTTCATTTGACACCCCGCTCGATGACCTTGTAAAAAAAATTTTTTTCACTTCCTATTGCACCCCCTAAAACTAACCCTTTATGTCAAAATTTAACTTTTAAAGCTACACGGTTCTGATGTGGCCATCAATTCCTATATTGTGTATTTCAACTTTATATGTCAAATAGTTTCTGAGAAAAAGGATGTGAAAGACACATAAGTGTTCTGTACGGAAGACTAAAAACAAAAGGTCTTTGAAAATATAATAATAGAGAAAAAAAGTGGCCGATTTCTTCGTCACTTTCCGCTTGGTAATTTAGGTAGGTAAATCTGTTTGCAAAACTAAAATAGACCTTTTGAAAAGGTCCGTTTTACTCCATTGCTTTCCTTACCTTTTTTTAAAAAAAGGCGCGTTTATAATGTATTACTGAAGTAAGATACTAATAATACAGCCAAAATCTCAAAGTTACACAAGAAACCACATGAAAAAATGTCAAAAATAGAACGCATTATTATTTTGTTTCAGAGTTGAAGCCAATAAAAATTACTCTGAACACCCCTATTTTTTTCTTATTCTTCCTTCTTGTGTAGATACGATTGCCTATTATCACCATTAAAAAGGTTGTTCCAAAATTGTCGGAGTTTACTCATGCTTGCCGTGGTGATCTGCCTCTTACGATTCTGGCCATACTTTCTTCTATCACTTTATTTATATGGCTGTTCTAGTTTATTTTTATGATTAACACCCAGTTATTTATAATATCTATTGTGCCTCTCTGTTTAATTGTTGTCACTTCTTTTTATACAATAAGGTTTGTCCCGCTAGGTAATATTTTTATTTCTGGTGTTCGGAGTATTTGTTTTGTTTTTGATGTTTTACGCTATGTACGTTAGGTTTGATTGCGGTCTTGTAAATTTAACTTCAAAAAGATTTGCATTTTATTTTTAGTTCTACACTTCTGGATTGTTTTTCTTGCTATATTGATACATATTTTAATAATAGGGGATTGTTCTAACGTTTAATATCTACATAGTTGATTTATAATTGAGAAAAGTTGTATTAGGCATACATAGATTTTAGAGCTCGTAATCTATCAAACTAATAAAATGTGTATTGTAATGATAAATTTTATTTTTTAGGATTCAATAGAAATAGTGGGGGTTTTGACAGGAACAGTGGCGGCGGAGGAGGAGGATTTAGAAACAGTGGAGGCGGAGGAGGAGGATTTAGAAACAGTGGCGGAGGTGGTGGGTTTAAGAAGTGGTAGGGTAGTTATAGAAACATATTTTGTTAGTTACTTTGACGTCATATTGTTTGTGTATGTGCAACTAAATATAAAGATAGTTTTTACAAACTCAGAGTTTTTCCTATCCTGTATACAGAAGATACGTAGATGTTAAATACATACATTTATATATATATATATATATATATATATATATATATATATATATATATATATATATATATATATATATACATATACATACATACATACATACATACATACATACATACATACATACATACATACATACACCTTTACTGATAATAATTATACAAGGTGTTTCATAAAAAAAAATATATATTTTAAAAATAATTATAGGAAAAAAAATTAATAAATGAAAAAATCTTCATTGTGTCTACAATGTCTACAGTCTTTGAAATTTTTTTTTTTTTAATTAATTACTTCTTTAAAATGTGGATCATTACAGGTTTATACTTTGCTAAATGAACGGTGAATTTATTGATCATGGCTAGGTACGTCGTTTCCATGCTGACATTTTCTATTAAATCTTCCAGGGAGCAAGAATTGTTATTGTAAACTTTATCTTTAACATTGCGCCCCAAGCCGTCGCTTCAAGGGAATGTAAAAGGCTTTTGATTTTGGATTTGTCAGTGGATATCTTTATTTTTGAAATGTCAAACCCATATTGTTGTATGATTGATTGATAGTACTTCAATTGGGATTGAATAAAAAAATAGTATCGATCGGTTGTATAGTTTTGTTTGGCGTCACACGAGCTTCACAAAGTGAGAAATGTATCACAAACTCACCATTATGTTTTGTATGGAAGTGAAGTTTTAAAAGAATTGCTGTTTTTTAAATTTCGTTCTAGCAACTTTTCAATCAAAGATGAACAATGCTATGATCATCTAGTTGAAGTTGATGATGATGAATCAAAGCGAATCATCATAGTAAGGTTGCAAAGAAACTTGATGTATCACGCACATCCATTGAAAAGCGCTTAAAATAACTTTGCTACGTTAAAAAAAAAACTCGATTGATGGGTTGTCATGAACTTAACATAACGCATTAACTCTGCGATTTGCTTATGAAACTAACAGATATATATATATATATATATATATATATATATATATATATATATATATATATATATATATATATATATATATATAAGTATATATATATATATATATATATATATATATATATATATATATATATGTATATATATATATATATATATATATATATATATATATATATATATATATATATATATATATATATATATATATATATATATATATATATATATGGTTGGGATATTGGTTATTCCTTGGTTTAGCTAGTAGACCCTTCCATGTAGTGGAGATATTCAGTGCATCATCTCACTTATTTAGCTGTTCATTCTTTTCGATTTCCAAGGCTTCTCTAACGATCTCAATCGAAAAGAATGAACAGCTAAATAAGCGAGATGATGTGCTGAATATCCCCAATACATGGAAGGGTCTACTAGCTAAACCAAGGAATAACCAAACGTTGAGAAGGCAACAGTCAGCATAGCGCTGGAACCCGTAATTACCACCCAGCCGGCGAACACCGATGCTCGGACGAACACTTCCGACCCCCCCCCCCTCCACCTACAATCTGCGTAGACGCCGACCTATAAAAGACGGCGACCGCACGTAGGTTTTTCAGTTAGCTTCGAGCGGGCAGTAGCAAGATCACAGTATCGAGTAGCAGCAGCAGCGGGAGCACTTGAAAATGCCAAATGAGATTTTGGCGAAACGTCGTGCAAATTCATTGTTAGGCGAACGGATTGAAACCCGGAATTTTAATGTATTACATTCCACCATCCGTGAAAACCTCTATCGTAACATTACATATATATATATATATATATATATATATATATATATATATATATATATATATATATATATATATATATATATATATATAGATATAGATATATATATAGATATAGATATAGATATAGATATAGATATATATATATATATATATATATATATATATATATATATATATATATATATATATATATATATATATCTATATCTATATATATATATATATATATATATATATATATATATATATATATATACAGGATGTTCCGGAAGTCACTGCATGTATTGGAACTGGCACTTCCATGTAGCAAGACCGATTGCAGGAAATTTGCCCTAAATAGCGGATCTCAATAATAAAGTAAAAAAATCGATCCTAAAGAAATGATGAAATCAAGATATTCTTTTTGCTCCGCCACTGGTAAACAAAACAACTAAATAATATGGCAGTTTGTTAACAAGAACGTGACATTTACAGTGTTGGTGAGATTTAACTGGGCACAGGCACATTGTACGAATGGCAACAACTGACCAAAGCAAGTATAGTATAACTCATAAATATTCTTCTTAAAAATGAAAGTTGAATAGGATTTCTCTCTGGGAAATCCTTTATAAAAATGTTTTCAAATAATTATTAATTAAAAATTAGGAGAGAAGTAGATCTGGTCACATTTTCCAAAATATACCAAAAATAAGTATTAAGTCAAAACAACATTTATTAAAGATTTAAATCACAAATGGACAGTTAGATAATAACAAAATACTTAAAATAATACAGAAAATGCTAGTTATATTAATAAAAACATTTACCATTAAAATACAAAAAAAAAATTGTAAAATTAAGTACACCTCACTCTTTTAAGATCAGGATTCCTCCACCATTTTTATGTAAGTTTTTTATATAAACTAAATCGTAATGTTGAAGCAAATAATAATCAAAGTATGCCCATATATATTAAAAATCCTGTGGAAATGACTAGAATAAAATGTATTAATTTTTTTCGTTACCCTAGTCCCAAGTAACGAGAACAAATATTGTTGAGAAGTAATTTTCCGCATTGGGGAAATCTTTAGACCTTTTTACTCTCTTTGTTTTCTGGGTGTCATCTAAAAAAATACATTTTTTAAAATCATTTATGATTTTTTTTTTTTTTTTTACGAATTATGAGTAAAGCACGCAGGCTTGAATATATAAAGAGTGCGCTCCAATTCCCAAAAAAGACAATTGTCCCATAGGCTGAACTAAAATATCGTTTAAAAAAAATATCTGGGGCGAATGGGCACCCACGGGCGAATCTAGGATTTTCCAGCAGATCGTCAATGTAAATTAGAACGAGTAGGAGACAGTATGGAGCCTTGGGGCACACCGGCGTTGATAGTGAAAGAAATCCGTCGACCGCCACTCGTAAAGAACCCTCTCTGAGGAAACATGAGAGCCACAAACAGAACCATAAAAGCGTAGCTTAGCCAACACGGTCGAATGCCTTGGATATGTCAAGAGCAACCGCTCGAGATTCTCCAAAGTGTTCAATTGCGTTGTTCCAAACATGTGTCACAAAAGTCAGAAGATCTCCTGTTGATCTATGCTTTCAAAAGCCATATTGGTGATCGCTAATAATGTTGAATCATTCAAGATATTTTAGAAGATGTTGATTTTTTTATGACTTTCGATATTATTGAAAGCAGTGCGACTGGTCGGTAGTTATTTGGCAAGGTCTTCTTGCCTTTTTTTTAGGTATCGGCTGAACTGTGGCACATTTCCAGCAGGAAGGAAATATTCCCTTTCTGTAGGATAGGTTGAAAAGTCTACAGAAAACCGGTATTAGTTCCTTCGCACAGTTTTTGAGAACTATGGCAGGTATTCCGTCAGCGCCAGAAGCTTTTTTGGTGTCTAGCTTCATAAAATATGCTTTATGATATGCTGTCTGAAGACAACATCGGGCATCCTTGACTGTAATATGGGAATAGTAGGTGGCGTTTTTCCTTGGAAATCGACAGTAGAATGTGAAGCAAAGAGTTCAGCCAACAAGTTCGCTTTCTCAACAGGTGTCGTTGCAATAGAATTATCTGGCCGTGTGGGTGGTGGTATGGTGGATTTGGTGAAATTTTGACTAACTGCCTTAGCGGCTGCCCAAAAGGACCTGAAATTGTTGGGATAAGCGAGAAGTTTGTTTCTAATTCGTTGATTGTGTGCCTCCTTGGTTTCGTCGATAATTCCTTTGCATCTGTTCCGGGCACGAACAAAGGTGTTACGATTTATGGTGTTTCCCATTGTCGGTAGGCAAGATGTTTAGAAGCATTTTTTGCAGTTTCGGTCAAACCAAGGCATGCCCTTAGAGGGCATTTCTTCGAAAAAGGGATGTAAGCTTCCATACCAGTCAAAATAACGGAGAGGTTATAGGATATATATATTTTATTACGTTCGGTAACATAAGGAATAAACATTGACGTTAATAGTGAATCAAGTCCACGCGGGTATGGCTAGTTAATAATTGGTAAATTCATCATGTATTTACGAAATTTAACGCTAAAATACATCCATCGATTCATAAATAGAAACATATTTTACCACATTCATAATAAGATCCTTTTTACCTCTCCCTTTTAAAGCAAGTATCTTTTTTAACAAACATTTAAAACATCTTAGATTAAAGGTCTGATATCCCTATTTGAAAAGACGGACGCATTAATCAGTCAACTTAGTAATGCACTTTAGTTTTAAACAAAAATGGATGTCTTACTTAAGTCTTGTTCACTAGCATTAGGGTAACAATTCCATCCTATTTCTCCATATGCATCTAAACCAAGTAATGGGATTCCAGGTAATACTTCTTGGAATGATTCCAGTTCTGTTTCCTGATATTTTGCTGAACAACATAACCGAAAACCTAGACTGTAATTTTTTAATGTTATATTCTTCTTAAACTAAAACAAAACAAAACATTATTAAAAACTTGCCGATAAAGTGCATTTTTATAGCAAACAATTTAAAGTAAAACTCATAGATAGGAAAAAAGGCAATGGAAAATTTGAGAAAGTTTACCAAAACTTTATTTTTTTGAAAAAATATTATTTGCGATACATCACCAATGTTATATATGTAATGTTTAGTAGTTTAGATCAACATGTGGAAACATGTTTGGCATTTTAATAAAAAAAAACAATTTTTTCCAAAATGATAAATTAAGACGCGTTTATCCATTTTGAGCTATTCAATTGTGAAAGATCTAAGATCCAAATCAAGTGGTGACCATTTCACATCGGCATGCTTCCTACCCCTACCTGCCTCCCGCCTGAATTAGCTTACATACTGAAAAATTATTGCAATATAAGTTTTAAAAAAATTATAATTTGAGAACTCCCAGGTCAAAAATTTTTTATGACCCGGTGACTGGAATATGTTTCTGGAATCTCGCTCCTTAAAAATGGTCAAGTTTATGGTATATCAAGAATATAAATTTACTATATAATTTTCAAACAGGCCTTGGAAAGTATTACGAAAGGTATCAACACTAACGGCAAAGTTATAAATAATATTAGATATGCTCATAATACTGTGGTGTTAGCATACAAGACTTGTAAGAAATGATGGACCGCATTGTTCAGTGGATTACGTATAAGTACTACAAAAACCAAATAAGTAGTTTTCTCAAAGATAGTTATTCCAACCCATCTCATTATAGGAACCACTGTAGAACAGATTCAAACATACAAATACCTAATAATAATACTTAACTCGGGAACTGAGCAAGCAAGAAACGCATTCATCAATATGAAGAAGTTACTACTCAGTATATATCACCACTATACCAAACACTTTATATTTTGCACTCGACGCGCGTTTCGCTAACCATGTTAGCTTCATCAGGAGCGATGATGGTGATGAGGTCAATCATCGCTCCTGATGAAGCTAACATGGTTAGCGAAACGCGCGTCGAGTGCAAAAATAAAGTGTTTGGTGTAGTAGTGATATATACTGAGTAGTGTCATTGTGCCAAAGATTCCATATTCCCAACTTAATGAAGAAGTTCTTTACGAGATCAGACCTAAGTTTGAGACTTAGAATCCGTATGTTCTGATCCTATATCTTTTCCATTCTACTCTATGAATGCGAAGGCTGGACGCGTGACCCAGCGATGGAAAAGAAAATACCTTTGAAATGTATTTAATACGTCGCATATTGCCAATACCTTGGACCCAAAGAGTAACAAACGAAGAAGTTCTTAGGTGTGTACAGAAACAAAAAGAACTAATGCTTTCAATTAAGGAAAGAAAATCACGCTACATTGATCACTTTATGAGGGGTGAAAAGTTTGAACTTCTGCGACTGATCATTGAAGGTAAAAACCCAGGGTAAAAGATCCGTTGGCAGACGCCAAAATTCTTTGTTTAAGGACATTAGAAGATTTTTCAACTGCAGCTCGATAGATGTCTTTCGCATGACTGTTTTCAGATCGATCCACGTTAGCCATTTGGATCGCCAAATTTCGAAAGGAGACGGCGAGATAAGATATAATTAAAAATAACATTAAACAAATCTAACCTACTTTTGTTAGTATTTTATGTGTATTTTAATTTGATTATAAGCACATAATAAACAGAGAAAGACGCATACAGAACTTGTGCTATGCAGATGACACCTTGATTACAGCCGCAAATGAAAGTGAATTAGAGGTCATTATGCAAAGACTGACAAAGGAACAGTAAAAGTTACGGATTGGAAGTAAACGATAACAAAACAAAAATAATGATCATTAGTAGAACAAATGATAATCAACCTTAATATCTCCTAGAATATGAAATCATAGATTCCTATCAATACCTTGGGTTTCTAATTACCAATACCGGCTAGTGTCACTCAGAAATATGTAGGAGACTCTCAATTGCTCGTTCTGTAACCACAAAATTAGTCAAAATATGGAAAGACTCGAGCGAGCGATCGACTAAGTTAAGGGTCGCAAGTACGCTTATATTTCCGATTGCAAAATATGCATTGGAAACATGGACGATAAAGAAAGCTGATAGAAATAAAACTGCTGCAGATATGGGTGTATCGTCGAATTGTCAGGACATCGTGGGTGAAACATCGAACTAACCAGTATATTTTACAAGAACTAAAAATTACTAAGACTGAGCTCTCTTATAAATCAGACATACTTGAGGTATATCGGCCAACTTAGCAGAAGACATGAGCTGAAATCACTGGTCCTACAGGGAAAGGTGGAAGGCAAGCGCTGCAGGGGTAGATCACCTTCACGTTAGGTGGATCAGATGAAACAGTTAACTGAGACTAGCAGCAGATGATAGTTCAATCCATTTATCAAGGGTGAAAAGACTTAGGAGGAGGAGGAATAAATAGAGGCTGTGACTGTACATTCTTATTTTTTGAAAATGTGTTTCAATGTATGTAGATGCCAAAGGACTCTTCTTCTGTCTGTTCCGCTATCACACTAGATCCAGAGCCACTTGCAATAGAACCGAACCGGGGATGTAACGGTTCAAATTTGGATCACATTATTTTTTAAAAATAATGTCTGTACTTTCATAATAAAGGTTCTTTTATTTGTTCATTTATTTTTCTAGTATAAATACTTTAAAATTAAACCTTTTTATAGGAAACCCTGTATATTGTAAAAAAATATCTTAACAGAATGAGGAAGACAAGCTTTTCAAATTTTGCATCGTATCCTTGAAAAAATGTATTTCGAGAACATTCTTTGCCATCAATGTATTCTTTGGTGTGCTAACAACGGCGGCGCAATTACCTTAGTAAATTGTCCAATCGCCTCCTGCATCAATAATCGCCTGGCATCTTTGAGGCATGCTGTTGACTAGATTTTTTGTATACTTTGCTTTCGTATCTCGCGAGAGAACTGGGTCAAAGTCCTCAGAAGTCTTTCCTCTGAGCTTTCTCTTTACAAAAGAGGGTTGGCGTCCGCCGATTGTGAGGGCCATTCTAGTATCTAATCGTGGGCCAAAGCGAACCGCTTCGCGACTTGATTTTCGCCCAGCAAAGGTTTCTTCAACGTGTTTTGGAATTTGACATCATGAGCACGAAGATATGGTCGAATGGTCTCATGGGACACATTCAAACTCGATTTTCTCAATTTTGCCGCTTCTTGAGGCAGCGTCAATTTCGGGTCCCGTGACAACAAAGACAAGATTAATTTTTCGACTTTCGGAGTGATTTTGCCTACCGAGCCACGTTTTGTCAAGTCATAGAGATTTTTCGTCTCGTTAAAATGATTTACCCACTTCTTCACCAACGATACCGACTTAATATATTTAGCGGCCGTGGAATGTGTCATTTTAGGCCCCCTTGGATGAGAACAAAGAAATACTGCCAGTTCGGAATCGACTGATACTCTTACTAAAATGCGTCATAGACAAAGGTTCCGTCTACTGATTTTTTATTAAATCGCTAGAATCGCATCTACCAAAAATGAATTATCGCGGACACGTTCTTACTTGACAGACTGTAAAGCTGCATGGCTAACATAGGGTGTTGAAATTGGAATAAATGACAATTAAATTGAAATAAATGGCAAATTTAAAACTACAACGAAGTTTTTAGCGAACTTTGCTGTAACTAAAAATACCAATGAGACTAAATCTATGAATATTTAAGGGAAAAAGGCTTTCATAATTTAGAACTCGTCAACATGCATAAAGCCAATTTAAAACTATAGGAATTTAAAAATATCTTGTATTGTTTTTTACTTGGCGGAGCTCAATATAAAAAGCAGAAACAACAGAACATTTTTATTTAACTTACATTTTCAAGTTTAGCATTGAACTCTTCCTTCGATAAATCACTTCCTTTAATTACACAAGAATATGCTCTAAAATTATCAGAACTACTATTTGTGTCCTTTAGAAAAAGTATACAAACTGTATCTTTGACAGTATAAATTTTCTTCTCGGGGTTTATTTGCTGAAACGTTTTTGTTCCTCTTATTACGCCTCCACCTAGAGCCACTGAAATTGGTTTATTTCTAAAATTTAATATAATAATAAAATTAAAATTGACGGTTTTTGTATTTATTTTGGCCATCGCCAAAATTTACCATTTATTTAGAATCTATATTTCAGGATAGATTTAGACAAAATAGATCGTCAGTTGATGCTATATTTATAATCCGACAATTGATTGAAAAATCATTAGAATTCAATAAACCTCTATTTTTGTGTTTAGTTGATCTAAAAAAAGCATTTGAGAGAGTACAATTAAGAGACGTATTACAAATTTCCCGAGATCATGACTTCAACAACAACTACATTAAAGTGACTGAACAGCTTAATAAAAACAATAGGACACATATAAAGACACAGCAAGTACTAACTGAAGAAGTACTAATATCATCTGGAATTCGACAAGGTGTCGACATGAGTCCAATACTTTTTAATTTAATAATAGGTAAAATAATAGTGTCAATGAGGTCAGTAGCGGATACAAAATTGGATGAAAAAACTCTGAAAATATTGTGCTTTGCTGATGATGCAATATTAACAGCTGAAAATGAAGATGGCTGACAGTAACTAATACATTGTTTCCAAACAACAGCAGAAACTTACAACATGAGAATATCGGTGGACAAAATAGAATCAATGGTTATAGCTTATTAGCCCATTAGATGTAAATCAGTCGTCTATAACAAAATAATAGCACAGAACATGCACTGCACATATTTGGGAATCAAGCTATCAAGCTTAAAAAATCTATATCAAGAGGTACTCAATCAGGTAAATAAAACACAAAGAATATCTGGTTGTTTGAGGGACTTAGTATGGAAAAATGCCTGCATGTCCACATAAAGCAGAGTTTTATATACAACTATGGTAAGACCAGAACTAACCTATGCGGTAGAGACAAGAGTGGAAACATCTAAAACAAAAACCTTCACAAGAGCTACAGAAATGAAAACACTGTGCATTATCAAAGGAATAACCCTGAGAGACCAGGTATGAAGCACAACTATGCCAGAAGAACTCAAGTTTCAAGACATCGTCTGTTTTGAAAGATCACGACGTCGATATTGGAGGGATTACATAAGTAGGATACCAGCCAATAGCTGGCCAAGAAGGGCAAAAAATGAAAAACCATAAACAAAAAGAGCTCGACATCTACATCTCAAGGGGCCTAAAAACAGATAAACAAAGAACTTGTCTTATAAGAAGAAGAGATATTCCAGGGTGAAGATTATGAAAGTAAAAAATTAAGACTGGTAGTCAGATTTAACATCCATATCCATGTTGAAGATTGTTTTTTGGATGTTGCATTAACACAATTTTAGTGTGAATTAGAGGAGACATATATATTTTGGATTTGAGTATTTATGCAATTTATTGCTTACATTACATACAACATACATTACATACAAAAATTACCTTTTTATCTTTTTATTCAAACATACCTATCAGAATTCTAACTTAACCCATCCTGAAAAAACAGTTTGTTTTGACAATGGAGAATATACGTAAATATTTACATTAAAATTAATTATAGACTTCTTAGATACAAATACTTATTTCTCTTTGTATATTGTGTTTGTAAGAATTGCTTTAAAAAATAAATAAAATATTTAATAAATAATTGTAGTTCTTACTTTGGCACTAAATATTCTAACAAGTTATATAAACTCTCATGTAACTGAGTCTTGCAAAACAACAGTAGGCATTTTACTTCTTCGTTAGGTTTAATATAATGTTTTATTGTATCTTCTATTTCTTTTTTCTTGCTGGGATTGCAGTGGAACATTACACTTCTTACGCATGGAATTTTAGGTATAAAAACTCCATCAAATATTGACCCATGATACTAAAACAGTTTCAAGATTGCTATTTTTAAGGGGTTATGCCACCTTGAAATTTTCAAAAAATCGATTTTTTTTTATTAGATTTATTATTTATACTTCAAATAGAATATTTCAAGCTTTACAAAATGGAAAATCGCAGATTGAAGGTATTATAAAAAAAAAATAGACTTTGAAGACGCGGAGGTGGTATTTTTTTCTTTTGTGTTTTTTTCTCAAAACTACTTTTTTCAAACTGGTGGACCAAATATCTCGAGATCTACGGAACCAATTTTGATAAAATCTGTACCACATATTCTTTAGAACATTATCTTAAAGTTGACATAAGGTTTTTTTTTTGATTGGCTGAACCGTTCATTTTTTATTGATTTTTAGAGCTTAAAACTTTCGTGAAAAATCCGAGTTTATTTTTAAACGGCTGTCACTTCTACAAAAAAAAAAATATTTTTTTTTCATATGCGCCCATTTAGCTGACCTTTCTTAACAATAAAAAATGACTTGCCTGGTGGCAAGGATTTTCAAATCTCTGCCATTTTTTAATTTTTTTAATATATATTTTTTTTACTAAAAAAATTGATGAATTGAATTAATGAAAAATATTTAATTTTTACGTTCTCCTACTCTAACAGTCTTAAAAGTGACATAAAACAGGATATATACATATACATATACACATATACATATATATATATATATATATATATATATATATATATATATATATATATATATATATATATATATATATATTATATATATACACACACACAGTTGAATCCCGATTAACCGAGTCGCGCGATTATCCGAGCTCCGGATTAACCTAACCAATCTAAGAACCTGATTATCCGAGGTACGCGCGTCTATGTTGCGTATTAACCGAGCTTCTATATGTATGTACATATTTCCATTTAAAATCGTCGGGGCCTTCGGGGAATCCCCCTGGCCCGTGTGAGAGGTTCCCCTATTTATGTTCTTGGACTCTTTCAGCATGTAAGCAGCATAATGCAACCAATATATCAAGGCATCCTCGAAAACATTAAAAAAAAATATAGGCGTTTATATCTTGAATATCTGTTAGAATACACAGAAAAGGAGGATATTATCGGATGAGAAAGGTTACACTGAAAAATGTTATTTACTGGGTAAGTCAAGCTTCGGATTCTGTGCCTACTACCACTATTCAAAAATCTTGGTCAAAAGTTATTGATTTTGAGGACTATAATGACAGTGAAGATGATACTCCATTAAATGAACTAGCTTTGAAATTGAAAAGCCATGGAGAAATGTCCTGTTCAAATTTTGACAGTGAGATAGAAGAAAAAGAAAAAAGTTTATTTGAATGAATGCAAAAATTAAAAGGTTGCGAAAATGTGACAAGAGAAGATATTGTTGAATGGATTACAGCAGATGATTTAGAAGAAGAAATGAGTATTGAAGGAATAACGAATGCTTTTCAGGAAACCGAAAAATCAGATGATGATGACGATGACGAAGCGGCGGTGGAAGAACAGTCTTCCACTAAGATCTCTCATCAAGAAGGTTTTGCCTCTTTGGAAAAAGCTTTGAGGTATATCGAACAACCACCAGAGGCAACTCCAGTGGATTTGCTTCTTTCTTAATAGATGGAAACATTGCAGCGAGAAAAAGATGCAATATGAAAGAAGCGCATAGATACCTATTTCACTGTTTTTATAATGTATGTACCTATTTATATGTTAAAAACGTTAATACATCGGTTTAAAGTAATGGTGTTTATGTTTTGAATGAATAAAAAACAAATCTGGATTATCAGAGTTTTTAGTTATCCGAGGAGGGTGCCCCCCACGTTACCTCGGATAACGGGGTTCTACTGTATATATATAAGTATATATATGTACATGTATATGTATATGTATATATGTATGTATATATATATATATATATATATATATATATATATATATATATATATATATATATATATATATATATATTAAGCCGCTCCTCTAACCTCCGCAATCCCATATATATATATATATATATATATATATATATATATATATATATATATATATATATATATATATATATAAACTCTACAGATAACAAATAGTTTTGTACATTTAACTTTTAGTCTTATAAATACAATAATTTAAAGCAACAGCAGACAGAGCTAGAAACCTTTTTAATAAATAAGAGAGTATTTGTGCACCTTTTACATTAAAAAACTTGAAAATAATACCTGAACATCTTTTGTTGTCCGATCATTGCTAAAATAAGAAACTACTCTATGGACTGAAAGCATGCAGTAGTCAACAGATTTGGGAACCAGTTCTTCCTCCAAATATTCGGGAACTGTAAATAGCAGAGATTAAACTAAAACTTAACAAAGTAGACCATATTAATTTGATTTGATTCTCCAAGATCCAGTAAATTGTCAAGGTATAAAATAAGTTTTGCTAGTATTAATTTTAGACTTTATAACTCCATTATATCACAATTTTACATACCTGACTTCCGACTAAGTTCTACAATGTTATTGTGCAAACAAATCAATTTATTTAACTTCAGCCTATAATTATCATACAAAATAATACCTAGAGCTACATTATTGTAGTTTAGGTTATCACTGTGAATCAAAATATTTCCTCTACGCCCTCTTCCTCCTACTTTATAACAAGAAAACCAACTGGGAGCTGTCCTTTTTAAGAGAATTAGCTCTGCTCTTTCTCGCCATGAATTACATACTTCTAGGCATGATTTTAGATCGTTATACGGTAAATATTTAAATACTAGATCCAATAAAGGGTATACCGAGCTTAAAGCATCACCAAAATCAAAATTTTCTGTAAGAGGAATGTTTACTTCTCGTTTTTGTGGTTTAACACTCTTGATGCAAAATGTAATAGTACCATTATGAGATGTCTATAAAATTAAAAAAAATTGTTAACAAGCTATTATTAAATAATTTTAATTTTCTTACCATTATTTTATAAAATAAATTTTTGTTTTTATTAGAAAAATGTTTATTTACATTTGGATCGAATGTCAAAAATCACAATTATCTTTGTCTATTGTGATTTTCCATTACCCCCAAGGCGATTTTTGACGAGTAACATAGTGCCATGCCATAATTTACTAAAATGGTTGTGACATCGAAAATACCAGAAATGATAAACGACGAAAGACCCATACTGGTAAAGGAAAATTCTAGAAACAGGAAAGTAAATTTAATGCTAACTTCATTTTAAGCATGTGAAATTTGTGAAATAATGGTCCTTAATCTAAAAAAGATCTAATTCTTGAAACCACATAAATCTGCAAACCTTCCTAAAATTGCTTAATATGAAATGAGATTCTATTAAAAAACTTTGCAACCATAAACCTACTTAGCAGCTGCCGATTTTCTCTTTTTATCGATAAAAAATAAAGAGAGAGGTCGATTCCAGCAACCAATGAAATATTTGGCTACATAGTAGCTATCATCCGCAGAATGCACTCAATATTTGACATTAGCCAATTTTGGAACATTATTTTTCAAATTTATGTAATTTCGAAAATTAAGAGATTGATTTCTTGTTGTATGTGCACATTTTATTTGTTTTTAACATTTCTCATTTCATTAAACCACAATTTTCTGTTTTTCCGTTTTTCGACTTTTACGATGTTCAACCAGAGTTTGATGTCACAACTGTTTTGTGAATTGCATTTGGGAGGGTCGTGCTTTAAACGTTCCTTGAAGTGGTGGTAATTTTATTCCGTTTGTTAAGAATAGAGGGATGTGTTCAAGGAACGACTATACATTCGTATTAAAAGCTTGATAAGTAAGAACCGTCGCTTAATTATCGACTTCTTGGTTAACGTTAAATGAATTTTGTCAGTTGTAACCGTGACTGCTGCCAAATGAAAAGAACTAAATTCGTGGCTGAAGTTCAGTGTGATGATGTTCGTTCTCAAAGACATAGAGAATAGACTGAGTATTAGCCTCACAAAACTGACCAGTCTCTAGAAAGAGACAAAGCTACTATGCGGCCAATACATGTCTCTTTTCTGTAGGCCATAGACATAGAGGATGGACTGAGTGTTCCGTACATCGCTGTGAAGTAAATATGGACGTAAAAGTGAGAGAGACAAGGCAAATGAGCGGCCAGTAGCTGTCTCTTTCTAGAATGCCGCTAAGCTACGACACTCTTGAAAATAATATTTCTAAGTGTTCTATTTGAACTAAAATCGGGTGACTTTTCTCGCTTTGAATTCCGTCTTGGGGTATTGCGCCTTGTTTATTACAGGCCTACAGAAAAGAGACAGGTATTGGCCGCACGGTCGCTTTGCCTCTTTCTAAAGAGTGGTCAATTTTGTGAAGTTAATGCTCAGTCCATCCTCTATGTCTATGGTAATAACCAAGGCTCATTACCCCCAGAGAGTAAGTTACTGTGCGCACATTCGCTTTGTCTCTCTCTCTCACACACTTTTGCGTCCGTATTTACTTCACGGCGGGATACGGAACACTCAGTCCATTATCTATGTCTATGTTCGTTCTCATTTTTTGTCATCTGTTATAGTAGTATTACATAAAATTAGCAATAAAATACATCATCTGTTACAAAGATCGGAAATTTAAAATATTTTGTTAAAGTGCCGGTTAACACAATGTAGCTAATATTTAGAATATTACCAATTTTTGAGATACTAAATACAGTAATTTTAGCAATTTTCAAATTGCAGACGTTCAAGGTTATGTTCTTGGCGAAATTCTTGTCATTTATGACAATTATATTACATAATAGCAAAACAACACTGGGATCTGGTTTTTTCTATTTTGAATATTTTTTCACGCTTCAGTATCCACAATTTTAATTTGTAATTAGGGGGACCACCATTTTAAACTGTAAAACAAAAGAGACCAAAGAATATGTTTATAACCGCCAAAATTTGTTTAGTATTGTTAATTCTATTTGCTATAAACAAATTCCCCGCACTCTATTGTTCACGGTTTTGTAAAATGGCACTTTTTTTAATTACAAACATCCACAGGAAACAGAATTTTGGCAGCATTAACTGTCTTTTTGATTGGTATTGTTAATCCCGCCAAAAACTGGTTATTATAAACATCTTCTTTCAACCCTCTTGTTAACAGTATTATGATATGCCTATAAACATCTTCTTTGCACTGTATTGTAAGATGGTGCCCTCCTTAATTGAAAAACGGAAGTTAAGCAGCATTTTGGATTATGGGCAATTTTAGGTATGACAATTAGCTCGTGAATGTTATGTTGATCAAAAATGTGTAATGAAAACTCTTTTGACGTTTTAAGGCAACTGGAGAAGTTCACGGATGGGCGTTTGTAATTAAGAAAAATAATTTTACAACACCATAAACAAAAAGGTGAAGAAAAAAATTCATAGCCACTAAAATTTGACCAGATTAATAAAACAAATCAGAACAGGCAAATTATCCCCGTCACATTGTGGTCGCTATAAAAATCTTTTCTGCGCTCTTTTATTAGCAGCGTTGAGAAGACCCTCTTAATTATTAACGGGAATCATCGCATTTGCAAAATTCTGAAAATATTTTTCTGATTGATGTGATTATTGAATAATGATAATTTGGGTGAATTAACGGCATCGGGGTGAATCAACGGCACCACGCTGTTACCAAGCTCTGAAATGTTATATACCTAGCCCATCTCTGCATTCCAAAATAGGAAATATAAAAGAGTTCCGGCACAAGTTCTGTAAAATCATCAAACCCTAATAGATAGAGGGCAATCCGAAATTTAGTCCTGTCGGCTAAGCGTCTGCCTAGTTGTTCATTCTATCGGGCGAGTCGAATAAAAGCCTATAATGTTGATTTTGCGGCCTCCGGGCCGCAAAATCAACGGGAATGTCCAGATAAGACTCAAAATGCTACATACAAAAATGGACTATCGTTTAAACCACTTGAATTTGTTGACACTGAAATGTTGTGCCCCCCAAAAGGGCAGATGTTGCCGAGACCGGACCCAGCTTTAGGGCCCAAAAAAAAAAAAAAATAAAAACGTCGAGCCAAAAATGGACTGTCATTTAATCATATAAAATCAATAAATTTAGTTTATTCTTGATAAAATAAGAAGGGACCTGCAAAAGGCAGCAGACGCCGACGAGTTTTTGAATTCGAAAAACGACCGTTTTTGGCTGGAAAAAGCGAGTCCAGCTTTGTCCTCTGGTACTGACGGCGTCTGCCTTTTGTAGGTTTCCTCTTATTTTATCAAGAACAAACTAAATTTATTGATTTTATATGGTTAAATGACAGCCCATTTTTGGATTGAAGTTTTTTTTTTTTGGGCCCTAAAACTGGGGTCCAGTCTCGGCGGCGTTTTTAAACTCGAAAAACTACCGTTTTTGGCTGGAAAAAGTGAGTCCAGCTTCGTCCTCTGGTATTGACGGCATCCGCCTTTTGTAGGTTCCCTCTTATTTTATCAAGAATAAACTAAATTTATTGATTTTTATATGGTTAAATGACAGTCCATTTTTGGATTGACGTTTTTTGAGCCCTAGAGCTGGGTCTGGTCTCGGCGGCATCTCCCCTTTGAGGCGCTCGACTTTTCTAGTATCAACAAATGTTATAGTGCTTGATTCAAGTGATTAAACGGCAGTTTATCATTGGATGTAGCATGTTGGGCATTCCACGGCAAGAGGACCACTAAATCAACGTTAAAGGCTTTTACTCGACTCGTCCGATAGAATGAACTAGGTAGACGGTTAGTCGACAGCTCAAAACTTCTGGTCGCCCTCTTAGTCTATAATAAAAAAACAATATAAACATATTACAAATACCTATTACAAGGGTTAATTCGTGTTTCACGATAATACCCATAGTCTTCAAAACTATCGACAGTTTCGATATTTCCAAACGTTCGATAATTTTCCACTTCTAGTTGTCAAGGCAAACAAAAGCCGGAAGTGGAATTAATTTATACTGAAAACAACGTCAAGTTGGTGATAACTGAAAAAGAATCTTTTATCAGATTTTTCGGTAAGAACATTCTTCATACCATAAATTATATTAAAAAAATAGAAAGTGAATTAATCTCAAGCTAAAGAGCGGCAGCTATTACATAAATGCATTTTTTTTATGGGGGTATTTCGAAAACAGTTCTATTTCCTGAGACCTACTAATGAACACCCCAAAGCACCGGCGCTTTTGTCACAACTTCACTCAGCTGTAGTCGAATTACTTAACACATTTAAATTGATAAGGACATTCTAATCATAAATATTAGTTGAGGTTAAATGTCATTTAGTAGCTTTTTTTCTACATGCAGGGTCGGACTTTTATTTCTGAATATTACACATTAGTCCGAGAGTATTTTCTAAATTTAAAGCACTTTATCTTTACAATTTTCAGCGTGTTTTAAGTAAAAAAATGGTAATACATAGTTGGTTTTAGGTATGCGGGCTTTTCAGAAAAGGGAGTTTTTTTTTAAATAGGCTTAAAATGACCTAATTTTGAAAACCTTACGAGAAAAATCGGGGGGGGGAGGCCGTTTTTGCTAACCTCAACTAAACCGGAACTAACCTGAATGATACGATGATACCGGGAAACGATAAAGCTGATCATCTAGCAAATCTGGGGGAAAGAATCTTCTTCCATTTTCAAAGGCAAAATCCGCAATATCTGGATAGAGAGATGGAAAACTATCTCTGAAACAAAGGACGTTTTTACGCATCCCTAATTTCGGCTCCTTACAAGAGACCCTGGTTTAAAGATATTCCCATCTTATTAGAAAATATATCTCTACTTTTTGTAGATTAAGAAGCAATCACTGTTCATCTCCTAAACACCTATACAAATTAAAAGTTTTGGAAAGACTCTCTGTGCATGCGGAGAAGAAAGTCATTATTAACCATTCTTCTTTTTGAATGCCCCAATTTTACTGCTGAATCTAATCATCTTTATCATTCAATTTCTAACTTCCACACCAGGTCCCCTATAACCTTATCAGATTTTTTGCTTTACAATCCCATGAATATCTGGTTAAAATAATTATATCTTTCCTAAATTACTCTGCAAAATCAAATTATATACACCCTCATCTCCATCCACCTTGGATGACGCTACTCAAACTCACCCCAGGTTCATTCATATAATTAACTAATCCGAAGAAGGTTATGGAGACATTCCAGACACACTGCAAGGTGGACCTTGTCGGATATCATTTAAGATAAAAGGAAAAGATAAGGGTTTTTTGGAATATAAACCGCCACCCGACCCCGAATAGCCCTGGCAGCTGTGGTCGTAAAAAGCGTAGAGAGAGAGAGAGAGGAACTAACCTGAACTAAATAATGAGTAAGTACAATATACATTAAATAATGAAAAACATATGTCCTATCATAATGTGGAAAAATGCTGTACATCCTATATTAGTGACAGGAGACCAAGTTAGTTGAGAGAGGTTAGTTTAGGTTAGCAAAAACACCTCCCCCCCACCCTTTTTTTTTTGTAAATCTTTCAAAATTAGGCCATTTTAGGCTTATTCCAAAGAAAACCTCCCTTTTTCTGAAAAGCCCGCGTACTGAAATTTTACCGATTTTTTTGTTTCTTGTTGGTTAAGATGAAATTTAAAGATGGTTGAGAAACAAATTGATTTTTATTTAAATTATATTTTCTCAGTTCTTTTTACAAGAAATTTTAGTTGAGCAAAGTTGTTTTTAGGACTTTTTTATCTCTGCCTAATTACTCAGGAGGGGCCGTCGGTTATAAAAAAATCCGACCCCTGGAAGTGTTCATTTGGGCCCCCGATTTCAGTGAAGGTTATTCTCAATGTTATGAGGAATTCTCGGTTATGTGCTTTCGTACATGGGAACATTAAAAGTTGGGAACTCCGCCCTCTCCGAAATAAATAAATTTAAATTTATTACGGAAACTAAGGAAAATCTCCCCTTCTCTCTGCCTCGTCAGCCCTGTTTATATAACAAAAATCATCAAAGCTGTGACTGATAAAAGAATACTTACTGTTTCTTCTATATCTTGGGTGATCTAACACTTGATGCTGTTGTACATCTAAGAGAAATTCTTTTTAGTTCCAGTAGCGAAATAGTTTAGTATTTTAGATTAATATTTGCAGAGAGCCATTTTTAATGGGTAGGTAATGTGGCGGCCCGTAGCGTCCGTGGCGTAATACTTGCTTTACGGTGCATGAAGATGTCGGTGTCGGGTTTCAATCCCGGCGGAGGCGTCGCTATACTTATTTATTAATTTATTTAAATGTATTTGGTCTTGGCCACACACATAGGTAGCAGTTGTTTGCAGAAAGAGGTATGGTTTGGATATATCGTATGAAACGATTTGTACTCAGGGCTAACGATTTGAAGTGGCTCGATAAGTACAATGAAGAAACCATTGCTGAGCGAAAGCATAAAAAAGCGAGGATGAACATAAATCTAGACTGGAGCAATGTAAATTTTTTTCCGATGAAGCTTCCATTTGGGGGGTTATGTTATCACTCCACGTGCCCTGGTCAATTTCCCACCAACCAATCGGTGGGTTTAGCGCGTCACTGTGAAACAGCCCCGTGAACATCCCTGGTTGGGTGTGTCATTCAGAATAAAGGTTTTGGGAGATTGAGGTGCTTTTCATCTTTTACTTACAATTTGAACGTTGGAAAAATGCTCCAGATTTTTATAGGAAGGTATTAAGACCGACCCCTGACTGCCAAACAGTGATTGGTCGATAAAATGTAGAATGAATTCTTCAAGAGGATAATGAGCCGAAACATCTGACTAAAGCGTTAGTAGCCAGTAAGAAAGTGGGAATTTGGTACCATCACAACTAGATTAAAGCCATCCCCAATTGCCTAATGCAAACCCAATCGAGAATTGTGTGGCCATACATCAAGCAGCCGAGCCTTCATAGTAAAAAAGGTTGTACATAGTGAAACAGCTGTCACGGCCAATTCGGGCAGAGAGAG